>JAQNBH010000001.1:24747724-25096709 GCA_028752905.1 Cladorhizidae sp. MBARI D1340-BT2
TGGGTGTGGCTATTAGGAGGTGCATGCACATTCTATGCCAACTACGAGCGAACAATCTTATTTGCATCCCACTGTCACAAAAAAGACTGAACAACTTCATGCTCACAAGAATGTCACAGATAGATTTTTTTTATTAGAACACTCACTTGAATAAAACTCACCGTGATTAGAAGCAATGAAGTTAACTATGAAGATTGTCAAAAAATATATTCGATGGAACTAGAATAGGCTAGAGTATGAAAACTGCTTCTATCAATAATTATCACCTATTCTAGATCCAATGTCACGTCAACTACTGTGCACATTAGTAATAGAGCATGCCAGTATGTAGAGCTAGGAAGCTGAATAGAATACACATATAATCAAGGAAATAAAGTAATCTCATTAGCAAATTACTCTTTGTAGGGGTTGAACATAGACAATTAATATTTGGTAGATTTTGATTACTTCTGCTATACTAAAATTTTGTCAGCAATTGTGATCTACAATACTACTGCATTAAGCTGTACCCACACCACGCCCACTTCTGGGCCTGGCCACTTAAAAATGCTAAAGCCACCCCTGTGATAGCTAATGGTGTTCATTTGATTTCCGTATTCATTTGATTTCCGTATAGCTATAGCTACGTGAATTCTCTGTAGTATTAAAATAACCAATGTCCACATTTTTCTTGCAATCATATTAAATTAAATTTTTAAAATGAAGAATTTTTCTGGTGTCAATGCTATCATAAACATCTTGAACTGCCATATGCTTACACCTCACTTGGTGGCTTACATTCAATACTACTACATCAGCCATGTGTAAGAATTCATTCATATACTGACCTTTGGAAAAATAGGTTCTCTCTCTTGAAACAAATGATTTAGATGACCCTTACCAAATTTAAATTCAATAAAATGTGACATCCACAGAGCAACTAAATAAATCATCATTTGACAAACAATCATTGTTTTCAATCCAGAGTACAGAGACTTGAAGCCAGCTAACTTGAATGAAAATACCTGGTTGTGGTCTGCTATCTCATATTATTTTGAAAAGTTCAGGAAAAAAAATTCTTGTTTTAATTCTTGGATTTTATTTTTGGGGGGAGGGAAGTTATGGTGAAGGGAGGACAATGCTAGTAGAAGTCCAGCTAGGAGCATGTAATAAATTGTGGGGAGGGAGGAAATGAGGGTTGCACGTTACACACCACCACATGCATACCTTGTTGCTATTTATAATAACCAGGTGGACTACACTTCACACACTCTATCTTGAGGTCAGCTATAGCCTCCTTCAAGGACTTGGTAACAGTTGCACATCAAAACTCTACAAACTTGAAGCAGAAATATGCAGTCATTCTTCTTCTTATATTACAGCAACATCTCCTAGTTTGATTGCTTCATTTCTGAATTCCCATGCATACCTAAGTAACAAAGTTTACCACCTTATTTTCTGCAATAGTAAAACAGGTTAATTGTTGACCTGCATGGAAATTTTGGTATTTCTTGGTACTCAATTAATGGTATAATTGGATGCAAGTTATTTGAAGGAGACAACAGGGAAATAGATCTCTAAGATTTCCAAGCTTTTTTCCCTTTACTCCTGGTGAAGGCTAGAGCATCAAGCCATAATGTGGGAATAAGTACATTTAAGTTGAATATCGAGAAAGACATTGTATTTTCCCAGTTGTTACGTTTGTTAGATCAGATGGTTTATTACCTTAATAAAGGATTCAAGGCATGTTGGATATCTGTTTGAAGGTAATAGCAGCTGAAACCACCGTTTAGACTTATCCTGATGAAGAATAGAACATCTAGTCGAAATGTGGAGGACTAGGAAACTGGCAAAGTGGATTTTATCCCAGATATATATGAATTTTTTAAAGTGTTTTTTAGACATTTAACTATGTACATAGGAAGGACTATAATATAGTGTACTTGTTGATAATACAATAATTCAAATTATATATGGTGGTTTGTAGGTCAACAAATCACATTCAATGGCAATAGCCGTAATGGAGAAGTGCAGGAATAAATGTTAGGTATTGTGGATTGTTATTATGGACTGCAAATAGATAGAGGATAGCCCAGTGGACTCAACAACTTGAGGTGGACTGAATCTGGAGATTTTGGAGTGAGTGTTAGTCTATAACTTAACTTGCTTTGGAAAGGATATTTATTCTTAAAATGAGTCAAGCATGCAGAAAATTGTTATGCTTCACCTTACATGTCCCATTGGCAGAGATCAGGACATTCCTGGCTGCAAGATCACGGTGGACAAATTCCTTGAGGGCCAAGTACACCATCCCACTGGCTATTTGGCGGGAGTAGCTGAGCAAAGTTGGCGGTAGCTCAGGGCCAAATGAACTGCAACCAAGAAGATTAAAATGCAGTATAAAAATCCTGCAAAATAGTTTGAATATAATTTGAGGTAAGTGAACAGTGTTTTCATTTCTATCACCACCGATGTAGCCAGGATTTCAGTAGCTATTAACAGTGTGAACTTGTCTATTCCTGTACAGCTACAAAGCTAGGCTAATGCTATCATTTGAAATGGCAGAGTAGTTGTTTTTGGACAAAATACCTTTTCATCCTTATGTCCAGAATGTGGTTCCTTAGGTCTCCCTTTTCCATGATTTCAATAACAATCATCATCTGTAAAAACAATTGAATTCTACAATACTTGAGTTCACTTTTAATATTTCCCATCAATAAGTTTTACTCTCTCTGGACTGATACCCATTAACAAACACTCTCTTTATGACAGACTTTATAATAGCCTCTATGGAATGCATTATTTAGTATGAAATGAGCTCACATGCTCTTTAGAATCTATTGTGTGATGGATAGAAATGTACTGGAGCATCAGGTACAATACCCAGGATCCTTATGATGTTGGGATGGTTGAACTGGGCCATGATGGCTGCCTCCTGCAGGAATTTAATTCCTTCCTCTTCACAGGGAATACCATCCATAGACTTTACTGCCACTTCATCTTCCACCAGCTGTTGTGCTTTTGTGGATATCGGATGAATCCATAGCCCACTGTCCACTGTGCCAAAGGAGCCACTGCCTAGTACATTCAATAATCTACAGTAAATTAAGATGACGCATGTCATGTATAATTTTTATGTACATAATATGTTAGACATCCTGTGTAGAGAGTGGCAAGTATGGTTGTAGTCACCATAGAAATGAGATTTTTGAAGATTGGCTTCTGGGCTTCTAAATATAGCAAACTGAGAAATCGGAATATCTTAACACTCTATTCCATCCTGGTGCTAGTTTATAGAAGTCTGGTTGTCATAGACTGAGTGTAAGTTGTAGCTGTCCAATACTGAAAGAGAGGAAGAGAGTTCTGGCCAGGATCCCAAAATGTGGTTTATTTTATGACACTGAATAAGAGCGATAGTTGTTGGCCTCAGTTAGCCCTTTCATTGCCGAATTTTGTCTTCAAAATGCAGTCGATTTTGCCGAATTAATTTTGGGTACTTCTACATAAAAATATCATGGAGGAGAGAAAAGTCAATTGTTATCAATGTAGTGTAACTTTTCTTGTAAGTAAACATACAAAGCTCCAAAAACATGTTGTTGTTGATTTTTTTTAATCACTGGTATTCAGCAGGGGGTATTTTAGAGGATCAAAAAGGCAAAAATGTCCACAAAATTAGCAATTTTTGTACCTAGAATTAGAAAAGTAGCACTTACAATGAGCTGTGCTTCCAATATGTTATGACCCTGTGTGTAGGTAGGGAAAAAATCGGCCCTTGAACTGTTTTGGCGGGCCTGTTGCCCTTTTAGGCTCAACCCCAATTTTCTAGAGAATTCACGTTTTTTAAGATAAACACAAAATTCCAAAGAAAATAACATGGATATCTGCACAATGCCTATTGTATGCCTATTGAACACAGTTACATGCTGGATCCCACTGATAAGTCAAAATGCCACAGCCCTCCCGCCCCTCCCCCCCAACCCCATCTCCTCCAGGGTGGGCGGAGGGGGACAGAGATGATAGGTACAAGATATTATATGGAGGGCCTAAATCTTGTGGAAAAGGAAAATGTGAATTGAGAATATGAATTAGGACCTTACCAACCCAGAACTGTCTAGTTGTTTTGTCTCGATCAGCTAAAATGAGCTGTCTTGCCTCTTCCGCCATGTACTTCTTCCTGTGGGATGGGCTGCCATTTTTAAAAGTCCCTGATCTGCTTCATGTCCTAACCACACTCGACTCCAGCCCAACTCACCAATGAACAGGCCCAAACACTAGGCAGAATTGACATGTATAACCTGATCCACATTACTTAAGATTGCCGCAGAGCTTGCTACGGTAGTTCCATCTGGCGAGAAGTTGAAAAACTAATGCCACCATAGCAGCGGCATTGGCAAGCAACAGAAAATTTCCGATGCCGCCGTGGGGGTGGCATTGGCAGCGGAAAGGTTAAAAATATTGTACATATCTACATCATCGTAAACAACTCTCAGTGGACATAACCTAGACACAATGACTTTCTTGACATAACCAACTTAAAATGTACTCACTCGATGTTTCAGTTAGAGCATCATATGGTGAAATATCGAGTGAGTTTATAAGTTGATTATCAAGAAAGTCATTGCATATCTGCATCATGTAGTGTATTGCATTTTCCTTTCTTTTGTGAACTAAAAGTTTCCTGTGTTCAGAATCCATTATTCATAGTCTAATTGAAGCTTATTTAAACTTTGATAGAGCAAGATTTTGCAGACAATGGGCAGGTATGATAAAACAATATTCATAGCATGTTGTTAATTTTCAAGCCAACTTAATTACAAATAAAATCATAATGTGGCATGGATCGACAAGACTTACAATTTCAACCAAATTTATTCAAGACAAGGAATGCAAAAAGAATTCCTGTGCAGACTCAGCCTTGCTGATACCTCATGTAACAACAATGTAAGAATGTCATAGATTAGACTATCCTGATTACATTATCAGTATTGACAGATTACCAGATTGGATTGTCATAACTTTTTTTATGAAAACATTCCAAATAAACTATTGAATGAGACAAGTTTGTGTGTTAGATTCAGTTCCATTAAGATCAGCAAACAAAATTTATATTGAACCTTGTGTGCAGCAACAAGGAATAAAAAAGGCCATTCTGGAGCAGGTTAAGGGTGATTCTCAGTAACCACTACTTCTTCAGTAGAAGCACTTCCAGAAACATTGATAAAGATCTGGTAGTACATGACAGCATTTCCAATCACCAAAATAAGCATGGCGATATCTATCTTTTTGGTATTGGTGAGCTGCTGCTGCTCCATTCAATTGTCTTGGGATTTTTCTTGGTCGTGGAAGTTTTGGTTCTTCAGTCAGAAAGCTGGAGTCCTGAATTACTTTATCATAAAAGTAATTAAATTATGCTTCAGTTCTAAGTGAATCCAAATGAGATATATACTGCATAGTACCATGGATGGCTTCTTACTGTTACGTACTTTGCTTGCAAATTAGTGGATAATTGCTCAGCTGAAGAAAATAATAGGAAGACAAGATGTAGAGCATAAAAGGTATCAAAACTATCCACATGGGTCGACATTCCACTTGTCTTTGCTGTATACTTGTCATGCGCCTTTTTAATTTCTTCCAAGGCGACCTGTATTGTTTTGTAATTTTAGTCCATCTTGTGGGACATAAAGATCTCAAAGATGGTGTTCTTTCCCCATTGATAATGCTTACCTTCTTCCTTAATGAATCAAAGAGAGTTAGCCTTTTTGGAGAGAATTTTATCAGCTGGACTAAGTCATGGAATTCATTACATCTCGAACTATCTCACATTTCCTTATAACATCCTTCAAAGTTAGGTTTAGATTGTGAGCTAAACAGTGCACATAATATAGTGCCCGGCTTTCTTCCTTTTTCATCAGTGCTCGGGCTCCAGATCTGCCTACTCATGTTAGCTGCTCCAGCATATGCTTGCCCTCTGTACTGAGAGAGGAAGGGAACACCTGATCAGTATATCTTTACTCGCAGTAACGATTGTCTCTGCCTTTTTATTAGGCAATTGTATTAATCCAAGTGTATCTTCATGAATTGCACAGTCTTATCAACCCATCTAATAGATCTGTTCATTGTGCGATATCTCTGTGTCCTCATCAGCAAGAATTGAAAACCTTGGAGCTGTCTTTATGATGGCTAATATTTTCCGAAGCCCCATGATTTTGATTGATGATTTCAGGAGATATATATTCTCGTTTATGAAGCCATGATGACATCTCTGGGCAATCTTGAACTTGAAATAGTAAGAGCTGGTTCAAGTTGCCCTCAAATGACGACATGTCTTCATTATGCCTACGAAGTGCTAAGCCTTGTCGAGACAAATAGTGAATACAAGATAAGAGCTTCATTAACATTTTTCTGGTATAAGCTAGATTAGCATCATACTGAGCATGCAATTGAGCACCAATTCCTTTGGAACTGGATTTGCTGCCAACTTCAGCAAAGCTTACTTATGCATGGCACTATTCTCATATTCATGGAATTTCTCCAGTGGTTCATAAAGCCATTGTGAACAAATGCTAATTTCTGTCTTTTGGGAAAGGTCAAAAGGTCTTGATGTTTGCCACTTCGACATGTAGCACAAAAAATTATGAACTATCTGTACAGACACTAATCCATGGATAACGTGCATACCAGCTTGGCTGAATATGGTGTGAGTAAGCTTGGAAATTTCTCTGTTGGTATATATGCAGTATGAAGAACACACGATTCAGTCACATTTGTCGGGTGACAAGGGATATCAAGCTCAGAATAACATTGATACTCACATACACTTTGATTAGAAGAGTTCGAGCTACTTGCTAAACTAGTACATGTGATTTCTCCCACTGATTTTAGTGAAGATGACAAAGGAGTTGATCTGGGCTCACCGTCACTATCATATTCATCAGTTTGGCCTGAAGCTGTGTCTGAGAGTATTGGCCACACATTTGACATGATTATCGATTATATAATGGTGTCATTTACAAGGGTGTAGCAGTCTCTCAAGTATTGGTCAGGCGAACTGATATGGTGGATTGGTATTACACATGCATGGATGATTTGTCATGGCTTATTATTATGAATATTATTAATGTTATAATAAATTCTAAAACTTAGGAAATTTATTTTGTCTATAGTCCACAAAATTCATCTTGGCAATATACTTGAAGTCTAAAGTGTCCATTTTTTCTTTGTGTACGTGCAGAATCATCAGTGCATTGAGACGTTTCTGCATCATTGTCGACCTCAAATATGTCTTTACCCGACGCATTTCTGAAAAAGATCTTTCGCTGATCGAATTTGTTGCTGGGTCTACAAGCACAATATGAGCTACTGTGATCACTTCTGAAAAGAGGCTTCTTTCAGCAGCTGACATGCTCTTCATAATGTCTAGGACACCTTTCCCATTTCTTCCGCAATCTTAATTACACATGCAAATGTGGAAAGGTGTACCTGAAGCATATCTCTGTCACAGTCGTCATGGTATAAAGTGAATACCTCATCGCTCTCACTTCCTTCATCACCTTTCAACAAAAGTTGCTCGAGTTTGCTGTACATTCGATAACTTTCCTGCTCAAACCTTTCATTGATACAACTTGTTTACGGTATCCAGGGCTTCAAAATAAATAACACGGTAGTGTTCTTCTGGTGTAAATGGTGAAGTGCCAGAATTATTGCTGTCATCAAACCGTTTTTTTCCTTGGCAACTTGGGTTCCTCAACACCATTCCTATCACCTTCCATAGTTACACGTTCCCACCATTGCTTGAACTGTTCTTCACGTCTCATTGACTAAAACTATAAAAATAATACATATATGTCACTATATTATGGAAATGAATACGTATTTACCTGCAAGGTACTAACGGTCATCCGGGCAATACTCTGTCCTTGTGATGCACTCATGCTGGTGTGGCTGCAAGGTCTTGCTTAAGTTGTCGGTGTGCCGCAGAATGATGTGGAGAAGAGATGCTCCAAAGAAGCAATCAAACATTTTCATTTGCCTTGCTACACCATTAACTCGAGCCCTTGTCCCAGAATCTGGACGATCACTTAGTGTTGCATCCCACACTTCCAAAATAACACCATAGTTCTCCAATATACTCCGAAAGGTTTCATTTCGAACTGTCCAATGGGTAGGGCATAGTGTACGAAATGCAACAGTGCTGGGCAACATATCGGCTTTGATGTTTGCAAATAATGATTGCCTTTTGGGTGAATATTGAAATAATTTGCAAGTTGTGTCCATATTTGATTGCAGTAGTTGGACCTGTTTGACTGAGTCTGCAACAGCAAGATTTGGTGCATGTCCATAACAATGGGTAAAAAGTGCATGTGGCTTTTGCTGTAATATTTGGGACTTGACTACATTTCTACTACCTGCCATGTTACTACCCCCGTCATAAAACTGTCCCCGGCATCGAGACAAGTCAAGATTAAACCATAACATTATGTCTTTCACAACAGACACAATAGTATTAGCTTTAATGTCAGGGCAGTGATAAAGTCCAATGAAGTCTTCATGGACAACTAGATTAGTATGATGCACACAGCTAGCTGTTCGTGATCTGATGAATCAACACATTCATCAAGCATGATTGTAAAATAATCAACCTGTTGCACTTCCTTGATCAATTCAGAGAATAGTGTGGGACATCAATTGTATGACTTCATTTTGAATTTACGGACTAGTGTACTTATCAGCCTTCTTGCTAAGCCACTCAGTAAAGCCCTGCATATAACCATGTCATTTATTATTCTAAAGGACCTCATAACAATACTTGGCAAATTAATCACTTCACTTGGACTTATCCTTACCTGCTGATCATGGCTTCTCAGCTTCATCAACTGTACGAAATTGCTTTCATTGTCCTCGTGCCCCCTGAAAGCGAGTCCCTGTTAAGGAACTGCACATTCTGTAAAATGCTAATGAGCATTCTTCCATTTAATTCCTTCTGCTCACTGTGGGCATGACTGCGACCATCACCCCAACATCTGCTTGTCGAGTGCAAATTGCCTGGGTAGCATCAATATGGAACTTCGCTGTCTGATGCCGCCTTTAAAAGTTAGAATAGCTTATCTATGAGTGACTCACCTAAAGCTGGAACAGGCATCCTTCCAGTTTACAAATCCTTTACTTACAAAGGATTCTTCTCGTTTGCTGCTGAGAACTTTCGGTAGTAAGTTACTTTTACCTGCCTGCGAGCAATAGCAGCAAAGTACTGAATCACTAACCTCCTGGTAGTAGAGCCAAGGCCATTGCTCAAACCAAACAGCCTTAAAACACCACGTCTCTCCTATCCCCCCCGAAAGATCTCGAGGGATATAGATAGTTTCGAGGCTGGTGTGGGGTTGGTTCAGCAGCTGCAATTCTTTCAGCCATCGCTATTCTCTGACGTCTTCAACTTTAGCGCCTGCGCCACTTCTTTTTTTAAACTATTTAGCTAGTTTTTTTAAGTTTTAGTTTTAAGCAGAATATTGGTCTGGCAGTCGCCGGTCCGCCTGACCTTGTCCTACGCCTCTGCATTAATAATTTAATGTTTACCTGAAGTTTGGCCATGAACCACAATTTCTGACCGACAAGACTTGAACGTGAAACCAAAAAATTGTTGAGATTTTTTTCCTGGCTTCAAACACTCACTGTGGCATTATTTTGAGATTACTGACCATGTGGTTCATGCCAAGCTGCATTTATGGTGTTTTTTTGACATTAACAGTATGTCACAATCAATTAGCACTACTTCTGATTCTACACCAACTGATATTATGATAAGGTAAGTAATTTCTTTCATAATCTTTTAGTGGGGCTGCAGCCACATAGCCCCCTAGTTCCATGCCAGTGTCTATTGACAATAGTTACATACTTTCATACTGAAACAAAACTGGCTGTTTATTATTCTGACCTGAGACTCATGTTCTCTCTTGTTATTTCAGCAATCCCAAGTTTCTTGATTTGTACCATGAGTTCCTCCTCCTTACTAGCAGGTTCAAAGTACACATCCTCATAGTCATGGGTGTCCTCAATAGACAGGTTTTTGTAGTTGTCCAAAGGCTCACTACTAAGAATAGAAATGTTTCCAGACTTGGGCATTGTGTTGGTCTCCTGGGAAGGTACATAGACAATGATAATTAGAAGTGGCATCATGAAACCATGCTTACTTCATCACCATTAGAAGTACAGTGGCCCACTTCACAATAGTTACTGGGTTCAGATGCCTGTGGTATAGCACATGATACAGCGACTAACATAGAATGAATTGTACACATATGATATTACAATCAAGTGAGAGTTTACTGGGGATTTTATCTGATAGAGAGAAGGTAAAACAAATTCCAAACATCGTCAATATTTTAACACTTCTCCGAGTATGCTTATATTTTCCAGCAGGTTTTTCACAATCTATTCATTATTATATTTGTGCCCTACTCGTCTGTTTAACACGAAGTCTGTCGAAGGTGCTGAGTTGTCTTGACTATTATGACCAGGAGACTTTCCCTCCGTGTAAAAAGAATCTGCATTAACAATAATTATGTGAGATTGAATCACTAAACATATAGGTGGGAAACTATATAGTAACTCTCACTGAACTCTCAGTTGACATAATAACATTATAATCACTTTCTCAATAAATTGTATTCACTTGATGTTTCAACTAGATGCTCAAGCCTTCAGTGGAAATCTCTAATTTTTGGGTATTGCTAGCATAGGTTTCCCTTAAATAAACTCTCACTGAACTCTCAGTTGACATAATAACATTATAATCACCTTCTCAATAATCAATTTCAAATTGTATTCACTCGACATTTCGACTAGATGCTCTAGCCTTCATCAGGATCCTGATGAAGGCTAGAGCATCTAGTCGAAACATACAATTTGAAGTTCATTAGTGAGAAGGTGATTATAATATATAGTGACTGACTTTAATACATGATAAAAGCTCAGGCAACTGACTCAAATATTTATCACCTAACTAAGTCTAACTAAGTCTAATATGTTATATAAAACTCATTATAACAGCCTCAAAAGATGAGTTGACTTCCATATTCAAAGCTTGAATGGTAAGGATCAGGTATTCATACTGAGCACTGCTGCTTGGCCGTGGATAGGTCACTAGATACTGACACACAAAATGTCCATGTGCATGAAGTTTGCATCTGCCTACAGTACGTAGCTATATGTGCAAGAATGCATCTAGCAGTGCACATGTAATCTGTGGAACAATCATTTTTGTCAGCCAGTTTAAACATTACCAACATTCCATTACCATGGTCATAACTAGCATCATGTGTATACCTTGTTTGCCAGTATGCCTGAATCTGAAGTACAAAACTACAACAGCAGCAACCACAACTGCTGAGATTATAAAGCCTATTACTACAGTGACAGAAATCACTATACTATTTCGAGGCTTCGCTGAAGCCGAGGGTAAATGCTTCTTGGCTTCTTGATAAAACTACAGCTTCCTGGATCACTAATGCATTTGTTGCCTGGATCACGTCCATCAGAGTCGGTGGTTGTTGCAAGAACTGAATAAGAAATATGTGCAAAAATGATAACAACAAAAAACGACAAAGGCATAAAAATATTTAGTCATATAAATTAAAGTAACAAATTGCAAAACAATAACTTACCAATTTGGACATTGACATCAAAACAAACTCTGGAAACATTATCTACTCTAAGTTTTTCTCGGCGTTGTTCATGTTTACTAAATGCCACATTTTCAGTGCTCTTGTAGAACATTCTACTTGAGTCATTGAAAAAGTAAAGTTTCATTGGACAAAATTTAATTCTGCAACGATTGTGATTATAAATTCCAAAACGTAGAGTAGAACGATTAGCAAAATGTGTCAGGTTAATTTCTTTGCAATATTGTTTTTTAGCTTTTGACAAGTTTTGACCCAGTTGTTTGTGTTCAATAATCTCATACTTTCCTGATTCTGCCTTTTGGTAAACAATGAAAAATGCTACTAGCCTTGTAATATTCACCTCATCTCTGTTGCATTTGTTCCATAGTAGCACACCCTTACATTATCCACGAAAGGCACATCATCAGGGAAAATAAACAAGTTGGATGATTTAGAGCCCAATTGATTGCAGCCATCTAATGAAGGTCCTGAATCCAAATTGTCTAGTAATTTAGTTTTACCAATAATCGTGTCGATAGTGTTACCTGTAATAAGATAATAATTATTTGGTATTGTATTGTATAACTGTGAAGAGACACAGAGAAGACATCAGTATAAATATTACCTTTACTCTTGCATGTGCAAAATATGCAATGTAATGGGAAGTTTGAGGCATTATTGACTCTCCTACTTTGAAGTATTACAAAATGGTTCATGGTTAAGGTGAGCATACATGAATCAAACAGCCACTTAGTTCTCTGTTATGAGAGGCTATCAATATTTGCCATTTTCAACCATGAGCAAACAGATTGCAGGTGAGTAAACTTGCACATAGTAGGTTAGCTGGCTATATGCATGTGCACTTTGTCATTGTTACTTTGTCCTGCTGCTTCAGGAATAATTTCTTGAATACAAAGCACAAGATACAAAAAATGGCTATTTATGACACTTGATTTAGCTATTATGCATGCATCTGTAGATCCTCTGAACCAATACCTCTTCCCACTGTAAGTGAATATGTTGTTTTCATTCCTAAAAAAGATTAATGCTCAAAAAATAGGGGCATTATACGACATAAAGTTAATGAAATCATAAATATTTGCTCAATCTGCAATGTGTCATTGCAATATGTGGCTACAATTTGAATTTCTGCTATGGCATATTCGTGTACTCCAAATTAGCAAGACCCCACATATGCTCTAGAGCCCCTTAGAATAAAACATGTAATGGCTAACCTTGGAAGTTTTCAAATATGGACTTCCATCTTTGGGCCTAACATAGACCACTGGAGCTGCTCCAACTAAAGCTGTGGTTTACAGTGATAGCTTTCTCAAGGGACTGGAGGGCTCTATAGAATTAACACTAGATACACTATATTCCAAAGTACCATAGCTAGTCCTAAACAATGGCTCCTAGAAACTATTTTCACCTGCTGACTTCTCTCTTTGGCCTAAGCCTAGACCAGTCCATTTGCTATAACTACAGCTGTGGTTTGTAGCTCACTCAGGCTCTCTATTGAAAACATTAACCTGCTATTCAACTAAGTTGCCGGGCAATGGCTTGAGTAAACATAGTACCTAATCAAAATTAATGGTAAGTTATTTTCTGTGGACTTCCTTCTTTGGGCCTAACATAGACCACTGGAGCTGCTATAACTAAAGATGTGGTTTACAGTGATAGCTTTCTCAAGGCACTGGAGAGCTCTATGGAAATAACACCAGATACACATATTCCAAAGTACCATAGCTAGTCCTAAAGTGGCTCCTAGAAACTATTTTCACCTGTTAACTTCTCTCTTTGAATAGACCAGTCAGCTATAACTACAGCTGTGGTTTGTAGCTCACTCAGGCTTTTTATTGAAAACATTATCCAGCTATTTAACTAAGTTGCTTAACTAGCCGGGCAATGGCTTGAGTAAATATAGTATCTAATCAAATGGTAGGTTATTTTCGGTGGACTTCCCTCTTTGGACCAAGCCTAGATTAGTGTAACAGCTACAGTACATCTGTGGATAATAACTATAGCATTCTCCCTTGCACACCAGCATGGTTTTGAATGATACAAGGTGGCTAACAAAAGCTCATGTATTTTTGAAGGTTTGTTGGTTATTGTCATAGAGATCCAGCAGTGGACCTTATCTAGAACTATCAAGGGTATTGTTTTAGCTCAATGGTCTACTATATGCATATACAATAAGGCACTTAATATAGAAGCTAGCTAGTTATAAGCGTCATAACTAGTCGTAGAACTTGTGTACTAGTAGGAGCCCTTCCCAAGCATTCTTCCTCATATCAATTGTAGATTTTGGGGGATAGTTTATCATAACCACATAGTTGTAGCTTACAACATTTTTTTATTTGATTCATTGAAAATGGCAGCAGCTTAGAGGTAATTGACTTCGGTCACTGCTTTGGCTATGAGAGTTTAGTAAACAAAAGTTATGTAGCCCGTGTTGCACTAAATCAATAGAAAACTTATAACAATCCTTTCTCAAGACCGAAGTAATTCGAGGCAATTCCAGATAGGCCTAGGTACTTGTGAAGCTTTCCTCAGCAGACAAGGCTTAAAAATTGCGACATAAACTGACATTTTCTCTTTTTAAATAAAGTTTGATGATCAGATAGAATACTCCAGATAGAAAAAAAAACCATTTAATGATATTATGTTCATTCAACTATGTCCGAGTTTATGTCTGAAGTGTCAACATAATTATTAGCTATAGTCAAACATTGTTCAGTGGAATTTTATGGGGGTTCCAACCCCCGGAGCCCAATTGTTCCTGTTTACTAGGTTGAGACACTCGTAGTTGACAATGCATCTGCAAGACTAGCTTAACTTAAGTTATTCCTGATGCAATTTGGCTAACAGATATCCTACACATGAGATATTTTCCACACCCAGTACATAGGAACTAAAAGCAATGTACAACCTCTGTACAATAACTTCCTAAACGTTCAACTGAAAATTTTCTTCTTATCTAGCAAGTCAACATTTGCTATACTGTTACAAATAGCTGGTACACACACAAGCAGTTTCAAATAGGTTATTGTTAGATACTGAAATACACCTATTTGATAGCTGTAATTTTGCTACGTTAATTGTCACCCACAACTGCTCTAGCTTGAAAATAGGGAGAAATGACTGAGAACCCGCCCACCCTTCCAAGATAATGATATTCATTATGATTTTTCCCCCTAGTAATTTTTTTTTAGCATAATAATATTCATGAGGCAGGTAAAATACAACAAACTGCAATCAACACCTGATCAACACTTAGCACAAAATGAGAAAATGAGGAGTACATCTGTTTGAGGTAATATAGGCCAGACCTTCTGCTTCTACTTAACCTTCAAGCTACAGTGTCAGCTGCAACAACAAGCATACAGTGACATGTGGCTTTCTATCTGAGCAGTGTCAGTTAGTCTTGCACCAGTTGAGTTAGATCATGTCTAAGCGGGCCTCTATCTCAAGAGAACCTCCTGTAAAGTGTATGGCCAAGACTATGGATCTACGCCAATATTTATCTAAGCTATAGTTTATTACCTAAGAGTCTGAGCGATGTAACATGACCAGATTGATTTATTGTTTACTTTAGTTCTGGAACCTCAGTACTACCTGGTGGCAGTTCCAGCAGTGCCTCTCTGCTTCATACATCCCACTCAGTCTGAAAGTCTGGAGTGGTGCTGAGATGAACAGTCTAACTCTATCGTACATTGTGCTAAAATCAGTGCAGTTGTGTTGGTGAGTAGAAACAAGGATAGTGATGGCACATGTACCAATTCTATTGTTGATGTTGAAGATAGTGGTATAGGAGGAAGTAGTGGTGTTTTGCTTCAGTTGTTGATGTTGAAGAGAAGTAGTATAGGATGAAGCAGTGGTGTTTTGCTTCAGTTGTTGATGTTGAAGAGAAGTGGTATAGGAGGAAGCAGTGGTGTTTTGGCTTCAGATTCAAGTGAAATTCATCCTGATGTACATTTGGGAGACTTAGTACAACTAAAATCCCTAAGAAACCTCAGCAATAATGAGAAATTGTTTCCTCTCAAAAACCATTTTATTCCAACCGAAGGATTTCAATTCCCCACATGTACCTTCAAAGCTCAGAAATGGCAGTTTCAAATGAGTTGGCTGGACGAAGGCCTAACATATTCTCGGTCACAAGATGGTGGATTTTGCTAGTTTTGTGTACTATTTGGGCAATGTGAAGCATCCATAAAAGAGTTAGGGGTTCTGGTCAATAGGCCTCTGACACATTTTAAGAATGCGGTTGAGAAGTTAAATGATCATTTTCTTTCCCAAGTGTAGGAATGCCCATCAGCTAGCTATGGAGAAAACAATGGCATTTGCTGCTATGAAGAAGAAAAGAGTGATTTCCATTGATCAACAAATTAATTCAAGCAGAGCTGAAATTATTGCTGGAAATCATTTAATTAAAGCTCCGTTCCATTGCTTCACTGTCATTTTGTGTGGAAGACATGCATTTGCTTTTATAGGATATCATGAAGATGGGTTTCAAATAGAATCTGAAAGTTCAGTGCAATAAGGCAACTTCCTATACTTGTTGATTTTTTTCATCTATGCTGGGTGATGAAATTCTCAGAGTACATCTGCGTACATGTATTCGTAATGCAATGTACACCAGTAAAGAAATACAAAATTGAATGATTCAAATTTGTGCGAATAATTACAAAAGGGAAGCTAAGTTCTATTCTGTTATATTTGATGAGGTAACTGATTCAGGGAATGATGAGCAGCCCTCCATAAGTATTCGATTTGTTGATGGTTACACTCCACAAGAAAAGTTCCTTAGTTTTTATGAGTGTACGTCTGGTGTCACAGGTGAAGCTATAGCTAATGATCTGCTACAGCAGCTGACTACATGGCAGTTGGACCACAATTTCTTCTAGGCCAAGCTTATGATAGAGCAGGTGCTATGGCAGGGAAACCAATAGGAGCAGCTGCACATATCACCAAACAATATCCAAAGGCCATTTTACTACATACAGATTGAATTTTTGTATAGTAAAAATTAATGTTGCAGTATTCGAGAAGTAAATAGTATGATGCAAACTTCTGACAAAGTAGCACGCTTCTTTGGAAACTCACCTAAGAGAGAGCTAGAACTAGAAGCATGGATTGGTGACATCATGGATGGTTTGATGAAAAAAATTGAAAGAGATGTGCCGAACCAGATAGATCATGAAGCCTTCCAAATTTTTTCTGACTTGCCATTGCCAATAGTCAGTTGTCTAGAGGCTATTGCTAACAGTTCAGCAATCGAGATTCCCGATGTGATGCTCAATCACTCCAACTGGCTCTGAGCTCAGTTTTCTTTTATTGTGGCTTTGCAAGCTATACATAGCATAATTTTAGCTTATACTCGAGGGCTGAGTGTGTTCAAGGGTTTTATGTGGATGTAGCATATGACTATCGTAAAGTAAAGAATACAGGATGTTCTTCATAGGTAAAGGTCAAATGTGAATTCATTTCATAGTGGAATCTATACAAGAGCTCTTAAAATGGCTGGAAGTGTGTTGGTGTGGAGGAGTCCTGACCACGTCTAGCTAATAGACAGCAACATCGTCCAAATATCCAGGAACAGAATTGCTGTGATTATTTCTGTCTAATTCCCTTTCTGGATCACCTGACCACTGAGCTTGACACCAGGTTTGATGAAGCTTCATCTCATATTGCTGCTATTACTTCCGTCAGCAAACACTATGGAGCCACAGTGACACACTCATTTCATTCTCTTTTGAGATATGAATATGATTTACCACTTCCATCAGCTTTTGATTTTGAATTTGACATGTGGTAACAAAAGTGGGAAAGTCAGACTCCCCCCCAAAAAGCCCTGCAACAGCTGAGCTATATACCCCCCCCCCCCCCCACCCACCCCCACCCAAAAGCCCTGCAACATACAGACAATGACTTTTTCTCTAACATTTACATACTTCTGCACATCATGGCCTCACTTCCTGTTACCAGCTGAGAATGCGAACGATCTATATAATTATTAGCATGCTAAGATTAATAAAAACACCACTCCGTAGCACCATGGGGCAAGAAAGACTGAATGGGTTAGCAATGCTCTACTATCATGAGGATATAGACCTTACTCCTGAATAAGTTGTTAAGGAATTTGCTCGATGTCATCCCCGACGCATGTTGCTGTAGCTCACTAATTTTTGTACTTTACCTTCATAATATTTTATATAATACTTCATTGCTCTTCTAAAACCTGTCAAGCTTTGGCATGCATCTTATTTTGCAACCATTATTTGGTACATGTGGCGACTTTCCGGACAATGTGTTGAATATTCGCACCCACCCAACTTTAAATCCTGGATCCGCCCCTGCCTTCCCCCCCCCCCCCCCCCAAATATTTCCCCCATTTTATTATTATATTCATTATCAACAAACATAGAATCAGTTACTAAAGTAAGGTAGGATAGATGCTTTGCTTGCCAGGAAAACTGTGGTAGGTGAAATTTAGACTCTTATGTGGTCACCCGGAACTTCCATGTTCAAGTATATTCACAAAGTCAAATGTTATGGGCCTTCATTCCTTAACAAGCCTCCGAGGATAATTCTAATGGCTGACAAAACTGATCTATTTTTTTAAGCTGACATAACTGGCCTATTTTTAGAGCTCAGCCTGCAAGATCGTCAGTTGGGAAATCTAAACATAAAATTGACATTTTTATTACTTGTCCTGCCATTGGAGATTAAAAATTGTTCTACTGATGGTGGGACATAGTGCAAACCCTCATTTACTTCTGTAAGTTTTCTGGTCATCTCTGTCTTCCAGATACTTATACAGAAAAGCATGGATGACAATTGACAAGTTTGAGAATTGGCTTAACTATAAAATGATAGTGTGAGCAGATCGATCTTACATTTTATAGGTAACTGCACAGCCCACCCAGGAGGTGTTATTGTTAAACTAGTTTGTTTTCCTCCCAACACCACCTCTAAATAGCAGCCTTGCGATTGGAATTATTCAAATTGTCAGAACACATTAGAAGAAGCAGCTTCTTCAAGCCTCTTACCCAGTATCTACCAAACCTGACACTTTATATATGTGTATTATTTTGACACTTTGCACACAACGTGCCTTCCCGGTGCCTAAATATAGGTTCCCATAACATCATTATGAAGCATCATTTACCTATATATAGGCTTCTTGAAATCTTATTATGGGTGGAGGCAACAATAGCTATAAGGTTGGTGTTTCTTCTTACAGTACATACTCACAAGCTGATTATGTACAGCTGTGGTTTGCTAGTTGCAATGTATTCATTTTAATTTCTAAACTACCATGTAAAAATAAACTAGAGCTAACTAACTAGTAGCCACAGAGACTCAAGACTTTGTTGAGTTAGTCAGTAGGGTATGCAATCAAAAGTAGGGGTCTATTTCTGGCTCAGAGATGAAGCCATTTATACTAAGCTGAAAGATCAAGAGAAGATTTCCAAAGGCCATGAAACAAAGAAGGTATGTTAAAGTCATAAATTTTTTACATGAAAGTAGAAACAGTTTTTCCTTTTTTTTGGCTTCTCAATCCTCTGGTAGCTTCCATAGACCTTTGGATGGTGAACAAGAACAAAAGTAGAAAATATCACCGATAATCTAATGAGGAAAGGGTGTCTAGTGCTAACTTCTCTATCTGTTCAAAATAAATGTTTTGGGGGCATGGCTAACCTAAGTAATAATAACATGGCATGTTAGTATTGGCGTGCAGAAT
Organism: Cladorhizidae sp. MBARI D1340-BT2; assembly: GCA_028752905.1. Lineage (NCBI taxonomy): Eukaryota > Metazoa > Porifera > Demospongiae > Poecilosclerida > Cladorhizidae > Cladorhizidae sp. MBARI D1340-BT2. The sequence continues at coordinate 24,767,102 of JAQNBH010000001.1, forward strand.
GAAAAAATACAGCGTATCAATGTGCTAAAATGGGTGAGACATGGTCTGTATATACAGAACTATATCGTTTTTGGATTTTGGAAAATAAAATTTCATTCCAGTTTCATCTCTAACAGACTAATAGACAAACAAGTTAACGATAATGATAATCTCAGAACAAACTCTCAATTGACAAAGTACTGATGCAATGGCATTCTTGATAAACAACTTCAATTTACACACCTGAAGTTTATGATGTAGGCTACATAAAACATCGAGTGAGTAAATGATTATCGAGAAAGTCATAATTTTATGTATAATATAATATATTATAACAAATTTAAAATATAAAAAATGGCTCTGATAGTCTTAGGTGCTAACTAAACCCAGGAAAACAACGGTATTACAAGGCTTCTTAAAATCTTTGGGTGGCATCACCACACACTCCACTGAAGCTATCAGCTATGCCCTCATGGCAACTTCCGTATCAAAATATTTCATCCAGTCCCGGCATCTGGATCTCTATAATGTATAATGTGCTAGTCTTATAAGCAGCAGAAAAGGACAATATAAGTCAAGGTCATCTCTGACAACATATCTAAGCAAAAGTGAGAAAAAAGAAGATTCAAAGGAGCACAAGTCCTACTCATGAGTACAGGACTTTAATTTCAATGAAGTCCATACCACAAGGTGAAACAACTTGCTGCCTATAGACCTGTCGGAAAGTGAAGCTAACTAGCAATTAATTCTATGTATAAATGAAATCCACAAACATACTGTGGGAGGGGGGGAAGAAAAAGAACTTCAGGAAAAAATAAAACTCTCTTTTATATACTAGTTATACACACTTGCCTGCGCTGTCCAGTGTTCTTAGCATGTGCGCAGCGAACACCAGCAAGATAGTCACACATTCACGGCAAAACATTTTACGTTCTCTTGGTGTGGTTGCGGACTTTCTTTTAGCTGATATATTCTCACTCATGCGTGTCTCAATTCCTGGGAGTTGAGATCGCACAAAGATCACAATACTACAAAAAGGTATATATCGCATGGTGAAATTAATCAGTCATGGCAATAAATGAATATTGTATCTAAAGTTCTAAACCCAGAAATTAAGTGAGAATAACACTGCTGTTGCTGAAATGCGGTAAGTGTCGTCATTAAAATCGCGAGATTTACAGAGCAAGTTTTCAATGCGCAATCCAGAGGTACACTGTATATTCTTGTCTAAAGCGGGAATGGTCGTCAGTGGTAAAAAGGCTAGGAAAGAAAACTAGCCGCACAGAACCAGTTCCAATTTGACTTAGCCACTCTATTATCAAGACGCTTACTAAACTGGAAGTAGTCGTGACAGTTCATCTGAGCTGGTTTGCCGTCCAACCTCGCAGTTTGGAATCTGTAAGGAATATGCTTCTTCTTCATGTCAAAATCCAAGCAATATAATATTACGACATCTGATCATTGAATAGTATCAGGCCTACAGCTATGCTTGGGGCAGGAGGACAATGGCTAGAGCATTGCAATTATAGGATTTCAAAAACTTTTTTTTTAAATTTATATTTAACCTCTCTCCATTGCACCTTTGCTTTTATGTTATTATGACATCATCGAAGCAAGTAAACGAATCCAGTCGCCACAGTACTCCCTGTGGGGGTTGAGACTGGAGTAATGACCCCTTTTGGTGCTGCTGCCACCAGTCTTAGACGTCTCCTACTGTTATAACTAACCCTGGAAGCCAGAGAAGTTTAGGCTTTTAGTTTCAGTGATGATTAGGATTTCGGAATGCGAGTCTAAGCAACTAGATAGTCCTGGCAGCTGGGCTTAAATACCCATGCTGCCAGGACGTAATTAAGGTGAATTCCAAGTGAATGGTCAACATAGACAGACAAGACACAAATGTATTGCATACAGGTAGGTTCAGGTAAGTCAATATAAATAGATAATTAAGCGTTAGGCAGATAGGTTCTAATGTGTTAACTATTAACGCTCTATCATTATCTCCTTATTAGGTCTTCTCCATCGGGATGCTGTTGAACCTTGCTAGGTGTGCGTCCTGCGTGGGATGGCTCTGCTGGTGCTGTATGTGGAGGGTGGACCTCTACACCCCCCCCCCCCCCAGTGATCATCCATGAAGAGACAAAAGATGAGCAGGACAATGAATAGTCCGGCCAGCTCTGGTGATGTAACCAGAAGCCGGCAGTCCATGTATCAGAGTGGAGGGCACTAAAACAGGTGCAGTTGGAGAGAGGCATGAACGAGCTAGTACTGGGGGAGCCAAAGATAGTTGCGACCTCTGTGATGTAGACTGTGATAGCACTGGTGCGTCCATGAAAGCTGGTTTGAGACAGTCAATCGAAATGTTGTCAGAGCGTGTGCCAAGATCACCTTGAAGTACTTGTCATTCCTGCCGAGTACTTTGAATGGGCCTTTATATGGACGCTGAAGTGGGGTGCGATGGGCATCATGGCGTACAAAAACATGTGTGGCAGATTGGAGATCACGGGGCACGTGGAAGGTCCGTTGGCCATGACAAACAACTGGCGAAGGTCTCAGCTGAGCCATGTGTTGACGTAGTTGGTCTACATAGGTACCTGGCGAAATTATCTGTGGTTTCTGTGCGATGAGATCTCCAGGGAGATGGAGAGTAGTCCCATAAACCATCTCGGCAGCTGAATTCCCGAGATCTTCCTTGAGAGCCAGTACGCATGCCCAATAGGACGATAGGAAGCTAGTCACACCATGATGCACTGGTCAGTCTAGTTTGAGGCTCACTTTCAGCTGTCGATGCATTGTCTCTACCATTCCATTAGCTTGCGGATGGAATGATGTGTTGTGAATAGGTTCGATGCCAAAGAGATGTAGAAGATCCTGCCAAAGTGCAGAGATAAACTGACGTCCACGGTCAGAGGTAACGGTAGCAGGTACACCAAAGCGAGAAATCCAACCGGACAGGAATGCCTGGGCACACGTATTGGCGTGCAGTCTATCATTGGAATAGCTTCTGGCCATCTGGTGAACCAGTCAATAACTGTGAAAAGATAGGTGTAGCCTCTTGAAGGTGGTACGGGTCCCACAATGTCAACATACAAATGCTCAAACCTTGAACTCGGCACAGGAAAACTCTGCAGTGAACTAGCCACATTACGGGAGATCTTGGATTGCTGACATATGAGGTACGACTTAGTCCATGCAGTGACATCCTTTTTGAGGCTGTGCCAAACGTACCGAGATGTGATCAGATGTTTGGTGGGTCGGACCCCGTGGTAAGCAAGGGAATGCAGGTTAGCAAAAACTTTGCGACAAAGTGAGACGGGTACAACGGGTCGAGGGTAGCCCAATGAAATGTCGCACAGGATCAAGTGCGGAGGTCCAGGAGGTTGGATGTCCTCTAAATGCAGAGAAGTGATAGCAGTGCGCAGAGATTGAGTGTTAGGGTCAGCAGTCTGTTGAGCAGAGAGTTCTGCATAGTCCAACGAAGGAGTCACTGTTGAGAATGTGTTGACCCATGACAGGGCATCAGCGACAGCATTGTGTTTCCCACCAACATGACGGATATCACTGGTAAATTCTGAGATGAAGGAGAGGTAACGTGTCTGTCGCGAGGTGTCCACTTGTCAGAATTGGCATGTGAGCAATGTCAGAGGCTTGTGGTCGGTGAAGATGGTGAAGGGTCTGCCCTCAATAAATTGACGGAAGTAGCAGATGGACAGGTAAATGTCAAGTCGTTCGCGGTCAAAGGCAGAATATTGTGTCTCAGGGTCACAGAGTTTGCGGGAGAAGAACTAGATGGGCATCCACTGGCCACTGCGTCGCTGTTCCAGGACTGCACCTACAGAGACGTTTAAGGCATAAACCGTGACAGATATTGGTGCTAGAGGATCTGGATATGCCAAAAGGGTAAGTGTCTGTAGGGCCTCTCTGCTTTTGATGAATGCTTCCTGACATGTGGGTGTCCAGATCCAAGGAGTGTTCTTTCCTTTAAGAAGTTGATACAATGGGTGGAGGACTTCTGCACAGTGTGGATAGAAGCGATGATAAAAGTTTATAAGTCCCAGGTATTCCTGCAAGGAGGTCTTGTTGGTGGGAACAGGAATATTGCGGAAGGCATCCACACGGTCTTCCAGTAGTGCAATGCCTGCAGAGTTAATGCGGTGGCCAAGGAAATCGAGGGAGGCAACACCAAAATTGGACTAAACCAAACTTACAAAATACGAGAAGAGAGTCCGAAGGTGGTGTTCATGTTCTTCTGGGGAGCGACTGGCTACAAGGATATCGTCCATTAAGACAAAGACAAACGAGAGTTCCCGACAGACGTGATCCATAAAATTCTGGAAGGTCTGTGCTGCGTTCGTAAGTCCATGGGGCATCCAGAGATATTCATACAGGCCAAATGGCGTTATGATGGCTATCTTTGGGATGTCCTCTTTGTAAACAGGAATTTGATTGAAAGCCCGGACAAGGTCTATCTTAGAAAAAATAGTGGCTCCACGCAGTGATGCTCCAAAGTCCTGGATGTGGGGTATTGGATATCGATCAGGTGTAGTGATGTCATTGAGGACACTATAATCTCCACAGGGACACCACACACCTGATTTCTTGTGGATATTAGTATGGAAACTGTCGAGCTCTGTTTTCCCACCTATATATTAGTATGGAAACTGTTGAGCTCTGTTTTCCCACCTATATATTAGTATGGAAACTGTCGCGCTCTGTTTTCCCAACTATATATTAGTATGGAAACTGTCGCGCTCTGTTTTCCCACCTATATATTTGTATAGAAACTGTCGCACTCTGTTTTCCCACCTACACCACATGCAGTGGTGAAGCCCAGGCACTGGTTGGATGATGCCGAGCTTAAGAAGATTGTCAAACTCGTTCTTAGCAACAGCCAGCTTCTCAAGGGGAGAGTCATCCAGCCTTGGCAAAGGTTAGTCGGCCATCGGTCACAATTCGGTGTTGAATGTTATGTTTGGGTGCCTTGTCAGTAACTTGAGGGTCAGTAAGTTGGGGAAATTCGCGGAGAAATGGTTGAGTAATGATTTGATGCTGTAGCAAGATAGTTGAGGTAGAGTGCTTCGAGGGCTGAGAGGTGAGCAGGAATACTGCAGAGTGTGTCTGCCTCAAGCAGTCGATGGTGCTTCAGGTCAATGAGCAAGCCATGCTCACGGAAGAAATCCACCCCAATAATTGGCTGCGTGACATCAGCTAGGATAAATGTCCAATTACAGTTTTTCCTTAGACCCCTAGTGTAGAGACAAGGTGTGCTTGCCAAATATGGAGATGACAGAACCGTTCGCGGCTCTGAGAGGGAGTCCATTCATCTGTGTGATTGTTAATACGTGTAGCAGGAAGCACACTGACTTCCGCACCAGAATCTATCAAGTAGCGTTGGCCAGAAGTGCGGTCAGTGATAAAAAGAAGGCGACTAGAATTCCCCGATCCACTGGTCACCATCAGTGGCCACGGAAGGCATTTCCCGACATAGAACAGGGTGTCTTGCATTTAGTAGCATTACTACCAAATCAGGCATGGTACCAACAGAGTGTTGTGGCCGAAGCAGCTGCAGTGTTGGTGGATTTCTACTGCCGGGAGAGTTGATGCTTGAGTTCTGCCAACTCAGAACGGAGAGAGGCAACAGTGTCAACAATAACAGGAGCAGGTGAGATGGAGCTTAAGGAGCCATGCAGTGAACTGTCGAGTGTGAGTGTGATGAGGCTGTCAGCCATGGTGGCGAGTTGCTCCACATTTTTGTCTAAATGAGACTTCAGAATGAGCTGAACTGATACTGGCAAGCGTGTGAGAAAAATCTCTTGAAGAACTGGATAATCATTGCAGGTTTTCACAGCTAGCTGCTCAATCCGTCTGAGGAGCTGGGAAGGTTTCAGATCACCCAGGGGCTCCAAAGAGAGAAGCTTGTGCATCCTTTGAGACTCTGTGATGGACGTGCGCGCAAGGAGGCACTCCTTCAGGGTGTCGTAGGGATTGTTAGCTGGGATTGTTACAATGACGTCCCGTACCTCATGGGCGATCTCGGGTGCCAGTGAATCATGGTATTCAGTTAGCTGCTGGACAATATGCTTCGTAGAGAACTGTGCTATCACTTGCCACAAAGCAGGGTCTTCGTGCCAGAATGGAGGCAGTTTGAGGGAAATGGAATGAAGAGCAGCTATTGGGTCCTTCTCTGCCATGAAGAAGGCATAAATGGTCGGTCTAGTGCTGTAGAGGTTGCTATGCACATTGCACATCGGGGTAACCAATGAAGCGGGTTAAAGTAAGCGCTTCTTTGTATTACTCATGAGAGAACATAGATACAACCTTTTATCATTTCTCAGACTCTAAAACCTACAATCGGCACCAGACCCTCTATGATGTAATGTTATTATGTAATGTTATGTTATTATGACATCATCGAAGCAAGTAAACGAATCCAGTTGCCACAGTATCATCTATGTATGTATGTATCTATGTATGTATCATCTATGTATATATCTATCTATGTATGTATCATCTATGTATGTGCTATCTATGTATGCGTTATCTATGTATGTACTATCTATGTATATCTATCTATGTATGTACTATCTATATATGTACTGTGTATGCACTATCTATGTATGTACTATCTATGTATGTACTATCTATGTAGTGCTATCTATGTATGTACTATGTATGCATGTATGTTGGTATTCACCATTTGTTCAACCTATAAATAAATATGAACCGATCAGCCACCTTATTCGAAGCTAGAGGAAAGAAAACTGACCGCAAAGCTATTGAGAATGGGCAGGACGATGTCTAGAGCAAATCAATGATAGGGTTTCAAGTTTTGTCCAGTAATGCATCGTGCTAAAATAGTTTTTGTTGTTGTTTTAGTTTTTCCTTTCTCCATAGCACCTTCACTCACCACTCAATGCTTTGCATAATGGTATTAGTTGTTAAGCAACATAGGGTGGCTTATTAACTAGCATTTGGTTGCTATTAGCCATTCCTATGTATTTGCCTTGTATTTGCATCAATTTATAATAAAAAAATATAAAATAAATAGTGAGGCTAGTAAATTATACAGAAGAACAGAGAGTGTTTGACAAGGCCGCTCTAAGAACTACGGTGTCACATTTAAAATGCTCCAGGAAATGAACTGTTTTTGCATGCAGTTTCACAAACGTCACTATTATGTCCCCCAGCAAGTGTTATATTCTTAGTTGAACAATCCCCAACCCCTCCCCTCCCCTCCTTCCGGGACTAGTGGTAAGGAAATTAAGGGAAGATCATGAAATGTGCAGTTAGCCCTAGGACTAGACTAATACCACTCAAGGAGAATGCTAAAATCCTTTACCTACGTATATATATAGCAAACTGAACATTTTCACACGAATAGTCAGATCATATACACAGCCTTAATCACAGTGTGCTCTCTTCCTAAGCCAAGCAGCTAAGTAATGCTCTAAATTAGAGGAATCTTGAATAAATTGAGTTTAAGCAGGGTAGAACCTATTTCATCTGGTAACACAACTGCAATAACTATTCTCAGAGGTCATACTCCTGTTAAAGCCTTGATAAACATATATATTTTTTATCTATATACTACTCAGCAAAGGCTCATTCATTATAACAAGTGGCTTTTTCACAAATTTGTCCAAAAGTTCATTTTTTGTAAGTTAATTTAAGAACAAATGTAGTGCACTTGATGCTCTTTCTAAAGGTTTATTTAGTTTGTGCATATATAGCTACTTCCTAGATCAAGGGGTATGGATAACATGATGACCTCACTTCTCTGTACTTGAAATGAATAAAAGTTGAGCGAACCTCATCACCTGACTTTTCCACTGTAGTTGTACTACAATTATAAGACCAATGTGGAAAATGCATTGACAGAATCAACACAATCATGTACAGTATGTCTCCTTAGTAGTCCACCTCCCTCAGTCCACTCTCTCTAAATAGCCCACCCAAACCACCCTGACCCACTTTGCATATTATTCACCTTTGCATATTATTCACTCTACACAACAGTGTCACATGGAGAGGTTGGTGATTTAAAATTAGTGAGAAGTTTTTACTAAAGTTACAACCAGGAACACCTGGGAAGAAACTGTTCTCTACTTTAAATTGCTTCTAATTTCCACATACAATGCGAGGATGAACAAAAACAATACACTTATGGAAACAATGCACAAAGGGTGAAAGGCAAAAGATCATGTGCTACTAATACATGGACAAAATAATGTTAAAAGAACTCATCAAATTCCTTTGGCTATGATTGGCAAGGCTGCTGACCATGCTGTATTCATTCTCTCCCATAAAATTCACAAACAAATTTACAGCAATTTCAGAAAATGTTGGTTCAATTCTTTCCTGAAATAAAGAAGAGAACATCTAAGCAAGTAGTGTGAGAACTGACTATTTTAGATCCCATGATGCAAATGAACCTGCACAGCAGGGTCCACAACTCAAATGGGTACTTCTTCTACCCAAATACACGCTTCTGTTCCCACCAGCCAAGGGACCAGGGTGACATTGCTGCACTGAAAATGAACTTCAAGAGGAAGCTTCTTAGCGGTATGGTGATAATGTTGACTGGTATAATTAGCTAAGACAGCTTAGTAATAATGACACCCTAGACAGTTTCTACCTCTAGGACGCTATCTGATGAGTTTGTTTCTGTGCTCTCCAGTTCATTTAGGGGGTTGTTCTGGATTAGGGTAGAGCACCCTTCCAGCACACAGACTTGCAGACTAAACAGATAAACCATATGCCCACATTAGAAGACTTATCCTTGGAACAACCCCAAGACCATAACCGCGTGTTTGGGGGGGGGGGGGGGGGGGGGGGGGGAGGTTAGAGGTAGTAGTTAGGCTTCATGGTCAACTCCAGCCTAATATTAATGATTCAACTTTTGGTCATCAATCACGGCTATCCACTCCCCCACAGGCCATGGCTGGAACCCCAAACACTGACAGTACAGACAAATTAGATAATACAGACAATAATGTAGAAGAAACACCAGACACATACCTACTACTCTTAAAAAAAATTTTTTTTAAAGAACATCCATGGTACTAATAACTGTTAAGAGCCAAATACACTTCTTGGAAGAATGCAGGAGAACTATACTCTCTCCTAAAGGCCTCTGCATCAAGCAGACATGCTCTGCCATGCATAGAAACCTTACCAATGTTTAAAGCAGATTCACAGAAAAAATGGAACGTGAACTACTATTAGAACACTACACTATAACATCCAACATTATGCATCAACCAAAATTAGCTAATACCTAATAACTAATGGGAAGAACGACCCTTTACCCACACGCTATACCTACATGTATGCGCATGCTCACAAGTAACTAATCATTGTTGCACGCATTGTCTTTCTGTGAACATCTATTTTAAATCCTTGTCGATCAGTTAGATAAATAGTGTTGATATCTTATCTATGCGTGCAACAATCGCTGGCTAGGACCATTGTAGTCTGATAGCTAGTTGCTGGTTGGGGAAGGAAGTTGCAAACAGAAACGGGTCGAGCAATTTCCATTTGAAGCCCATCCCCACGCGGCATGGACGAGTGACGATGCCCTGTACACGATTGCGACTACTTGATCCCTGAGGGAGCTATGGCCAACCCTGTTCTGGCTGCTGCCCATCTGCAAGGGCACCTCATCAACCACAAAAAGACGGATGGATCCAAAATCGAGGCTGTGAAAAGACCCACTATTTCAGCAGCTGGAACCAGCCAGGATTGGCTGTACTTCCAGTCTCGATGGAGGGATTATATCAAGGCTACCAAGGTGAGGGGTAGTGACCAAGCCATCCAGCTCCTAGAGTGCTGCGACCAGGACTTGAGAAGAGGCCTCCAAAGGAACAACGGGGGTGTGGCCTTGTCCGAACTGCCGCTGGACAACATTATGAAGGCCATAAAGATACTAGCAGTCAGGATAGAAAATCCAACCGTGGCTAGGGACAAGCTACACAACATGTCTCAGGACCGGGAGGAGGGCGTGAGAGCCTTTGGGGCGCGACTTCGGGGCCAGGCAGCTACCTGCCAATATAGCAAGGCATGCACGTGCACGCTCACTGTCGACTACACTGAGGAAAACGTGGCAGACGCTCTCATCACCGGGTTGGCCGATCCTGAAATCAAGCAGGGTCTTCTCGGGGAGCCCAACCAAGCTCTCACATGGAAAGGGCAATGCTGTATGTAGAGTCCAAGGAAGCAGCCAAAGCCTCGGTGTCCCAGCTGGACCCAGGCATATTAGTTGGAGCGATGAGGAGTACGAGCAAGTACAAGAGGTTGCCCCGACAAGGACTACGACAGCCCAGAATAGAAGACGAAATAGAAGACGACGAGTCCAAGTGCTACTTTTGCGGGAGAACCGGGCATGGCAAATACCCCTCGCTCCCACTGAGGAGTGCCCAGTGCAAAGCATTTGGCCATACATGTGGAAAATGTGGCAAAGCCAACCACGCAGACAAAGTATGCAAGTCAAAACTACCACCTTCAAAAACACCACCAGCGCAGATGATCGAGAATGCAATCTTCGACAACATCTGCGACATCACGACCCGTGAGGCCTCGAAACCTCATGTGTTGGACCATCATGTGTTCGACAATATCACCGAACAATGGGTAAAGAGACAATCCCTTCCCCAGCCATCCAGGAGTCTGATGGCCAAGCTACTGCCCAGCGACTACGACAGCCTCAAGATCGCTCGGCGCCCTAGGCCTGCACAATGCGCCATCGAAGGCATGCCAGATGCTGGATGCCAAAGCTGCCTGTCAGGAGTAAACATCCTTCACAAACTGGGGATGTCCAGAAACAACCTGATACTGGTATCCCAATGGATGCAGGCGGCAAACAAAAGTGGCATACACATCCTGGGCGCCGTCCTGCTAGAACTATCGTTGCCGGATTCCGACGCCGTGACCAAACAGATGATATATGTGACACCAAACGTCACCCGATTATTCTTGAGTAGGGAAGCATGTGCAGACCTCGGCAAGATTCCCATCTACCTCAGCAGGAGCGGTGTCGAGTATCCCACTGCCACAGCGGCCCGAACTCGCTCATACAGTGGAGGTACGTAAGTGCGGATGCCCGACTCGCTCCTTGCCACCACCTGGTCCCATTCCCCTGCCCGTCCCCGCCACGGCGGAGAACAGGGGCATCTTGGAGCAGCACCTGCGGGAGATATTCAAAGGGTCCACATTCAACACATGTACCCACCAACCTCTTCCCATGATGGCGGGGCCGCCTCTACGGCTGAATATCGACCTGACAGCGAAGCCCGTCACAGCACACAAGGCTGCCGCAGTGCCCGTTCACTGGGAGGAGGTCAAAGCCAACTTGGATAGCGACGTCCGTCTCGGAATCCTTGAGAAGGTCCCCACCGGCACGCCTGACACATGGTGCCACCGCATGGTGATCGTAGGGAAGGCTAACGGAGAACCACGACAAGTTGTGGACTTCCAACCCCTCAATGCTCACGCAACCCGAGAGACGCACCACACAAAGTCTCCCTACCACCAAGCTCGCAGCGTATCCAAGATGATGAAGAAGTCCGTGTTTGACGCGTGGAACGGGTACCATTCCGTTCCACTTCACCCAGATGATACTCATTTTACGACCTTCATCACGCCTTGGGGACGATACCGCTACCTGACACCCCCCCAGGGTTACAAGGCCTCAGGTGATGGATACACCGCCAGATTTGCCGCGATTATAGAGGGCATCAACAACAAGACCAAATGTGTGGATGATACCCTCATTTGGTCCAAGAACCTCGCTCAGGCGTTCACGGACGCGGCCAACTGGCTCACCCTCTGCGGTGCCAACGGCATCACTCTGAACCCAGACAAGTTCGTGTTTGCCCAAGACACAGTCCAATTCGCCGGCTTCGAGATAGGCCCCACCACCGTCAAACCTGCCCGGAAATTTACAAAGGCCATAGCCGAATTCCCTATCCCCACCTCCACCACTGATGTCCGCTCATGGTTCGGCCTGGTGAATCAGGTAGCCTACACCTTCTCCCGGGCAGACACCATGGCGCCATTCAGAGACCTACTTAAGCCATCCACCAAGTTTGTCTGGACCAACGAGCATCAGGAGGCGTTCGAGGCTTCCAAACAGGAGATTATCGAGCAGATACAGACCGGAGTGGAGATCTTTGAAAAGAATCGCACCACATGCATTGCTACTGACTGGAGCAAGTCTGGGATCGGGTTCTGGATGTTTCAGCGCCACTGCTCATGCCCCCAACGAGAGCTATTTTGCTGCAAGGAGGGCTGGAGGATCACTCTGGTCGGATCTCGGTTCACTAATGCGGCCGAGTCCAGATATGTGGCCATCGAGGGCGAAGCCCTCGCGGTCGCCGAGGCCCTCCAGCACTGTCGCCACTTCATCCTGGGCTGTACAGATCTCTTCATTGCGGTAGACCACAAGCCCCTGGTCCGAATCTTTGGAGATCGCGCCCTGGCAGACATCAGCAACGCCAGGTTACGCAACTTGAAGGAGAAGACCATTCCATATTCATTCAAGATGGTGTACATCCCCGGCGTGCGCAACTGCACGTCGGATGCTTTGTCTCGCCATCCTTCCGGTCCATACAAACCCCCCGGGATGTCACTGCCGGACGCTGTTTCAGCGCCACCTCCCCGTATTCCCCTAGTACTGATGGCCGGGCTCTCAGTCGAGACGGATGCCACCATGGACGAGATGGACGAGAACGACCTTGCTCACTCCATGTGCTCCGGATTTGAGTCCAGGCTGCCCCTCACATGGCAGCGCCTCAAGGAGGAAACCACTTCGGACGACGCCATGCAGCTCTTGCTGTCCACAATAGAGGACGGATTCCCATCGAAACAGGCTGATGTGCCACTCACCATACGTCCGTTTTTCATACATCGCCCTCACCTTTACACGGTTGACGGAGTGGCTGTATTCAAAGACAGAGTCATTATACCACCTTCCCTGAGAGCAGAATGCCTGCAAGCGCTCCATTCTGCCCACCAGGGTACTACCATGATGCAATCAAGAACCGACGCGTCGATCTTCTGGCCGGGGATCGCGGCTGACATAGCCCATCACAGGGCATCATGCATCATGTGCAATACTAGGTCACCTTCTCAGGCATCTCTGCCTCCGACGCCTCCCAACCTTCCAACGCGGCCATTCCAGAGCTTATGTGTGGACTACTTCCACCACAAGGGCCACACCTATGTGGTGATAGTCGACCGCTTTTCTGGATGGCCCATCGTCGAACGCTCGACCAACGGCGCCACTGGCCTCATCTCCAGCCTCAGGTCCATCTTCGTCACTTTTGGCATCCCGGACGACCTCACCACAGATGGCGGCCCTGAATTTACGGCATCAACTACGAAGAAGTTCCTGGCTGACTGGGGTGTCCACCACCGGCTATGCTCTGTCACCTACCCACACGGCAATTCCCTTGCGGAAGTCGGTGTCAAGACCATCAAGCGCACCATTGCCGGTAACACGCCGGACAATGGCGAACTTGATTGCGACAGCTTCCAGCGAGCCATACTCACATATCGCAACACCCCAGACCCCATCACGAAGATATCCCCTGCCATAGCAGTATTCGCCAGACCGATCAAGGATCTCATCCCTGTCCTCCCGGGCAAGCTCCATCTCCATCCATACTGGAATCGACTGCTGGACCACCGGGAAGCCGCTATGGCTACCAGAGGCGAGCCAGAACTCAGCAAGTGGTCGGAACACACCCGTTCCCTCACCCAGCTCAAGATTGGCGATGTCGTACGGGTGCAGAACCAAACTGGCCCTTTCCCCCGAGGATGGGATAAGACTGGTACAGTGATTGAGGTTCGTCAGTTCCATCAATACTGGGTACGCATGGCCGGCTCAGGCAGGGCCACTTTGCGCAACAGGAAGTTCTTACGTAAATGTGCCCTCTGCTATCAGAGGACACTTTCCCGACGCCCCTGTACACCAGCTGGAAGAGACTCCACTTCCAGACCACGCGCCCATGACTACGCCATTCGAAATCAATGCGGACACAGCAACTCAGGACACCCCTCCGACGGACACTTCGCATACCACCAGACCGCCCCTGGATACTTCCCATACTCCACTGACACCCCGAACCCATCCAAGTACCCATCGTGGAGCATTGGACAATACCGGTTACCCGTTGCCATTCAGCAATATTCCTCCCTCTCGGGCAACCCATAATCTTAGCCGACCCGCCTCGCCAGCACCTGTGCGCATACCAACACTTCGCCGCTCCAAGCGACAGTGTGTTACTCAACATCGGCCGAACTACAAGGAGTAATCGGCCTGGGGGAGATAGCTAATACCTAATAACTAATGGGCAGAACGACCCTTTACCCACACGCTAATACCTACATGTATGCGCATGCTCACAAGTAACTAATCATTGTTGCACGCATTGTCTTTCTGTGAACATCTATTTTAAATCCTTGTCGATCAGTTAGATAAATAGTGTTGATATCTTATCTAAAAATGAGGTAATTAGAACCAAGAAATGGGCCAGTAAAGTTCACATGAACACGTTGCCATGGTCAGGATAGCCATATCCAGAGATATAATGGTACCAATGCAGGAGCCTGTTTAATCTGCTCACATGCCATGATTTCACCATCTTCTCAAAATTGCCGTCTATGCAAGGCCACCACACATGACTATGACACAGTCATTCCATCCGTTCCCCAGGATGGCTGAAATGGAGTTCCTGCAAAATAGATTGTTGCAGCTTTGGGAGATCACTACTCGAATTTCAAGCATGATACTGTTAGGGATCCCCAGCGGAATCCCGATGAACATCCCTAACAACAACAGTAAATAAGCAAGTGGACTTATAGGATATAATGTGTGTATGCTTAATTAGACTGAACAGAGTGCAGGCACAAGCCTGCCCTGCATATGCAATAACTAATGAAGTGTTAATTGTGTGGTTAGGTCTCGTGATAGTCCAGCTGGGAGTTTAATTAAGAACCCCAGCTGAGACAGTTGAGTTGAGTTGAGTCGAGTTGTTGTAGTCTTGGCTGTTTTGTATGAGCTTGAAATAATTCTTTAAACTTATATTGTCAACCTGAGGAGGAGTCCTCAACACTGGTGGCAGCGCAAGACTCGGACCCACAACCAACAAATTCAACCAGAAGGATGTCGCAAACAAGAGCTCAGAAGAAAGAGCTAGAGAAGGTCAGCTACCCCAATTCAGCGGACAGTTATACAGTTAGGAAGATCACTGTTGACGATGACAGACCGGCGGGGGAAGAGTCAGAAACAACCAGCGAGGTCATGACAACCCCTAAGCAAGAAAGTGACCAAATAACCCAGATGATGGAAATGTTCGCTAGCATGCACAGCAATGCAGAAGCGGCCCGCAGAGAAGAGCGAGAATATGAACGAGAAAAGGAAAGAGAGAGAAAGCGAGAAAACGATGATAGAAAAGAAAGAGAGGAAGTCAGACGCCAGGCCGACGAACAAAGATGGGCCACACTGTTGGAGCAAACGATGGTAAAGTCGGACCAGCAACGAGCTCAAGATCTCGAACTAAGACGTGAAGAGCAAGAGAACAGGAAGAGAGAACGACTGGAAGATGTCAGAGTAGCAAAGGAAAGGGAAAGGAAGAGAGCGGGGAGAGATGCCCCCAGCCTGCCCCCCCTAAAAGATGTTCAGGAACTGGAAACGTTCATGAATGTTTTTCAAGAACACATGACTCGCCATGGTGTTGACAAGGAGCTCTGGATGTCCCTCCTGCTTCCCTTGCTGGATGTGGAATCCCTAAAGTTCAGAGAAGGGATGGACAGAGCACAGAGGAACGATTTTGATGTATTTACTGAAGCACTTGCGGCCTTCCATGGCATTAACCCCAACCATTACAGGGTGATGTGGAGGGACATGGCGATGAAGGAAGCAGAGAACCATCAGCAACTCCAACAGAGGGTAACATCCACGTTTAACCGATGGACCAAGGCGGCTACCACCCGAGAAGCACTCGCACAACACTGCACCTTGGAAAAGCTACTCTCTCTGATGAAGCCAAAGGTCCAGGCATTTGTCAGGAGTAGAGAACCAACTTCAACCATTGAAGCAGCGAGGCTGGCTGACACATTCATCCTAAGCCAACCTAAGGAAGAGGAACTAAGAAAGCCATGGCAGAGACCAGACCAGGGACGGAAACCATTTAGAGGATCCTACCGTCCTTCATACAAGCAGGACCAGGAGCCCAAAGAGGATAGCAAACCAGATGACACCAAGCCAGAAGGAAAGATGCCTAGACAGCCTGACTACGACCCGATCAAGGGTCCCAGATGCTACCACTGTCAAGAATATGGGCACATAGCGGCAAAGTGCCCCCCAAAAATATGTATGGCAAGTTACAATAAGTTATCTGAGGTTTTTTCGTACTGTTGCACAGGGAATGTTGCTGGCCACAGGGTGGACGTCATACCACTCGACTCTCAATGTGATCTCTCGCAGGTGCATCCTGAGCTGGTCCCAAAGGACTTCACCAATGAGGGCATGGTCCACATAAAAGGTTATCAAGGTGGAGTGACGAATTTCCCCACCACTACTGTGAACTTGAAGATATGGGACACCAAAATGAGAGTGAAGATGGCAGTCAACCCAGACCTCGAATATGGAGCTTTAGTCGGACGCGAAGTACCCCACTTCGAAGACCTAATGGAACGGGCAGTGCATGAAGCACGGGAAGGAACGACCAAACGGAGGGCAAAAAGACGTAAGTGTAGAAAGTACATTAACTACGCTGACTCTCCGCCCAGGTCAGAACATGAAGAACCACCCGCACCTTGTCGTCAGAAGATGCTCCATCAGAAGAAGAGCAACCAGAACCAACCAGTCAGACCGTGCCGGCTACAGAGGTCCAGACAACAGATGCAAATCACTTGGTGGAGGACCTTCCTGAGCTTGAGGATGACCTTTTCGAGCAGGTCAGAATCAGAAACCGCACTACCAGAAGGCAAAAGCGAGAGGACTGCAGGAAATACGCAGCGGTCTGGAGCCAACCTGGACCACTGGATGGAGGGGCACCACAACTTTCAAAAGCCCAACAGGATGACCCCTCTCTCCAAGTCCTGAGAAAACAAGCAAAACTGCAAGGCTCACAGTTCTTTTGGAACAATAAACTACTGTTCAGGCGATGGACACCACCTAAACACACAGACGAGGTGGAACAGTTGGTGCTTCCCCAACAGTATCGTGAAAAGACACTACGACTGGCGCATATCTCTCCATGGGCCGGTCACTTCGGCAGGAATCGAACAACTGACCGAATCATGCGACGTTTCTTCTGGCCGGGAATAAGAGCAGAGGTAGCAGATCTCTGCCGTAGATGTCCGACGTGCCAGAAGACGGCACAAGGGCACATGAGAAAAGCACCCCTGGAGCCGTTACCTGTCATAACGCAACCCTTCAAAAGAATTGCCATGGACATGGTGGGCCCACTGCCAATGACAGAGGAAGGCTACCGGTACATATTAACGATTGTAGATTACGGAACGAGGTTTCCTGAGGCGTTCCCGCTCAAAGAGACTTCCAGCAAGGATGTGGCAGAGGCGCTACTGCCATTCTTTGCCAGAGTTGGATTTCCGGAAGAGATCCTTACCGACAGGGGGAGCAACTTCTGTAGTGGCCTGATGGAAAACTTCATGTCGATGTTCCACATCGACCACATCAAGACATCGGCATACCATCCAGAAACAGATGGGATGGTGGAAAGGTATAACCGGACATTAAAGGAGGGCCTCCGCAAATATGTGGAGAAGTTTGAAGGACAGTGGGACAAGTCAATTCCCTACCTACTCTTCGCTTATCGTGAGCTTCTACATGAGTCAACTGGTTACTCACCATTTGAGCTTGTCTATGGCCGAAATCCCCGTGGACCCCTAGATGTCCTACGTGAAGAATGGGAAGAGCCAGTAGCAAAAGATGAAAACGTAGTGACCTACTTAACAGAAATGTACAGGAAGTTGGAAGGGGCCTGGGAGATTGCCAAAGAAACAGAGGGTGAAAAAAAGGCAGCAATGAAGGAGAGGTATGACAAAACAACTGTGGAGAGGTCCTTTGAAGTCGATGACTTGGTCCTAGTGATGCTGCACACCTCGTCCAAAAAGTTACTGTCAAATTGGCAAGGACCGTTTCCCGTTACAGCAAAGGTGAACAAAACCACCTACCTTGTCCGGACTGATCACCTCAGAAATCCTGTCCAACAATACCATATCAATAGACTCATGAAGTGGAATTCCCCATCAGCCATTTGCCTTTTTGCAGCCAAAGAAGAGCAGGGAGTAGGCCCCGACTGGTCCAACAACACAACAGTGAAAGAAACAGTGATCGGAAAGCACCTGATGACTAGTCAAGAGCAGGAGATAAAAGCTCTCCTTGCCAAGTTCCAGGCAATATTCAGTGAACAGCCAGGGAGGACACAAATGGCTGAAATAAGGATCAATACAGGAGAGGCCAGGCCAATCAGCTCTCCACCACACAGGCTGGCCCATGCAAGAATACAACCGGCCAAGGATGAAGTGGCAAAGATGCTCAGAGCAGGTCTGATCAAGGAGAGCAGAAGCCCTTGGGCATCACCGATCCATCTGGTGCCCAAGAAAGATGGGACGATCCGGTTTTGTATCGATTTCAGGAAACTTAATGCGGTGACGACTCCAGATCCGTTTCCCTTACCCAGAATGGAAGATCTCATTGATGGTCTTGCAGGAGCTCAGTATATAATGACTCTGGACCTGACAAAAGGCTATTGGCAGGTCCCAGTGGCAGAGGATTCAAAGGAGAAGACAGCGTTTATTACCCCATTCGGCAAGTACCAGTTCGAAGTCATGCCGTTTGGGCTGGTGGACGCTCCCTCCACCTTCCAAAGAATGATGGCCACAATCTTCGCAGATACATCGGAGCACACGGCAGTCTATATGGATGATGTGGTTGTCTTCAGCACTACGTGGAGCCACCACATGGCTCATGTTGAAGAAGCACTGGCCAGACTGAGCCGAGCAGGACTCACGGTGAAACGGACGAAGTGCCAGTTTGCGATGGCAGAGTGCAACTACCTGGGCCATGTAGTGGGAAGAGGAAAGGTCAAGCCAGGACTGGCCAAGGTTGCGGCAGTGTTAAACTTTCACACTCCGATAAAGAAGAAAGATGTGAGGGCATTTATCGGTCTAGCTGGCTACTACCGAAGATTTGTGCCAGACTACTCAAAGATAGCAGCACCCCTCACGGATTTGACAAAGAAAGAATGTCCAGACAAGGTGGTATGGCTGCAAACCCACCAGGAGGCGTTTGACAACCTTAAGAAGGCACTCTCATCAGACCCAGTGCTGCAAGGACCAGACTACAGCAAGGAGTTCATCCTCCACACAGATGCCTCTGATGTGGGGATTGGCGCGGTCCTGAGCCAGATGAACGACAGTGATGGAGACCGCCCCGTGGCATTCTTCTCCCGCAAGCTAAAGCCAAGGGAAAAGAACTACGCGGCGGTGGAAAAGGAGTGTTTGGCAATTGTGGATGGCATCAAACACTTCTCCGTCTATCTCACGGGAGTGAGATTTACAATCGTGACGGACCACAGTTGTCTACAGTTTCTGCACAAGATGAAGGACGCGGGAGGCCGATTGGCCAGATGGGCTCTACAACTGCAGCCGTACCACTTCCACGTTCATCACCGGCCAGGGATACAGAATGGCAATGCAGATGGACTGTCCAGACAAGCATGGCCGGATATGGAAGTCCCAACTACACTGCAGGAGGGGTTGGGGGGGAGTGTTAGGGATCCCCAGCGGAATCCCGATGAACATCCATAACAACAACAGTAAATAAGCAAGTGGACTTATAGGAGATAATGTGTGTATGCTTAATTAGACTGAACAGAGTGCAGGCACAAGCCTGCCCTGCATATGCAATAACTAATGAAGTGTTAATTGTGTGGTTAGGTCTCGTGATAGTCCAGCTGGGAGTTTAATTAAGAACCCCAGCTGAGACAGTTGAGTTGAGTTGAGTCGAGTTGTTGTAGTCTTGGCTGTTTTGTATGAGCTTGAAATAATTCTTTAAACTTATATTGTCAACCTGAGGAGGAGTCCTCAACAGATACACTCTCCCTCCACCGTTAAGTCATTATGCTGCCTCACCCAGGTTTTGAGACTCAATGACCAACCAATCTTGATTATCTAAACACCGAGACATGGTGGCGCTCTTAATATATTGAGCAGAAATGGGTAGCAAATGAATGTATCACCGTTAAACTTTCAAGTCAGCCAAGTCTGTGATCTCAGAAAGATCTAATACTAGTGATGGATAGAAGTTAGTATGAGGATCACGAGGAAGAGGAGTTGCTGCTCTACACAATTTTTGATGGAGAGACAATAAAACCAATAACAGTTGATATCAAAATTAATGGAAAATTCATTCCCATTGAAGTTGACACAGTGGCTGCGGTAACTATTATCTCACAGGAAACCTGGAGATCACTGTTTCTAAAGTTACCTCTGTGTGAGTTGAAGATTGCACTGTAGACATACATGGCAGAAACTTTATCTGTTGTGGCTGAATGTGAAGTCAATGTCGAGTACAATGGCCAGACAAAATTGCTAGTAGTGACCATTGTCAAATGAAGAGGACCCAGTTTATTGGTAAGGAATTGGTTGAAGTCATTGTGTCTGAACTGGCACCCAATTTCCAATGTAAATGCATCCTACCAGTTAGACAACCTCCTTATGGAAATTTTCAGAGAAGAAGTGGCACTGTCCACACTTATTAAGCAACTTTGCAACTCAAGGAAGGGGCTAGTCCCAAGTTCTTCAGACCTAGAAGTGTTCTCTTTGCTATTAGAGGAGTCATAGGGGGTAGTTGACAGGCTTGAGGAAGTAAACATCCAGAGTGGGCAGCACCAATCGTTGCAGTACCAGTTACCAAGGATTTGCAAGGATTATCAGGTGATCCTAAACCCTGACCTCGAAACCAGGAAATATCCTTTACCGAAGCAGGGGTAGCTAATTGCTACCATCGCAGGTTGTTCGAAGTTCACGAAACTAGATCTGTTGCAGGCGTACACACAGATACCCCTGGACGATATGCACAGCGATAAGTACAATAGGTTACCTTATAGTGAGGCCTCTGCTCCTGCAATTTTCCAGAAATTAATCGAGTCAATATTGCAGGGTATTCCGAATATGGATGTGTACATTGATGATATTCTTATCACTGGTAAAACTGATGCTGAGCATTTAGCCACCCCTAGGGAAGTGTTAAGACAGTTAAAAGGGCATGACCTTAGAATAAAATGGCCAAAGTGCAATTTTTTGGCAAACTCCAGTCGATTGGGGCACACTATAGACAGGCACAATAAGTTGTTTTTGTATAGCAGGAAACTAAGGTTAAAGAGTGATTAGGCATGTAGCCTTCTCCTACCCAAGTTGTAGGGATCCAGTTGCATGCTCTCCCAGGATTTAAAAAATTTTTAATGGCTTGAGTTCAATTCTGGTGCACTGCGAGATAACTTAAAAATTTTAAATGGCCTAACAGTATTGCTACAGTGATCTGTAAATTATTGATATCATAAGATTGTATTGCTTTGATTGAATACCTAAGTGTTGGTAAGGCTTGGACGAGAACTCGCTCGATATTGAGTGTTGGGACTAGTTTAAGAATTTCCAGTTTAGCAAACCAGTTCATAGTGAAACTTCAACATCTATTCTTTTAAGTTTTATGCTATAGAAACATGGAGTGTGTAACCTTTAACCTAAGCCCAAGGAAGCTTGTCCATGATGAGCTGTGCTTCTCGCACCCCCTTTATCTATCGCTTGCTAAAAAAATTCCAATCTCAGTTCCCTTCATTCTGATGTCTCAGAACCGCACTTTCACTTTTTTCTCTCTCCTTTTCTTAAGTCATTTTGTTTATCCATTCTGGAAACTAAACACCTAGCTGTTCTGATCAAAAAATTACTGCTAACGTTTTAGTATGTAGATGGCAAAAGAATCTGTATGACAACCATTAATCACACAACCATAGTTAGACAACAATAAATCTGTGGACTTCGGGGAGTGATGTAGCTGCTAGCATAAGTTTTTCATCACTAGACTTCCTTCTTTGGTCCTATGTCAGACCAGTGCAGCTGGTAATAGAGCTGTTGTTTGTAGCTACTAACCACTCTAGGGTCAAGAGTTGTATTGAAAACCACCACGAAGTAAGTTGTGTAGCTCAAGCTAACCTAAGCTATGGGCACTTAGAAAGTTAGTAGTGATTTCTTTCTTTTGATCATGCCTAGTAGCTACAATTCCGTAGTTACAGATGAGGTTTATAGCTACAGCTTTCTCACAGCCATCTCAAGCACTCATTGTATACAGTGTATAATGCTTTAGTGTAACTGTCAGTTTGAAGCTTCTAGATTTCAAAGGCAATTTTCAAGGTTTAGTTAATGGCATACTCTTGTGGCGCTCTTCTCTTCTAGAAATATGGGCAGATTGAATTTAGAAGCTTTCCCTGAGCCAAAGGAAGTATCACAATGATAGAGGTGATGCCAAGCGCTAGCTAGCAATGAATGCAATAAAAAATATAAACTAGTGTTATGATTGTTTTCAATTTTCAATGTGTAGCTAGCTAGATCATCTTGCTAGATAGAGCTGAAGTATGCTAGTAAGGGAATTAGTAAACTGTCTCGTCGAAAGAGCCAAGTTTTGTCTGCTGATTTTAGTTGATGCCAGTTCTAATTCCAGATTTAGTGCCCAAGTCCGCATGGTGTGCCTCTCCTCTCTCCTCTTAAGCATTATACTATTAAAGATATTAAGATTGGTAATAAAAGGTAATTTCACATGCACACACACACACACAACCACACAATACACGCACACATATACACATTTATCCTCTTCGGCCAGTGCAGGAAGAGGTCATCATTTGCAGCATAATAAAGCTAAACTGAGCATTTATGGTGTCATGGCTACCAGATTTTGAAAAGAATCTAGTCTGCTATGCAATAAAGGATTAAAAAGTAACTTTATCTACATTAAAACAACAACAACAATTGTTACAATAACACTATTGACTAAGTACTGTCAGAGCAGGTTAATGTCACTGTCATCATGACTTTTATTCTCTACATATCATATACTACTGGCATTATATTATCACTATAAGCTTAATGAACCTTTAATAGTCTTTGTTGAGTTCAGCGCTGCTCTCCAACACACGATACAACTTGAAGTTGTCCTCATCTTGTTGATGTCTTGGGTTGGGGTTTCCTTCATCTTCTTGTTGGCTTGGCTTGGACTTAAGCTCATCTTGAGGCTGCCTTGGAATGGAGTCTTCCTTAGCTTGCTGGTGACAAATCTCCTCCTCTTCTTTCATCAAGTATGCTTTCTGCAGATCCATGTGTAGCTGGTATCCAGCCTGAAGAGGTGCTCCCAAAATCTCAGCTTTCTTCCCATGTGTTACTTCTTCATTGCTCCAGTGTAGCAGAAAGAATTCTGGCTTCTGTAATGATAACGTCACATCACAGAAGGATGGGCGATGGTCTGCTTTAGGATGCCTGAATTGTTAAAAAGTCAAAAGTGGGATTATTGTTGGGTGAGGTTATTGCTGGGAATATAATTACAGCATCATACAGTAGATCATCACATATCCAAACTCTATGGGATCCAACACTGTTCGGATAAGTGAAATTTCTGGATATGTGAATTAGTTGTTACATGTAGATGATTGTGCTCAAGAAATTAGTGTAGTGGCAGCTGTTTTGAGTTCGCATAACCGATAACAACAGCTAAAGTGGAAGATGCCATACAGAAGGAAAGTTAGGCAGAGTCTTGACCTTTTTTAAAATAAGCAGAAATGGCTTGCAGCTGCACTAAGGAAAAGTGCAATGTTGTTTTAGTGCTGATTGCTGCTATGTGTTTAATGGCTTGAATTTAAGAGACCAGATAGAAGCCTGATAACCTACTTTATGTATAAAGCTTTTTGAGACTTAAATTTATAAAACTTACCAGAATTTTATCATGACATCATAAACAGCCTTGGGACAGCCTGGAGGAGGTGGCAGTCTGAACCCAATGACCACCTTATTCATTGCCTGCACATGTACAATATAATAATAATAATAACAACAACAACAGCAACAATAAAACAAACAAAAAACAACAACAATAATTATAATAATAAAAATAATAATATCAAATAATAATAACAACAACAACAAGGTAATACACGTTCTACATAGGTTTACATCTCTTCATCCTATTGCTTTAAATGTAGCCTTAGTTAATAGCAAAAGAGGAGTAGGAATAGGAAAAGGTCCTCCATGCCTTTTTTCTCTCAGTTTGCTCAAATTTTATTTGCTACGCTTATATTAGAAACCTAAGAGAAGAACGTTGATTTAGTATATAGCAACGTTTAAAAGACCTCTAAAAACAAATATGAGACCATCATTCGCTCCTGGGGATTAGCCTTGCTAGCAAACTGCTTATGTTACATGAGCACTAATGCTAGTGCAGTTTGTTGGTAATGTCACCATGTTCCATGTATATATATATGAGCTATCGTTAGAAAAAGGAAAGACACATCTCTAAGGAGGTCAAGTTATCCCTAGTTTTCATATATTATTATTATTGTTGTTGTTGTTGTTGTCATTGTCATTTTATTGTTACTGTTGTTGTTGTTATTATCGTTGTTGTTATTGTTGTTATTGTTATTGTTGTTGTTGTTATTATTATTATTATTAATATTATTAATATTATTATTATTATTATTATTATTATTATTATTTATTATTATTATTATCATCATCATCATCATCATCAACTTCATCATCATCATCATCATCATCATCAACTTCATCATCATCATCATCATCATCATCATCATCATCATGATCATCATCATCATCATCATCATCATCATCATCATCATCATCATCATCATCATCATCATCATTATTATATTATTATCATCACAACAACCACCACCACCACCACCACTACTACTACTACTGCTGCTGCTGCTGCTGCTGTTATTATTATTGTTGTTTTTGTTGTTGTTATTATTATTATCATCATTTTATGCAGTTTATATTATTATTACTATTTTAATATATTTTACAATTATATTTTAGTTGCAGTACATTATGCTAACACCAAAAGGAAATAGGACTTTGAAAATTATAATTTCAAGGAAGAAGGAAATAAAAGAGTAGGAGTGTTAGTACAAGTGTAATACCAAAATATTATCAAAGGCTGACCTCTGTGTTGGTTTCATCATGGAATGGCTTATATCCAAGAGACCAAATCTCACAGAGGACGCATCCATAGCTCCATACATCACTAGCTGTGGTGTACTTGTGATAATGGATGGCCTCTGGGGCTGTCCACTTGACTGGGATCTTTCCTCCATGGGATTTGTAGTAATTTGTGTCCTGCAGTACTCTAGACATTCCAAAGTCTGCAATCTATTTTAATATAATAATAATGTTGTTGTTGTTCTCATTCTGGTTGTTGTTAACATTAATTTTATCAAATTAAAAATTACAACCCAAATAAATTGATTCAATGAAACCCCCCCTCTCCCCCTCCAAACCAATCAAATTAAAATGTTAAGACAGGTATAAAGGTTGTGGAGAACACTCCATTTAGATTTAGATATTGTTTTCAAGCTGGTGTGTCATATCATGCTTTAAATACAAACATCCATACTATCCATTCATGGTCAAACCCGTTGAAAAACTGTGATCTGGTTCTAATAATTATTATATTAGGGCTAATGATAGCAAATTTCCTGCATCACATGAGTTCTAACATAGCTAATGAACTTTGATGCTGCCATATTGCATTGTGTACTATCATTGCTAACGTGAAAAACATGTGCAAGTATAAAAATGGCTTGTAGCATTTCATTTCTGGCAATGATAGTTTCCAAAACAACATCACCTAACATAATCTACCCAATATTTGTCCTAGCATAAAAGTACAGCAGCATAAATTTAATTTAGCATATATCAAGGCTTCAATTTTAGGAGGGTTTAAAGGAGGGAGATATGGAGAGAAAAAAAGCATAAATATTTTTTTATAAAAAAAAACACACGGCATAAGTGCGAAAAAAATATTTTTAAAGCTAATCCTTTTCCAGTCAAAATAATACTTTTTTTTTCCCCTTCTTGTTCTGCATAATTGTAATTTGGGATAGGTTCTTTGATACACAATTTCGTAAGAGTGTTAATTTTGAGTTTCATCCAAAGCAGAGCAAGTTCTTGCTTCAGCATCTGTGATGCTTTACATTAGCTCTTCTAAGACAAACAAGGTTGGTATTTTCCTATGCTAGGTTTCCTGGGATTCTGATCCCAGACAATAGTAAGCCTAGCAAGTACAGCTTACTCAATCTCGATGGTGGCCATGTGAGAATTCTCTTCACTGTAGTTACTAGAAATAATTTTATAATCAGTTCTTGGCTCAAGTGAGTTCATTGCAAAATTACTGCTAGCTACAGAGAATAAAACACTAACTTGGCTGCATTGAAATTGAGTTAGGCTGCACCTGATACGGCGGCGGCTCCGACAGTCCAGCCAGTCTGGTTTGGCTAGGCCACTTCCAGTACATTATTATATTAAATTTATTATATTCAATTTAATGGGTGTGGCTATTAGGAGGTGCATGAAGTGAACAATCTTATTTGCAACCCACTGTCACAAGAAAGACTGAACAAATTCATGTTCACAAGGATCTCACAGATATTTTTTTTTTTTATTAGAACACTCACTTGAATAAAACTCACCATGATTATAAGCAATGAAGTTAACTATGAAGATTGTCAAAAAATATGTTCGATGGAACTAGAATAGGAGATGGTGGCTAAATTACAAACACGCTTCTATCAATAATTATCACCTACTCTAAATCCAATGTCACATGCAACTACTGTGCACATTAGTAATAGAGCATGCCCTTGAATAGTATGTAGAGCTAGGAAGCTGATTAGAATACACATAATTATAATCAAGGAAATAAGGTAATCTCATTAATCTAATTAGCAATTTACTCTTTGTAGGGGCTGAACATAGACGATTAATATTTGGTAGATTTTGATTACTTCTGCTATACTAAAATATTGCCAGCAATTGTGTGTAAAATACTACTGCATTAAGCTGTACCCACACCACACCCACTTCTTGGCCTGACCACTTAAAAATGCTCAAGCCACCCCTATGATAGCTAATGGAGTTCATTTGATTTCCGTATTGCTATAGCCACGTGAATTCTCTGTAGCTTCTAGTGATCATTATTAGTTCTTGACTGAAGTGATTGATATGACATATACACTATATTTACATTTTAGAAGACATCTCCCTGTCATTCTCCTTCAAATGAGTATATAGTATTAAAATAACCAATGTCCATAATTATTATTTCAATCATATTTAGAAATGAAGAATTTTCCTGTTGTGAATTTGATCATTAACATCTTGAACTGCCATATGCTTACACCTTACTTGCAAGAATTCATTCATATACTGACCTTTGGAAAAATAGGTTCCCCTTGAAACAAATGAGTTTGATGACCCTTACCAAATTCAAATTTAATAAAATGTGACATCCACAGAGCAACATTTCAACTAAATAAATCATCATTTAACAAACAAACATTGTTTTCAATCCCAAATACAGTGATTTTAAGCCAGCTAACTCGAATGAAAATACCTAGTTGTGGTCTGCATAAGTAGCTACAGACTTGCTATCTCTTTTTTTTTGGACCAGAAAATATTTTTGTTTTAATTCTTGGATTTTATTTTGGGGGGAAGAGTAGTTATGGTGAAGGAAGGGAGTAGTGGCGGGTTTGATTATTTGTTATTTGTTTTTTTGCATTTCTTGAGTCGCATCAATGTCTATCGTCTGCAAAGTCTAACTCGATGCTATATAGTAGAAGTCCAAGCATAGGGAGGAGCATGTAATAAATTAGGGGGAGGGGAGGAATGAGGGTTGCATGCTACACATACAAGCACATGCATACCTTGTTGCTATTTATACTATAACCAGGTGGACTACACTTCAGACACTCTATCTTGTTGCCATTGTAATAGGAGGTCAGGACTTGGTAACAGTTGCAGATCAAAACATAAGCAGAATTATGCAGTCATTATTCTGGCATATATTACAGCAACATCACTTAGTTTGATTAATTCATTTGTGAATTCCCATACCTAAGTAACAAAGTTTACCACCTTATTTTCAGCAATAGTTAAACAGGTTAATTGTGGACCTGCGGAAATTTGGGTATTTCTTGGTACTCAAATTGATCTAATTGGATGCTAGTTATTTGAAGGAGACAACATGGAAATAGATCTTTAAGATTCCCAAGCTTTTCCCCTTTACTCCTGGTGAAGGCTAGAGTATCGAGCCATAATGTTGGAATAAGTACATTTAAGTTGAATTTCGAGAAAGACATTGTATTTTCCCAGTTGTTATGTTTGTTAGGTAAGATGGTTTATTACCTTAGTAAAGGATTCAAGGCATGTTGGATATATGTTTGAAGGTAATAGCGGCTGACACCACCATTTAGACTTGTCGAAATGTGGAGGACTAAGAAACTGGCAAAGTGGGTTTTATCCCAGAATTCTTTAAAGTTTTTTTTAGACATTTACTATGTACATAGGAAGGACTAGTGCACTTGTTGATAATGGTGGTTTGTAGGTCAACAAATCACATTGAATGGCAATAGCCATAATGGAGAAGTGCAGGAATAAATGATAGGTAGTTATTATGGACTGCAAATAGGTAGAGGATAGCCTAGTGGACTCAACAACTTGAATCTGGAGACTTTTGGAGTGAGTGTTAGTCTATAGCTTAACTTGGATATTTATTCTTAAAATGAGTCAAGCATGCAGAAAATTGTTATGTTATTCCATCTCTAGCTAGTAAATGCTTGACCTTACATGTCCCATTGGCAGAGATCAGGACATTCCTGGCTGCAAGATCACGGTGGACAAATTCCTTGAGGGCCAAGTACACCATCCCACTGGCTATTTGGCGGGAGTAGCTGAGCAAAGTTGGCGGTAGTTCAGGCCAAATGTACTGCAACCAAGAAGAGTATAAAAATCCTGAAAAATAGTTTTCATATAGTTGAATATAATTTGAGGTAAGTGAACAGTGTTTTCATTTCTATCACCACCGATGTAGCCAGGATTTCAGTAGCTATTAACAGTGTGAAATATCATACTTATCTATTCCTGTACAGCTACAAAGCTAGGCTAATGCTATCATTTGAAAATGGCAGAGAAGTTGTTTTGGAAAGCAAAATACCTTTTCATCCTTATGTCCAGAATGTGTTTCCTTAGGTCTCCCTTCTCCATGATTTCAATAACAATCATCATCTGTAAAAACAATTGAATTCTACAATACTTGATTTCACTTTTAATATTTGCCATTAATAAGTTTTACTCTCTCTGGACTGATACTCATTAACAGACACTCTCTTTATGACAAATTTTGCAATCGCCTCTTTGGAATGCTATTTAGTATGAAATGAGCTCACATGCTCTTTAGAATCTATTGTGTGATGGATAGAAACTTACTGGGGCATCAGGTACAACACTCAGGATCCTTATGATGTTGGGATGGTTGAACTGGGCCATGATGGCTGCCTCCTGCAGGAATTTAATTTCTTCCTCTTTACTGGTAATACCATCCATAGACTTTACTGCCACCTCATCTTCCACCAGCTGTTGTTCTTTTGTGGATATTGGATGAATCCATAACCCTCTGTGCACTGTGCCAAAGGTGCCACTGCCTAATACTTTCAATAATCTACAGTAAATTAAGATGATGCATGTCAGGTATAATATTTTTTGGTAACATATGTTAGACATCCTGTGTAGAGAGTGGCAAGTATGGTTGTACTCATCATAGAAATGAGATTTTTGAAGATTGGCTTCTAGGCTTCGAAATATAGCAAACTGAGAAATTGGAATATCTTACACTATATTCCATCCTGGTGC
Source organism: Cladorhizidae sp. MBARI D1340-BT2 (assembly GCA_028752905.1). Lineage (NCBI taxonomy): Eukaryota > Metazoa > Porifera > Demospongiae > Poecilosclerida > Cladorhizidae > Cladorhizidae sp. MBARI D1340-BT2. The sequence goes on from JAQNBH010000001.1 coordinate 24,797,081, forward strand.
TAGTTTATAAAAAATTTGGAAGTCTGGTTGTCATACACTGAGTGTAAGTTCTAGCTGTCCAATACTGAAAGAGAGGAAGAGAGTTCTGGCCAGGATCCCAAAATGTGGTTTATTTTATGACACTGAATAAGAGCGATAGTTGTTGGCCTCAGTTAGCCCTTTCACTGCCGAATTTTGTCTTCAAAATGCAGTCGATTTTGCCGAATTAATTTTGGGTACTTCTACATAAAAATATCATGGAGGAGAGAAAAGTCAATTGTTATCAATGTAGTGCAACTTTTCTTGTAAGTAAACATACAAAGCTCCAAAAACATGTTGTTGTTGATTTTTTTTAATCACTGGTATTCAGCAGGGGGTATTTTAGAGGATCAAAAAGGCAAAAATGTCCACAAAATTAGCAATTTTTGTACCTAGAATTAGAAAAGTAGCACTTACAATGAGCTGTGCTTCCAATATGTTATGACCCTGTGTGTAGGTAGGGAAAAAATCGGCCCTTGAACTGTTTTGGCGGGCCTGTTGCCCTTTTAGGCTCAACCCCAATTTTCTAGAGAATTCACGTTTTTTAAGATAAGGCATGGATCGACAAGACTTACAATTTCAACCAAATTTATTCAAGACAAGGAATGCAAAAAGAATTCCTGTGCAGACTCAGCCTTGCTGATACCTCATGTAACAACAATGTAAGAATGTCATAGATTAGACTATCCTGATTACATTATCAGTATTGACAGATTACCAGATTGGATTGTCATAACTTTTTTTATGAAAACATTCCAAATAAACTATTGAATGAGACAAGTTTGTGTGTTAGATTCAGTTCCATTAAGATCAGCAAACAAAATTTATATTGAACCTTGTGTGCAGCAACAAGGAATAAAAAAGGCCATTCTGGAGCAGGTTAAGGGTGATTCTCAGTAACCACTACTTCTTCAGTAGAAGCACTTCCAGAAACATTGATAAAGATCTGGTAGTACATGACAGCATTTCTAATCACCAAAATAAGCATGGCGATATCTATCTTTTTGGTATTGGTGAGCTGCTGCTGCTCCATTCAATTGTCTTGGGATTTTTCTTGGTCGTGGAAGTTTTGGTTCTTCAGTCAGAAAGCTGGAGTCCTGAATTACTTTATCATAAAAGTAATTAAATTATGCTTCAGTTCTAAGTGAATCCAAATGAGATATATACTGCATAGTACCATGGATGGCTTCTTACTGTTACGTACTTTGCTTGCAAATTAGTGGATAATTGCTCAGCTGAAGAAAATAATAGGAAGACAAGATGTAGAGCATAAAAGGTATCAAAACTATCCACATGGGTCGACATTCCACTTGTCTTTGCTGTATACTTGTCATGCGCCTTTTTAATTTCTTCCAAGGCGACCTGTATTGTTTTGTAATTTTAGTCCATCTTGTGGGACATAAAGATCTCAAAGATGGTGTTCTTTCCCCAATGATAATGCTTACCTCCTTCCTTAATGAATCAAAGAGAGTTAGCCTTTTTGGAGAGAATTTTATCAGCTGGACTAAGTCATGGAATTCATTAGATCTCGAACTATCAAGATTGTCTCTGCCTTTGTATTAGGCAATTGTATTAAGCCAAGTGTATCTTCATGAATTGCATAGTCTTATCAACCCATCTAATAGATCGGTTCATTGTGCGATATCTCTGTGTCCTCATCAGCATGAATTGAAAACCTTGGAGCTGTCTTTATGTTGGCTAATATTTTCTGAAGCACTGATTGGTCCATGATTTTTATCATTATTGATGATTTCAGGAGATATATATTATCGTTTATGAAGCCATGATGACATCTCTGGGCAATCTTGAGCTTGAAATAGTAAGAGCTGGTTCAAGTTGCCCTCAAATGAAGACATATCTTCATTATGCCTACGAAGTGATAAGCCTTGTCGAGACAAATAGATAAGTGCTTCATTAACATTTTTCTGTTATGAGCTTGATTAGCATCATATTGAGCATGCAATTGAGCACCAATTCCTTTGGAACTGGATTTGCTGCCAATTTCAGCAAAGCTTCCTTATGCATGGCACTATTTTCATGTTCATGGAATTTCTCCAGTGGTTCATGAAGCCATTGTGAACAAATGCTAATTTCTGTCTTTTGGGAAAGGTAAAAAGGTCTTGATGTTTGCCACTTCGACATGTAGCACCAAAAATTATGAACTATCTGTACAGACACTAATCCATGGATAACGTGCATACCAGCTTGGTTGAATATTGTGTGAGTAAGCTTGGAAATTTTCTCTGGTTACTTTGGTATGCAGTATGAAGAACACACGATTCAGTCACATTTGTCGGGTGACAAGGGATGTCGAGCTCAGAACAACATTGACACTCACATACACTTTGATTAGAAGAGTTCAAGCTACTTGCTAAACTAGTACATGTGATTTCTCCCACTGATTTTAGTGAAGATGACAAAGGAGTTGATCTGGGCTCACCGTCACTATCATATTCATCAGTTTGGCCTGAAGCTGTGTCTGAGAGTATTGGCCACACATTTGACATGATTATCGATTATATAATGGTGTCATTACAAGGGTGTAGCAGTCTCTCAAGTGTTGGTCAGGCGAACTGATATGGTGGATTGGTATTACACATGCATGGATATCATTGTCATGGCTTATTATGAATATTTATTGAACATACAATAAATTCTAAAACTTAGGAAATTTATTTTGTCTATAGTGGCTTTTTCCACAAAATTCATTGGCAATATACTTTAAGTCTAAAGTGTCCATTTTTTCTTTGTGTACATGCAGAATCATCAGTGCATTGAGACGTTTCTGCATCATCAAATAGGTCTTTACCCGACGCATTTCTGAAAAAGATCTTTCGCTGATCGAATTTGTTGCTGGGTCTACAAGCACAATATGAGCTACTGTGATCACTTCTGAAAAGAGGCTTCTTTCAGCAGCTGACATGCTCTTCATAATGTCTAGGACACCTTGAATTCCCATTTCTTCCGCAATCTTGTAATTACACATAAAAATGTGGAAAGGTGTACCTGAAGCATATCTCTGTCAAAGTCATCATGGTATAAAGTGAATAACTCATCGCTCTCACTTCCTTCATCACCTTTCAACAAAAGTAGCTCGAGTTTGTTGTGCATTCGATAACCCTCCTGCTCAAACCTTTCATTGATACAACTTGTTAGAGTATCCAGGGCTTCAAAATAAATAACACGGTAGTGTTCTTCTGGTGTAAATGATGAAGTGCCAGAGTTATTGCTGTCATCAAACCGTATTGGTGTTCTTTTTTTCCTTGGCAACTTGGGTTCCTCAACACCATTCCTATCACCTTCCATAGTTACACGTTTCCACCATTGCTTGAACTGTTCTTCACATCTCATTGACTAAAACCATAAAAATAATACACTATATTATGGAAATGAATACATATTTACCTGCAAGGTACTAACGGTCATCCAGGCAATACTCTGTCCTTGTGATGCACTCATGCTGGTGTGGCTGCAAGGTCTTGCTTAAGTTGTTGGTGTGCCGCAGAATGATGTGGAGAAGAGATGCTCCAAAGAAGCAATCAAACATTTTCATTTGCCTTGCTACACCATTAACTCGAGCCCTTGTCTCAGAATCTGGACGATCACTTAGTGTTGCATCCCACACTTCCAAAATAACACCCTAGTTCTCCAATATACTCTGAAAGGTTTCATTTCGTACTGTCCAATGGGTAGGGCATAGTGTACGAAATCCAACAGTGCTGGGCAACATATCGGCTTTGATGTTTGCAAATAATGATTGCCTTTTGGCTAATTTCATAAGTTGTGTCCATATTCGATTGCAGTAGTTGAACCTGTTTGACTGAGTCTACAACAGCAAGATTTGGTGCATGTCCATAACAATGGATAAAAAGTGCACGTGGCTTTTGCTGCAATATTTGGGACTTGACTTCATTTCTACTACCTGCCATGTTATACTTCCCCCATCATAACACTGTCCCCGGCATCGAGACAAGTCAAGATTAAACCGTAACATTATGTCTTTCACAACAGATACAATAGTATTAGCTTTAATGTCAGGGCAGTGATAAAGTCCAATGAAGTCTTCATGGACAACTAGATTAGTATCCACATGACTGATGCACACAGCTAGCTGTTCGTGATCTGATGAATCAACACAGTCATCAAGCATGATTGTAAAATAATCAACCTATTGCACTTCCTAGATCAATTCAGAGAATAGTGTGTGACATCAATTGTATGACTTCATTTTGAATTTCCGGACTAGTGTACTTATCAGCCTTCTTGCTGAGCCACCCCTGCATATAACCATTTCATTTATTATTCCAAAGCACCTCATAACAATACTTGGCAAATTAATCACTTCTCTTGGACTTATCCTTACCTGCTGATCATGGCTTCTCAGCTTCATCAACTGTACGAAATTGCTTTCATTGTCCTCGTGCCCCCTGAAAGTGAGTCCCTGTTAAGGAACCGCACATTCTGTAAAATGCTAATGAGCATTCTTCCATTTAATTCCGTCTGCTCACTGTGGGCACGACTGACCATCACCCCAACATCTGCTTGTCGAGTGCAAATTGCCTGGGTAGCATCAATATGGAACTTCATTGTCTGATGCCGCCTTTAAAAGTTAGAATAGCTTTATCTAACTATGTCGATACAAACTTCTGAGTGACTCACCTGAAGCTGGAACAGGCATCCTTCCAGTTTACAAATCCTTTACTTACAAAGGATTCTTCTCATTTGCTGCTGAGATCTTTCGGTAGTAAGTTACTTTTACCTGCCTGCGAGCAATAGCAGAAAAGTACTGAATCACTAACCTCATGGTAGTGGAGCCAAGGCCATTGCTCAAACCAAACAGCCTTAAAACACCACATCTCTCCTATCCCCCCGAAAGATCTCGAGAGATATAGATAGTTTCGAGGCTGGTGTGGGGTTGGTTGAGCAGCTGCAATTCTTTCAACCATTACTATTTTCTGACATCTTCAACTTTAGCGCCTGCGCCACTTCTTTTTTTTTTTTTTTAGCTATTTAGCTAGTTGTTTTTTTAATATTTTTTAAACAGAATATTGGTCCGCAGTTTCCAGTCCGCCTGACCTTATCCTACGCCTCTGCATTAATAATTTAATGTTTACCTGAAGTTTGGCCATGAACCACAATTTCTGACTAACAAGACTTGCAAAAAAATTGTTGAGACATTTTTTCCTGGCTTCAAACACTCACTGTGGCATTATTTTGAGACTACTGACCATATGAAGCGGTGTTTTTTGACATTAACAGTATGTCACAATAAATTAGCACTACTTCTGATTCTACACCAACTGATATTATGATAAGGTAAGTAATTTGTTTCAGAATCTTTTAGGGGGGCTGCAGCCACATAGCCCCCTAGTTCCATGCCATTGTCTATTGACAATAGCTACATACTTTAACACTGAAACAAAACTGGCTGTTTATTATTCTGACCTGAGACTCATGTCCTCTCTTGTTATTTCAGCAACCCCAAGTTTCTTGATTTGTACCATGAATTCCTCCTCCTTAATAGCAGGTTCAAAGTACAGATCCTCATAGTCATGGGTGTCCTCAATAGACAGGTTTTTGTAGTTGTCCAAAGGCTCACTACTAAGAATAGAAATGTTTCCAGACTTGGGCATTGTGTTGGTCTCCTGGGAAGGTACATAGACAATGATAATTAGAAGTGGCATCATGAAACCATGCTTACTTCATCACCATTAGAAGTACAGTGGCCACTTCACAATAGTTACTGGGTTCAGATGCCTGTGGTATAGCACATGATACAGCGATTAACATAGAATGAATTGTACACATATGATATTATCAAGTGACAGTTCACTGGAAAATATAAATTTTATCTGATTGAAAATTATAGAGAGAAGGTTAAACAAATTCCAAACATCTTCAATATTTTAACACTTCTCCGAGTATGCTTATATTTTCCAGCAGGTTTTTCACAATCTATTCATTATTATATTTGTGCCCTACTCGTCTGTTTAACACGAAGTCTGTCGAAGGTGCTGAGTTGTCTTGACTATTATCACCCGGAGACTTTCCCTCCGTGTAAAAAGAATCTGCATTAACAATAATTATGTGAGATTGTATCACTAAACGTATAGGTGGGAAACTATATAGTAACTATCACTGAACTCTCAGTTGACATAATAACATTATAATCACTTTCTCAATAAATTGTATTCACTTGATGTTTCAACTAGATGCTCTAGCCTTCAGTAGGAATGTCTAATTTTTGGGTATTGCTAGCATAGGTTTCCCTTAAATAAACTCTCACTGAACTCTCATTGACATAATAACATTATAATCACCTTCTCAATAATCAATTTCAAATTGTATTCACTCGACATTTCGACTAGATGCTCTAGCCTTCATCAGGATCCTGATGAAGGCTAGAGCATCTGGTCAAAACATACAATTTGTAGTTAATTATTGAGAAGGTGATAATATATAGTGACTGACTTTAATACATGATAAAAGCTCAGGCAACTGACTCAAATATTTATCATCTAACTAAGTCTAACTAAGTCTAATATGTTTTATAAAACTCATTATAACAGCCTCAAAAGATGAGTTGACTTCCGCTTGAATGGTAAGGATCAAAGGATCAGGTATTCATACTGAGCCACTGCTGCTTGGCCGTGGATAGGTCACTAGATACTGACACACAAAATGTCCATGTGCATGAAGTTTGCATCTACCTACAGTATGTAGCTATAGATGCAAGAATGCATCTAGCAGTGCACATGTAATCTGTGGAACAATCATTTTTGTCAGCCAGTTTAAACATTACCGACATTCCATTACCATGGCCATGACTAGTATCATGTGTATACCAGTATGCCTGAATCTGAAGTACAAAGCTACAACAGCAGAAACCACAACTGCTGAGATTATAAAGCCTATTACTACAGTGACAGAAATCACTATACTATTTCGAGGCTTCGCTGAAGCCGAGGGTAAATGCTTCTTGGCTTCTTGATAAAACTACAGCTTCCTGGATCACTAATGCATTTGTTGCCTGGATCACGTCCATCAGAGTCGGTGGTTGTTGCAAGAACTGAATAAGAAATATGTGCAAAAATGATAACAACAAAAAACGACAAAGGCATAAAAATATTTAGTAATATAAATTAAAGTAACAAATTGCAAAACAATAACTTACCAATTTGGACATTGACATCAAAACAAACTCTGGAAACATTATCTACTCTAAGTTTTTCTCGGCGTTGTTCATGTTTACTAAATGCCACATTTTCAGTGCTCTTGTAGAACATTCTACTTGAGTCATTGAAAAAGTAAAGTTTCATTGGACAAAATTTACTTCTGCAACGATTGTGATTATAAATTCCAAAACGTAGAGTAGAACGATTAGCAAAATGTGCCAGGTTAATTTCTTTGCAATATTGTTTTTTAGCTTTTGACAAGTTTTGACTCAGTTGTTTTTGTTCAATAATCTCATACTTTCCTGATTCTGCCTTTTGGTAAACAATGAAAAATGCTACTAGCCTTGTAATATTCACCTCATCTCTGTTGCATTTGTTCCATAGTAGCACACCCTTACATTATCCACGAAAGGCACATCATCAGGGAAAATAAACAAGTTGGATGATTTAGAGCCCAATTGATTGCAGCCATCTAATGAAGGTCCAGAATCCAAATTGTCTAGTAATTTAGTTTTACCAATAATCATGTCGATAGTGCTGCCTGTAATAAGATAATAATTTGGTATTGTATTGTATAACTGTGAAAAGACACAGAGAAGACATCAGTATAAATATTACCTTTACTCTTGCATTTGCAAAGTAATGGGAAGTCTTTGAGGCATTATTGACTCTCAAGTGTTATAAAATGGTTGATGGTTAAGGTGAGCATACATGAATCAAACAGCTGTGCTCAGCATCACTTAGTTCTCTGTTATGAGAGGCTATTTTTATTTGCCCTTTTCAACCATGAGCAAACAGATTACAGGTGAGTTAAACTTGCAGGTTAGCTGGCTATATGCACGTGCACTTTGTTATTGTTACTTTGTCCTGCTGCTTCAGGAATAACTTGTTGAATACAAAGCACAAGATAAAACAGATTTTCAAATAATGACTATTTATGACACTTGATTTAGCTATCATACGGGTCCCATATCCATGTGTCAACGACTGCTGATGAAGGTAACTCTAGTGCATCAACTGATATAGATTTATACATGTGGATTTTTCCACCTGTAGAACCTCTGAACCAATATGTCTTCCCTTCCACTGTAACTGAATATGTTGTGTTTATTCCTAAGAAAAGATTAATGCTCTAATATAGGCCAGACCTTCTGTTCTATCGTTCAAACTACAGAGTCAGCTGCAACAACAAGCATACAGTGACGTGTGATTTTCTATCTGAGCAGTGGCAGTGAGTCTTGTACCAGTTGAGTTAGATCATGTCTAAGCAGGCCTCTATCTCAAGAGAACCTCCTGTAAAGCGAATGGCTGAGACTATGGTCCACGCCAATATTTTTCTAGCAAGAAGTAAGATATACCTAAGTTTATTACCTAAGAGACAGAGTGATGTAACATGACCAGATTGATTTATTGTTTACTTTAGTTCTGGAACCTCAGTACTACCTGGTGGCAGTTCCAGCAGTGCCTCTCTGCTTCATACATCCTACTTAGTCTGTAAGTCTGGAGTGGTGCTGGTTCTTTATAAGAAGATGAACAGTCTAATTATCTCGTAGCTTGTGCTAAAAGCCGTGCAGTTATGTCAGTGAGTAGCAGCAAGGATAGTGATGGCACATGTACCAATTCTATTGTTGATGTTGAAGAGAAGAGGTATAGGATGAAGCAGTGGTGTTTTGCTTCAGATTCAAGTGAAATTCCTCCTGATGTACATTCGGAAGACTTAGGCCAGGAAATACAAACTAAAATCCCTGAGAAACCTCAGCAATAATGAGAAATTGTTTCCCCTCAAAAACCATACCCCACAAAGACATAAAAATATTTAGGTAATATAAATAAAAGTAACAAATTGCAAAACAATAACTTACCCGATATTTCAATTTGGACATTGACATCAAAACAAACTCTGGAAATATTATCTACTATATGTTGTTCTCGGCGTTGTTCATCATTACTAAATGCCACATTTTCAGTGCTCTTGTAGAACATTCTACTTGAGTCATTGAAAAAGTAAAGTTTCATTGGACAAAATTTAATTCTGCAACGATTGTGATTATAAATTCCAAAACGTAGAGTAGAACGATTAGCAAAATGTGTCAGGTTAATTTCTTTGCAATATTGTTTTTTAGCTTTTGACAAGTTTTGATCCAGTTGTTTGTGTTCAATAATCTCATACTTTCCTGATTCTGCCTTTTGGTAAACAATGAAAAATGCTACTAGCCTTGTAATATTCCCCTTTATCTCTGTTGCATTTGTTCCATAGTAGCACACCCTTACATTATCCACGAAAGGCACATCATCAGGGAAAATAAACAAGTTGGATGATTTAGAGCCCAATTGATTGCAGCCATCTAATGAAGGTCCAGAATCCAAATTGTCTAGTAATTTAGATTTACCAATAATCATGTCGATAGTGCTGCCTGTAATAAGATAATAATTTGGTATAATATTGTATAACTGTGAAAAGACACAGAGAAGACATCAGTATAAATATTACCTTTACTCTTGCATGTGCAAAGTAATGGGAAGACTTTGAGGCATTATTGACTCTCAAGTGTTATAAAATGGTTGATGGTTAAGGTGAGCATACATGAATCAAACAGCTGTGCTCAGCATCACTTAGTTCTCTGTTATGAGAGGCTATTTTTATTTGCCCTTTTCAACCATGAGCAAACAAATTGCAGGTGAGTAAACTTGCAGCTTAGCTGGCTATATGCACGTGCACTTTGTTATTGTTACTTTGTCCTGCTGCTTCAGGAATAACTTGTTGAATACAAAGCACAAGATAAAACAGATTTTCAAATAATGACTATTTATGACACTTGATTTAGCTATCATACATGTGTATTTTTCCACCTGTAGAACCTCTGAACCAATATGTCTTCCCTTCCACTGTAACTGAATATGTTGTGTTTATTCCTAAGAAAAGATTAATGCTCTAATTATTATAGGCCAGACCTTCTGTTCTATCGTTCAAACTACAGAGTCAGCTGCAACAACAAGCATACAGTGACGTGTGGTTTTCTATCTGAGCAGTGGCAGTGAGTCTTGCACCAGTTGAGTTAGATCATGTCTAAGCAGGCCTCTATCTCAAGAGAACCTCCTGTAAAGTGAATCGCCAAGCCTAGGGATCTACGCCAATATAATTCTTGCAAGAAGTAAGGTATACCTAAGTTTATTACCTAAGAGACAGAGTGATGTAACATGACCAGATTTATTTATTGTTTACTTTAGTTCAGTACTACCTGGTGGAAGTTCCAGCAGTGCCTCTCTGCTTCATACATCCCACTCAGTATGTAAGTCTGGAGTGGTGCTGGTTCTTTATAACAAGATGAACAGTCTAATTCTCTCGTATCTTGTGCTAAAAGCAGTGCAGTTGTCGGTGAGTAGCAGCAAGGATAGTGATGGCACATGTACCAATTCTATTGTTGAAGTTGAAGAGTGTGGTATAGGAGGAAGCAGTGGTGGTTTGCTTCAGATTCAAGTGAAATTCATCCTAATGTACATTTGGGAGACTAAGGCCAGGTAGTACAACTAAAATCCCCGAGAAACCTCAGCAATAATGAGAAATTGTTTCCTCTCAAAAACCATTTTATTCCAACCGAAGGTTTCAATTCCCCACATGTACTTTAAGCTCAGAAATGGCAGTATCAAAAGAGTTGGCTGGACAAGTACAAAGGCCTAACATATTCTCGGTCACAAAATGGGTGATTATGCTAGTTTTGTGTACTATTTGGTCAATGTGAAGCATCCATAAAAGAGTTAGGGGTTCTGTTCAATAGGGCTCTGACAAATTTTAAGAATGTGGTTGAGAAGTTAAGGTTAAAGCATCTGTTGAAAACGTATGAGATAATACAGTTTCAAGTCAATTATTGAGAAGGTTATTGTAACATAAAACTCAATTTGGCTAAAATAAATAAAGCATTCTCTCTAGTTAACCTCCCTAACACACTTCATGTATCCTTTGATATGTAATGTAGTAGCAGACCTAGAAACCCTAAAAATGATCATCGAGGTTCTTCCAATCATACAATTTCCTTATACACATAATTTTTTATACTTATGACTAAAATATTCCAGTTATTCGCTGTTCTAATCTGAAAAACATGAAAGGTTAAAAATTATAAACTGAATCTTAATCACGATAATAGTGATTCAGTACTTTTCACATCTAGGAAGTGAATGTTTAATGAGTTTATTCACGTTCCATGGAGATTTAAAAAATTAATGAAATAATTTAAGCATTACAATAACCTTTTCAATACTGTGTCTAATCTGACAACCATGAAATGGTAAAAATTAATAATGTTAATTGTCTGGACAAGAAGCCCCTCCCTTCTTCTCCAACCAAACCGGCATAGCCATGCAAGCATTTGCCTGCACAAAACATCAAACACCCGCACGTTGACTTGTTAATAGACATTAAGTTGATTGTCTGTCTATGCTTCATCTGATTATCATTACCTTATATGTACATATGTAGTCCATGCTCATACTTGTCCTATTCTCATTGGTCCATTCTGACACTCCTCCCATGTATCACTCCCCCTTTTGTTCATATATTTAAGCTCACACTCCACTCTTTTCCTTTGGTTCTGCAATCGCTCATCTCCAGTCTACACTCATCTCTTCCCTCCTCATCCGTACTCATCCGTTACAAGCTTCAAACTACTTCCCTCAGTAACTTTGTTGCCAGTGTGTGTATGTCCCTATTTACCTTATCTTCATACTATTTCTTTCTTTATCCCTTCCACTTGGTGTGCTGTTGTCCAATTGGGCAGCAGTCTTTGTATGTGCAGACTCCAGACTTACGTCTGATTCATCATTCTCATATTCTTTTCTAATCTTTGCTTATGATTTATTAAGTGTTTACTCTAGTCAATTCATTGAAATCTACCCAGGCAGAGCTTTACAACCTCTGGCTGAATTGGGAGAGTCAGACATTTAAACCGTCCCAACATTAATCACGGTAGTCAGTAGCTTTCACATCAAGGAAGTGAATAGTTAATGAGTTTATTCATGTTCCAGGGAGATAAAAACATTTAATGAAATAATTACAATAACCTTTTCAATAATCAACTTGAAATTGTATTTTCTCGACCTTTCAACTAGATGCTCTAGCCTTCATCAGGAATAAAGCCTCCTGATTGAGTATGTAGAACTATTTTTGGCCACAAACGTGGGTGTGGTCTTATAGCAGGTTTCCATATATGGTCAATGGGGAAAAATTGGGAAAGTTTCTAGGACAGCTCTAAACTTTATGTTGCGGGTATGACAGTTTTACACATGCCGATAGAGTGATACCGCCACATAATGTGGCTTCCATTTTTACAGTAAATATCACAACAAATTTTTTCAAAATTTCAAAAGTTACCGAAGAATGAATCCGGCAAACAATAGTCTTTCTACCTTAGTATAAAATCATTATAAAAAAACAAAGAGCCACATTATGTAGATCTCAAAGAGAGGAATCTAATGATGTGTAATTTTAGTACTCAGCACCAAATATCATGGGGATAAGGAGCATCCTATTACCACAAGTGACCATAAAAAGAGTAATTCCAATAAACTTACAAACAAATATGCACATAAGGGTAAAACTTCAAACGGTTTAGTCCAAACTTAATATATAGCAAATATACCAGTACAAACACTCATACTGTGAGTTGAATACACTAGTTGGTTAGTTTGGGCCGTTTGCTTGGATGTGGGGCTGAATCATTTGGGTCTGATTCCCTATCCGATAGCCAAACGAATCCCCAGGCAGAATACAAAATGCCTTCTCCACTCTGATGATTGTCCTCAAACCCCTTTCTCTTTTCTCTTGCTCTCCTCCTCAGAGGTTTGTACTTTACAGAGCTCTTCTACTTGCTTTTATTTATTCTTTTGACATCTTTTTCTTGCAGTAAGTGTTTACATCTAGAAGAAGGTTCGAGTTGAAGAGTTTTGGAAATGGTATGTAAACATGTAGCACCGTCATTCCAGTTACACACTGCTAGTAGTGCACTTGCAATTTTAACAGCGATAGGACCAAGGAACATCTCTTTGGAACAAATTTTCCACAGTATAGATTGAATGGATTCATTGGAATTCTGAGTATAACCATGGACACAACGTTCTAGTAACTCCTTGCTACCTAGTGCATTGTATATTGGATGAAGGAGTAGCACAATAGCATCTGGGATGGATTTCTTCTTGAGATGATACTCCTTCCCTTTATTCCTAGCTTTCTGGTATCCACACCATGAATGAACTCCTTCAGGACATAAATGATGGCGAGGATGTTCGTCTGATGAATTGCAGTGTAGTAGTGATGCCTGAACAGCTATCATCATCCCTTTAAGATCCCCCACGTTCCTTCTGATGGCATCACCATAGTAGTTTTGTAAATAGTCCATTCTTCCTTTAGTTAGCCTTCCAACCCCCCCCCCAAGAGTCTTTCCATCTGATAGCTTCCTACCCTTGTACTCAACTTTGAGGTTATGGAGACGAGTACCCATCCGTTTCTGAATATGTCCAATATAATCGAGCTTTTCAACCTGATTTTTCTTTCCCTCTCCATAAGGTTTTTGATTAAGAAGTTCAGATTCAGTTTTAAAGCCACCCATCAGCAATAAGAAACTTGAACCTAATCTTATACTCTAGAGACCTAGCAAACATTTTACACACACCTTTAGGCTCCATAGTAGCAGCACTTCCATCAACATTCACTGTACATTTATGTTTCATCTTCCATTTCTCAAACTCTTCTCATTTTTCCTTAGTAGTTACAACCAGAACAGTGTTTAGACATGACTGTATAGTCCAATACTTGCCAATTTCATGTTCTATGACAAAGGTAACCACAAAAAGAGATGAAATGCCTCATTTTTGCCTAGTACCATCAGAACTGACTGTTATGTCAATAATTTCGTCATTGCTAATTGCACCATACAATTCTCTGATCTCTTGATGAGCTCGCTGCATACTAGCTTGAGCTTCTTTAATACACTGCTCATTTATAACGGCACAATGTTCTGTGTACTTGTTCTTTGTCAATGGCATGGGCATATCCATCAGAGTACAGAAAGTATCGAGTGAAGCCTGCGTAATGCCACTAAATTTATTGGCAAATACTGATTTGCGAATCACAAAATCCTGGCTATTGCAGCCAATGGTAGCAAATGGGATTGGTGTAGTAAGTTCACATGTTTCACATAACATGCAGGGATCAGTATTCAAGCCACTATGCATGTTGAATTCCTCACTAAAGGTTATAGGACCAGAAGAACCCGCTACATGTTACACCTGAACTAAAATCTGATTTGAAGGCCACCAATCTCGAGTTTGTGATCTTCTTTCCATCATGCTGTCTAGCCAAAGATGCACTAGCTGCCTTAAGTTTTACTTTATCATTGTCTTATTCAGTTTGATCATGGTATTTGGAGACTACCCTAGTTTCTTCATGGATGCAGTCTTATTGTTACAGGTACCTGATTGAGATGAGTGGCAGATACCTGATTGGCAGGTACAGGCTGAGGTGTGCCAGGAACAGGTCCAGATGGAGTGGGAACAGGCTGAGATGGAATGCCTGGGGCTGGAGTGCCTGGGGCTGGAGTGCCAGGAACTGCAGTGGTGGCAGACAATGAGAAGGAGTGGCATGGGATGGATGAGATGGAGTGCCAGTCACTAGAGGGATGTCAGGATCAGTTGGAGTGGTAGGCAGTGGATGAGAGGCCACTGATGTAGAGGCTACTTGCTTAGCAAGCTTCTTTCTTTGGTGTGGAGGCCTTTTTTTCTTCCTTCTGATCGTACTAGGCTTAGTATCTGGCATCGTTGCTTGAAGACAAAGAAGTGCGCTTCTAGCTAGCTACTAGATTCAAAGGTCTAACTGATTACATCATCTACTTTAGCTGCTGTAGAGAAATTTTGAAGCGCGAAAGCAGAAAAGAAAGTGAATGCTAAAGAGAACCAGACATGTACCAGCTAAAGAGCAATAATTTGAAGTATGGTTTACTTGAATTTTGTGGGACATAATGTAGGGTGCTTTTTTGAGCTGTTGGTATACTTAAAGAACTTTTTCTCCAAAGTAAGTGTTATTCCATGATGTCTGATCAATAATTATAGTAATTGGGGGAAAATAATAATACTTTTTTGGATTTTGACCCAGGGTTGGAGTTCTTTTTCTCCAAAGTAAGTGTTTTTCCATGATGTCTGATCAATATATATAGTAATGGGGAGGAAAATAATACATAATAAAATTATACTTTTTTGGATTTTGACCCAGGGAGCCCCCCCCCTTAAGTGGGTATATCAGAGCAGGTAAATTATTGATAATGGGAATAGATGCATCAGAAAATACAATTATTACACTGAGAATTATAGTTCAGGATTGAAATTCTTCATTGCCATGGCCTGTTCTCCTGGAGTTTGATAAGTTGAAGCACTCTTCTTGTCTGACTGATGTTGTTGCAGTCAATTCCACTTACTGATTTCAACTGCAGACCAAATCATAATAATGACATAGCAATAGTTTTTTACTTTCTTAATTAAGTACAGGGTTGTATCTAGAATTTTTAAAGGGTTATTTGGATGATGGATGGAAAAGCATGGTGTACCATGTAATTGTCACAAACCACACACATATTTATACTAATCTTGAGCAAACTGGTTGCTTGTTGGGTAGTAGAACTGGTTGTATCCCAAGGGTGTTAACTGAAAAATATTTTTTATGGAGGCATCTAGCTCCATCTACTCCCATTTACCCTGATATCCTCATAAAAGTTGCTATAGTTGGTGGCCTCTGATTTACAACTCAAACATCGAACTGTGCCTACTATATAGCAGCTAAGAGGAGGGAGGGGAGAGGGATGCAGCTGCTCAAATACTTGAGAGATATAACATATTTTGAAAGGCAAATTGAACACAACAGTAGCTTAAGAGCTTAAGGCAAGTTCTAGCCCTACCCCCCCCCCCCCCCCCACCCAACCCAAATCTTCCCCCTTCACCCCATGATCAACCCTAACTTACAAAATTGCAAATGTGATTATAGACAACAAGCTTCTGTCTTCTCACTATTTCACTGTCTCCTTCCATCTCCACAACTGGTCCTCTCTGTGAGATGAGTAAGAGAACATTCTTCACCATAGTCAGCTTTTTCTCATGACCTTTATGTGATCCACTAGGTGCCAAGATATAGCTCTGCAGCAGATAAAGTAAAGACCGTTAAATGGTTTTTAGGGGTGAGTGAATGGATATTGGATAGTCAGGTGGATCATACCGAGGTGCTCCTTGTATTGAGTAAACTTTTGTTCAAATCCAACAGATCTAGTAAAGTTTCTTTGTTTGATTTGTGGCTGTTAATGTTGGCCTCATTACCATAAGCATGGTTAAGTTGCACGAAGCAAAAAAGAAATAGTAAGGTGCTCATCAAGATTCTGGTTACAAATATCCCACCTTGTTTTGCCGCTTTTATAGATTATATAGAGGCCTCTTGTTTTGGAAGTGTATTTGGAAAACAGTGCTGACTTTGCTGTGCTGCTTAGCAGTAGAGTTTTGAAGAAGTGCTGCTCGCCGTGCTGTGCTTTTGTTGTTGGTATTCTGACTTTTATGTTCCTCCTTATATACATGCTTAGCAGGTTTTCCCCCTTGATGCAACCGTAAGTGTAGTGGTGTCTGTTCAGATTGTTACCTGATATAGGAATTAGAGTCACATACTTCCTGGATAAACAAAAATGCAGAAGCTATAAAAGTTTGTTCAACATTAATGCTTCTTTGTATTATGCACATTTGTGCTTCTTATTATATTATGCATGTTAAACCTGAAAAGTAAGTTGTTATGCTTTCATTCATGGTATAACCATTTTCTTCTTTTCACAAACGAATAGTTAAAATGCCAGGAGCCTTTCGATCATCATCATTGGTCTTCATCAGCTGAATGCAGTTCCATGATCCATGGGACTGTAATTAATCTGTTGACTGCTGGCTATCTCCCTCCTGTCTGTTGATATAACCCAGTGGGAGATGGTAGGGAAGTTATATCAGTCTTCTTCGCTCGGTGATGGTGCATTCTGCTTAATCCAGGTAGTAGCCTCTCCAACATCCCTGTATAGTTGTCTTTCCTCCCGGTGTTAAATCATCACTTCCTTAACTTGAGTGAAGATTTTACACCAGAAAGAAAGACAACTATACAGGGAAATAGCAGAGGCTATCTGGATTGAGCGGAATGCACCATTTCTGGTTCTGGAGGGAAATTCTAAACAAGGAAAAAAACTGACACCAGCCTAAATGTCTGCTATGTGAAATGATGAAATTAACAAAGAGTGTAATATTTTAGGTGATGGCCCTGGATATGTGGTAATCGACATAGGAGCATAGTTATGAATTTAGAGCCTATCTATTTCAATAAACATTCACATGGCAGTCATTTAAACTGGTGTCAGTTTCCTACTGGTTTAGAATTTCCACCTAGAACCAGAAATTTCTTCTACATAGAAATTTTATCCTAGGATAAACATTCTACCCCTAATGTAAACTTACAGCCTCACTCACTAGAACTGAATCCATCTACACACACTGTTTGTTGAATTGATCACATCCATTTTTAAGCATATATCTCACCTTTTAGTAGACAGGGAATGGAATTGACTGCAACGATGTGAATGAGAGACTTTACTTATAAAGCCCAAATCCCATGTAGCAAGATTTTAGATTCACCAAGCAATATGATGATTGTCAAGACACTGTTCATGTTTGACCAAAATGCTCAGCAGCATCCCTCCGCTAATCTGGTGATCCGCACTTTTTTCCCCTAATGGTCTGCAGAAGAAGCCAGAATTATCCATCATAATATAGCTATGAGAAATGATGAAACAAGGTGCACTAAAAAATAGACTTTCATTAGCTTGCCAAAGCAACAAGGAGGAAAGGAAAATGTTGCAGTTGGGGAATGGCAAATCTTGTGGGTGAAGGTCATTTGGCAGAGTACTAAAAGAACCATGTGCCCATGAGTCACATGACTCAGCATGTGTGATTGCAACCTAAAATGCAAAGTATATTTGATTAACAAGTGATTTACAATCTTCTATGACTGAAAGTGTACACTTGCAAAGTAGAGGCTTTGAACACAATGAAAGTCCTATGATAATAATAATAATAGTAATAATCATAGTAATAATAATAGTAATAATAATAGTAATAATAATAGTAGTGATAATAATAGTAATAATAATAGTAATAATAATAGTAATAATAATAGTAATAATAATAGTAATAATAATAGTAATAATAGTAATAATAATAATATAATAATAGTAATAATAGTAATAATAATAATAATAGCAGTAGTGGTAGTGGTAGTGGTAGTAGTATTAGTAGTAGTAGTAGTAGTAGTAGTCCTAGTCGTAGTCATAGTAGTAGTAGTAGGAGGAGTAGTAGTAGGAGTAGTAGTAGTAGTAGTAGTAGTAGTAGTAGTAATAGTAGTAATAATAATCCTAATCCTAATCATGATAATAAAAATAGTAAATAAATAAATGTAAATGAATAAAGGACTAATAATTAGATAACTGATAATAGTTCTTGCTTGTTTTCATTTATTATAATTAAAAAAATTAATAATAAATGAACAAACTAAATAACACCCAAACAAACAATCAAATAAGCCAAAAAAATAAACAAACCAAATAAAAACCAATCAAAATATGCTATATTCTGCAGGTTCTACACATAATTACAAACAAATAAAATAATAATTAATATAAAATAAATAAATAACTAAATAAGACATGCCTGATATTAAAATATCAACAAAGAATGAATTATCATACTGTGAATTGTAATAAATGTATCCTGCACTGGAAGAAGAAGAAAATGTCTCTTACATTATTTCTATCCAATTTTCATTGACCTAGAATAGTAAGTTCAAAGTATGAAGTGTGGATCATCTTTTGAATCTACACAACCAACATAATATATGTTTTGAGCAGACAATCGATAAGTTTCCCCACAAAGAATGGATCCATGGTTTGTGTGGACAATCTATAGGTGGCCTGCTCAATGTGTGTCGATTCAGGTTTAGTGTGGGAAATCTGTAGATTTTTAATCCTGGTTTGCTCATAACATAATTATAATAGTTATTCCAAATGTTGTCTCATGAAACTATAGTAAGTTTTTAGAAGCCCCTTGGGATGTGTCTGTCTACTATGTACAGTCACATTGAACAATCAAGTTATGTGTATTGCATGTGGTCTCAAGCCCATGGGACTGATTTTGACAGTAGTACAGTCCAGTTTCATGTCAAAATGGAGCGAATCTTACTTTTTTCTAATTTGAAATTCTTAAAGATGTCTGACACTAGAACAATGCAGAAGGCTGCCTGCAACAGTGATGATGTGAGTGAAGGAAGGAGGCCATGGAAGACCATCGAAGACCATCGTTCAATCAAACCTGATGAAGCTGCCAATATCCTATAAATCTCACTGCTTTGGCTTGAAACCTTCTAGTGAAGAAATGGCATGACACTGCAGCTCGGATAAGAGAGGAATCACTGAGGCAAAGACCATCATTTCTTTTTTAACTGAGGGTGTTCTTGTTGTTTTCAGTCAGTTTAACGCAATTCACAAATGTATGGGTGTAAAATTAAAGGTAAATCATCAATATTGGTGTGTGTGTTCCAAGATGCAGCTGTTTCTGAGTTATGGAGAATAGTGCCTGGTCCCAAGCCACTAGGAAAGATGGGAGACTCTATTGGCCCATTTCCTATATATTACAGTCATCAGGTGGGCAGATTCATCTTCTGGGGAGTAATTGGTTAAGTGCGAGGACTATGGCATGAGTGAAGAATGTGTTGTGGTGACCATGCCATATTACTCGCGGCCACCACCCCACATTCCTCACACATACTGCAGGAATTTGGTGGGTAAGAGGGTTATTATTATTATAATCATCTTACAGTACATAGAAACATGAGCGGCGACCATGATTGGGGAGAAACAGTACTGATGGTCTACAAGTCAAAATCAAGTAGCCAGAAGTAACATGTAATATGGCATGATACTGGTTGCAACGCATCGGTCAATACATGTTGGTGTGCCTTATTTGTGTTTCAACAAAATTGAAGCTTCTCCAAGGAAGAGGTAAATGTGGAAAGGTAATGGAGGCAGTAAGGAACTTTTGGCTATATCTGGCAAGTCATGTAGAGATTGCAAGCATTAATTAGTGGGAGATGGGAGAAAGGACGTCAGTGATAGATTATATCTTGCTGTCAAAGGGGTTAGTTATAGATAAGATGGTGATAGAGGACAGTGGAGAAATTGGTCTTGGGTCAGATCATAATCTAATATGGTGTGTCCTGAGATAGGAAGACTGGAGGAAAGAGCAAGCACTCCACGGTTTAAATGCAAGGTTGATGGTAAGATGGATTGGGAAGAATATCAACATAATTATGGTGAGTGAGGATTTCAGAGTTTGGGAGGAATATGTGGCAGTGCTAGGGATGGGAAACGACAGAGAAGGTGTAAAACAAATTTGGGAACTGTGGAGAGGCATTGTGCTTTGGGTGGCTGAGTTTGGTATAGGGAGGAAAGAACTAACAGACAGACAGATCTAAGGGCTGGTAGTCTTGTGACATTAAAGTAGCTATCCAAGCATGACAAGTGTCCTGTAAGAAGCTTAGAGAGTCTAGGGGGCACAATGTAGGTGAAGAAAAATCATTATGGCATTGGGATGAATATAAGAGTGCAATAAGATGTGTGAAGAGGTTGGAAAAAAGAGACTGAGGAAGGCTACAATAAAAAATATCAAAGAGCAAGGAGGGACTAACTGTAAGTTATTTTGGATAGACTTGAAGGGAAAGAAGAAGCAATATAAAATCGGAGAGTGAGAGAGGAAAATGGGGTTGTAGTGGAGAAGAGGAAGAAAATACTGGAGGTTTTGGCCTAGCACTGGAAGGATTAGGGAGTGTGTCCAGGTCAGGGAAGGATGTTCCAATTGTCAACCTAGAGCCTAAAGCTAAAGAAATTAACTGGCTGGTGCAGCGGGTTGGACTCCAGGAGATGTACAATATTGTGAAGGGGTTGAAAAGGGGCAAGGTTTCTGTTCCTGATGGCATAATTAACGAATATGGTGCGAGTATGATGATGGAAGTGTTATATTTTCTAGTTAATTTGGTAATGGAGTCCAAGTTTTCACCAGATGATTGGAGACAGAGTTATATTGTGCCACTTTTTAAAGCTAGAGATGAGGAGGTGGCTAGTAATTACAGAGGGATTGCTCTGGGGAGTTGTGTGGCAAAAGTGATGGCAAGAATTTTGGCAAGTAGGCTCAGTAGGTTTGCAGAGAAGTGTATACTAACAGAGGAGCAGGGTGGATTTCGGCCAGGGAGAGGATGTACTGACCAGTTCCTAGTGTTGAGGTGCGTGTGTGTGACATAATGAAGTCACAGGGGTGACAGACATTTCTGGCATTTTTGGATGTAAGCAAGTCATATGATACTGTGTGGAGAGTTGTAGATGAAGATGAGAGGGTACGGAGTTCAGGAAGAATTTGTCCATGTGTGCAAATGCTTATACGAAGGAATTCAGTCAAGTGTGTTGTTAGGTGGAGAGGGGACTAAAATTGAGGCAGGACTGAGACAGGGTTGTCCTTTGTCACCAGTTCTCTATAGTGTGTATGTCAGAGATTGTTGAAGGATTTGGAGGAGAAAAGGTTAGGGATTGAAGTGGAAGGAACATGGTGTGGTGGGTTGTTGTATGCAGATGATATTGTACTGTTAGCGAGAGGACAGGTGGAGTTACAAGTGATGTTGGATGTGGTGGGGCAGTATGCAATGAAATGGAGATTTAGGTTTAATAGCGAGAAGAGCAAGTCAATGGCAGTTAGCGGAAAGTGTAGTGGAGGAGAGTGGAAGATTAATGAGGAGAGAATGGAGAATGTGGAAGCCTTCAAATATCTTGGTGTGTGGTTTGAGAGGGGGATGAGAGGAAATGTTCATTTGGAGAAGATGAAGGAAAAGGCAGAGAAATGGACAGCAAGAATTGGTTATAATAATGAGCAGGGTAAATGGAGAAATGGAGATGGACAGAGGTAAACTAATATGGGAGTTGCTAGCTAGGCCATGTCTAGAACATGCATCTGAAGTGTGGTGGACAGGAAGGAAGGCAGTCTGCAAGAATTTGGAAAGAATTCAAGAGAGCGTTGGAAGGAAACGAGTGATACAGTTGCAGTAAGAGGGGACGAGGCTGGAGCAGAGAAGGGAAGAAAAGAAAGTGTTATTTGGATGGAGGTTGCAGAGAATGAGTGAAGATGGGCTAGTGAAAAAAGTTGTGGCCACTGTTAAGTGATTGTCTAGGTTGGTGGGCAGAGTTTTGTGAGCTGAAAAGGAAGTGAAGGAGCGTTGGAGACAGTAGGCTCAAGTGCGACATGGAGGAACTGTGTAAGATAAGGAAGAGTGGCGGGAAGAATTAGGAGGGAAATCAAGCTAAAGAAGAGTTTGGACAAGAAAGATATGTAAGAGGATTCAGTAACACAGGGGAAGTGAGGCTGCGATTTGAGATTTAGGTTAAGGATGGCATCAGCAACTCACAAGGTGAGGTGTAGTATGTGCTGGGATGGTAGATGTGAGCTATGTGATGAAGGTGTTGTGGATGATGTGCATTTCTTGTTGTACCGTGGAGAGTTTGCTGGTGATTGAGAAAGATTATTGGATATGGTTAAGCATTTGAAGAGTTGATGGTAGAATGGAGAAATGAAGATGAATAACGGAGAGAAGGCCTAATGTTGGATAGATCAGTAGCAGGGATGAAGGAAGAGATGTTCGACAGGACAGACAGAATTGTAATGGGAAACGTGCTCAAATGGTTAGAGAAGGGGAAATACTTTATGTTTGGCACCAAGGGTCCTATGTCTTTGGCACCCCCCCCCCCCCAATCATCATCCCCAAACAAACTCTTTGTTTTGCTGTAGTAATCTTTAAAATAGTTAATTCAGGTTGTTGTTTTCTAGTAGTCATTGTCCTTTAATGTTTGTACATACTTAGTGATAGCCTATGTTAAGGCTCAACAGTACGATCCAAAATTGAGGGCGTTGATTCAACGCCCTCAATTTTGCACCCGCGCGCTTGACCACGTAATAAATTTTTAACGCTTATTGAAAAAGGTTATTGAATGCTCTAGGGCTTCCTCTAGCCACTCGTTCCAATTTCAATTTTTTGGCACTTAGCAATCTGGAGTTATTCTGGATGGGGACTTTAGGATGCAGGTTTTTGAGGTCCCTCCACTTTAGGGTTATTATTATTAATGGGTGGAGTTTCATAATTGGAGAAGCGATATGACGCGACCAGGCAGATATTGTGAATTGCTTGAAGTGAGGCGATGTGACCTGAAGCATCATCAAAGCAAGGCGAAGGTCTCGCGACATATTGTGAACCAGTGTAAAAACCTCTTCAAGCTATATATCCCCTCTCATGTTATATACCTTCCGGTAATCTGAAATCAATTTCATCTTCATATTTCCCCCTGGAGGGTGGGTGGGATGGCGGGGCAATGGGGGGCTGAACCTGATTTCATATTACCCCTAAACTGTTCACACTACCCCCCTCCCTGATTAAGCTGATAAATTGTTATGCTATGACTCGTGATAGATGAATAAAACAAGTATAACATACAAGATTGAAAGCTAGTCCGAATGTCACAAAATTGTTATATTAAAACTACTCTACACTAGTTCAAAGTGCAGATATATTACATACAAACATAAGATATACAAAGATAATTGGAGAAATCTAGAAGAAATCATTACAAGAGTGAATATTTATTAAAAATGGAGTCCTAAAGTAACGATAACAAAAACTTAACAAAGTGCAGGCTCAAAGTGGTCTGACAAATTGCTGATCATAATAACTTCGTCAGCATGAACGTCTTTCATATCTCTCTTGAGTGGTTTATATATAACCATTTATTACCAATTCCACATTTACTGTATATGTAAACCGATTGTTAAGGATTGTTGCCATAGTGAAAAATCTCAACCTCAGTGCAGGTGAGCCATCTTATTTGTGTTTATATGCTCTACTACACTAGAACAGACACTCTGAAACAAAATGACATTATCTAAAATGAATGAGACAATAATTGTCCTCAATTGACTTGAGTTAGTGTCACAATCCAAACAGTTGCCATCGGGTTTTATTCTGCAGGTCATGAGGGGATTGATTAGAATGTTACATGCACCTGATCCATGTTTTATTCTAGTGGAATGCACCAAGTCCAAGTTCAGTTGACTTGAATCAAGAAATCTTTGCAAACAGGTGAGGTGGAATCAGTAGACATGGATTGGGTGATTTCTGGTGAATTATCAACAACAGGTTTTGATGAGTTCTTTTCAAGAAGTCTGGTCCGTTTTGGAGCTGGGGCACCCTGAGGTTCTTCACTTGTTTTGTGTTTATTACTAGGTAAGGATGGTTGTTCAATATATCGGGTGGAATTTACTTTCTTTTTAGCACTTTATTTCGATCTGAAAGTCGGTATAATTTTATAGGTATTTGTGCCACAAACTTCTGCCACAGTGTAAGGACCTGTATGGCACTTCATAAAATGCCCATCCCTTTCTGTCCCGAAATTGATTGTCAACACTAAACTCTTGTCTATGATGTTTTTTTGTCATTTTGAATGGACTGTGCTGTTTTAATATTGGAGGCAACTTTAGCAATCATGCTGTCCCGAATAGCCGTCATGATGCTGGATAGGATTAATCACTATCAAAACTGTCCTGATATTTGGAAATTGTATTGTGCTGCAGTTCAGCTTGCCTGTTGTACACAATTTGGAATGGAGTCATTTTGGTGAAAGAATGTTTGGATATTCACTAAGCATTCAACCAGTTGGAACGGTCCTAAAGGGATTTTATGAATAACTCCTTGATAGTGTGATTTGAAGCTCAACAAGGACATTTGCTTGAAGGATAAGCACTGATTATATTATGTTGTTGGTTCCAGTCAATCTATGTAACTCAGCTGATACGTACTTTGTTAACAAACTCTCTTCCTTGATCATTAATAATTATTTGTATTACAATAACCTTCTCAATAATCAACTTCAAATTGTATTCTCTCGACGTTTCGACTAGATGCTCTAGCCTTCATTTCGATGTTTCGACTAGAAGTTCTAGCCTTCATTTCGATGTTTCTCTAGTCTTCATTTCGATGTTTTGACTAGATGCTCTAGTCTTCATTTCGATGTTTCGACTAGATGCTCTAGCCTTCATTTCGATGTTTCAACTAGATGCTCCTTCATAGAGGCTAGAGCATCTAGTTGAAATGTCGAGAGAGTACAATTTGAAGTTGATTATTGAGAAGGTTTTTGTAATGTTATTATGTCAACTGAGAGTTCATTGAGAGCTAAATAAACACTATTAACAACAACAAAAAATCCTTAATAGTATATATTTAATATGTATACATAATAATGAACTAATAACTAAGGTAACCTATCAATACCATGGTTACCATAGTTATCAAACTAATGACTCCTGTATTTGCGTATTTGTATCCTGATGATGATTAGGGTATCATGCTGTTTAATTTTCAATTTCTGTTTAAATTAAACAGATACTCCAGATACTATCTGTTATATATACACCAATACATAATAAGCACAAGAACAAAAATATTTTATTTAGGATTGACCTGAAAAAATAGAAAGAAAACATGACTCTACTCATTGTTAGATGGCCCTTTTAAAATACACCGTCAATATTAGTTTACAAAATTGGGGGCTTGATCCTTATGACCTGTCCAGAGCCACACGCAGGGCAGCTTTGTGGATTCCAAGTGCCAATCCAGTCAATATCCAGTCAAGTGGCCTGTGAGCTGCATTGATGAAGAGAGCCACTGTATTGAGCATCAGTCAATTGCAGCAACTATGGTGATGTCGGGGGAGGGGGGGGGATTAATACTATCCCTTTTCCCACATTTTCATTGCTGTTAGTTTTCCGGGAGGAGGACAGTAATTGTCCTGCTGATCTTGGAGTACTGAAGCAAAACCATAAGTTAACTACTTATACACCGTAAAATGTTTAGGGTCATTCGGCGATGGTTTTAAATATTACTATATTTTTCTTTTTTTCTTTCAATATCAATTCAATAACATTATGTTATAGTCATTAAAAAAATATTAATAGTAGTGTATTAAGAAAATTACAAAAACCAAAAAACTTTGTGATGGACATGGTTACTTTGATTGGAGCAACCCAGCATCCAAGCTATATTATATTAAATTGTTGGTTCTTCAACCTGCCTAAAATCTAGCTGTGTTAGAAAAATCATACACCAGTCAATATAAAATCAATTGATATTAAATTGCGCGATCTGTTTGAGGATGGGTAGAACTATTTTTTACCACAAACGTCGGTGTGGTCTTATAGCAGATTTCCATATATGGTCAACGGGGAAAAATCGGGAAAGTTTCAAGGACAGCAATAAACTGCCCTAAAGTTTATGTTGCGGTTATGACAGTTTTACACATGCCAATTACCACCACATAATGTGGCTTCCTTTTTTACTCTAATATCACAACAAATTTTCTCAAAATTTCAAAAGTTTACGAAGATAGAATCGGCAAGAATAGTCTTTCTACCTTAGTATAAAATCATTGATCCTTATAATTAAAAAAACAAAGAGCCACATTATGTAGATCTCAAAGAGAGGAATCTAATGATGTGTAATTTTAGTACTCAGCACCAAATATCATGGGGATAAGGAGCATCCTAATACCACAAGTGACCAAAAAAAAGATAAACTTACAAACAAATATGCACATCACAAATATAGGTAAAACTTTAGTCCAAACTTGCAAATATTCCAGTACAAACACTCATACTGTGAGTTGAATACACTAAGAAGTTTAGTTGGTTAGTTTGGGCCTTTTCCTTGGATGTGGGACTGAATCATTTGGGTCTTATTCCCTATCAGATAGCCCATCGAATCCCCCGGCAGAGTACATAATGCATTCTTCACTCTGACTTGTCCTCAAACCACTTTCTCTTTACTCTTGGTATCCTCCTCAGAGCTTTGTACTTTACAGAGTTCTTTTACTTGTTCTTTTGAAATCTTTTTCTTGCAGTAAGTGTTTACATCTAGAAGAAGGTTCGAGTTGGAGAAATTTTGAAGCGAGAAAGCAGAAAAGAAAGTGAATGCTGAAGAGAACCAGTCCCGGCTAAAGAGCATTAAATTTAAGTATGGTTTACTTGAATTTTGTGGGACATAATGTAAGGTGCTTTATTGAGCTTTTGGTACTTAAAGAAGTTCTTTTTCTCCAAAGTAAGTGTTTTTCCATGATGTCTGATCAATATAGTAATGGGGGAGGGGGAAAATAATAATAAAATTATGCTTTTTTGGATTTTGACCCAGGGTTGGTACTTAAAGAAGTTCTTTTTCTCCAAAGTAAGTGTTTTTCCATGATGTCTGATCAATATAGTAATGGGGGGGGGGGGGGGGGATAATACATAATAAAATTATACTTTTTTGGATTTTCACCCAGGGTGCCCACCTTAAGTGGGTATATCAGTGCAGGTAAAATTATTATTATTGATAATGGGAATAGATACATCAGGAATTATTACACTGAGAAATATAGTTCTAACAATCGCTATGCTGACTGGTTTTTGTATTCTGTGATTCCAATTGATCACATACACTTTTTACATGACTATTTCAAATTCAAACTAATCAAAATCTTTCTCAAAGAGGAGGGGGAGCAAGGGGGGAGTGGGGGGGGGCTTCACAAGCCAATTCAATCTTTGAAATTTAAATGGAAATCTGTGACATTCAAATTCTTCATTGCCATGGCCTGCTTCTGGAGTCTGATAAGTTGAAGCACTCTTCTTGTCTGACTGATGTTGTTGCAGACAATTCCACTTACTGATTTCAACTGCAGACCAATTCATAATAATGACATAGCTATAGGTACAGGGATATATCTAGAAAGGGGGTGTTGGATGATGGATGGAAAAGCATGGTGTACCATGTAATTGTCACAAACCACACACATATTTATACTAATCTTGAGCAAACTGGTTGTGTGTTGGGTAGTAGAACTGCCCAAGGGTGTTAACATGGACAGTGAAAAATATTTTTGATGGAGGCACCTAGCCACATCTACTCCCATTTACCCTGATGTCACCATAAAAGTAGCTATAGTTGGTGGCATCTGATTTACAACTCAAACATCGAACTGTGCCTGCTATCAGCTAGGAGGAGGGAGGGGAGAGGGATGCAGCTGCTCAAGTACTTGAGAGAGATAACATATTTTTGAAAGGCAAATTGAACACAACAATAATGTATTAGCTTAAGAGCTCAAGGCAAGTTATAGCCCTAACCCCCCCCCCCCCCAATCTGCCCCCTTCACCCCATGATCAACCCACTGACTTACAAAATTGCAAATGTGATTATAGATGACAAGCTTCTGTCTTCTCACAATTTCACTGTCTCCTTCCATTTCCACAAGTGCTCCTCTCTGTGAGAGGAGTAAGAGAACATTCTTCACCATAGTCAGCTTTTTCATATGATCTTTATGTGATCCACTAGGTGTCAAGATATAGGTCTGCAGCAGATAAAGTAAAGACCGTTAAATGGTTTTTAGGGGTGAGTGAATGGATATTGGATAGTTAGGTGGATCATACCGAGATGCTCCTTTTATTGAGTAAACTTTTGTTCAAATCCAACAGATCTAGTAAAGTTTCTTTGTTTGATTTGTGGCAGTTAATGTTGGCCTCATTACCATAAACATGGTTAAGTTGCACGAAGCAAAGAAGAAATAGTAAGGTGCTCATCAAGATTCAGGTTACAAATCCCACAGCTTTTATAGATTATATAGAGGCCTTTTGTTTTGGAAGTGTATTTGGAAAACAGTGCTGACTTGCTGTGCTGCTTAGCAGTAGAGTTTTGAAAAAGTGCTGCTCGCCGTGCTGTGCTTTTGTTGTTGATATTCTGACATTTATGTTCCTCCTTATATATACATGCTTAGCAGGTTTTCCCCCTTGATGCAACCGTAAGTGTAGTGGTGTTTGTTCAGATTGTTACCTGGTATAGGAATTAGAGTCACATACTTCCTGGATAAACAAAAATGCAGAAGCTATAAAAGTTTGTTCCACATTTATGCTTCTTTGTATTATGCACATTTGTGCTTCATATTATATTACGCATGTGAAACCTGAAAAGTAAGTTGATATGTTTTCATTCAGTTTATTTATAGTAATACCAATTCTTCTTTTCACAAACGAATAGTTAACATGCCAGGAGCCTTTCGATCATCATCATTGGTCTTCATCAGCTAAATGCAGTCCCATGATCCATGGGACTGTAATTGATCTGTTGACTGTTGGCTATCTCCCTCCTGTCTGTTGCTATAACCAGTGGGAGATGGTAGGGAAGTTGTATCAGTCTTCTTCGTTCGGTGATGGTGCATTCTGCTTAATCCAGGTAGTAGCCTCTCCAACATCCCTGTATAGTTGTCTTTCTTCCCGGTATAAAATCATCACTTCCTTAACTTGAGTGAAGATTTTACACCTGGAACTATCAGGGAAATATCAGAGGCTATCTGGATTGAGCAGAATGCACCATTTCTGGTTATGGGGTGAAATTCTAAACAAGGAAGAAACTGACACCAGCCTAAATGTCTGCTATGTGAAATCATCAAATCAACAAAGAGTGTAATATATTAGGTGATGGCCCTGGATATGTGGTAATTGACATAGGAGCATAGTTATGAATTTAGAGCCTATCTATTTCAATAAACATTCACATGGCAGTCATTTAAGCTGGCGTCAGTTTCCTTACTGGTTTAGAATTTCCACCTAGAACCAGAAATTTCTTCGACATAGAAATTTTATCCTAGGATAAACATTCTACCCCTAATGTAAACTTACAGCCTCATTCAGTAGAACTGAATCCATCTACACACACTATTTGTTGAATTGATCACATCCATTTTTAAGTCAGTTTACATTGATTTCATTCCCCGTCTACTAAAAGGTAATATATCAGGAAGCTCATCAAATCATACTGCTCTGCACTTCTCAATCATTTCTCTCACCTCTCTCTCTCTCACTCAATGTGTATGATCAAGTGATTATGACTCGAATGGTTCATTGTAGAGACTCTCGAAAATGACTTTCAATGCTTTCACTACATTCTTCAGATCTGAATGAGACAAAGCGAGAGACTTTACTTATCAAGCCCAAATCCCAGGTTACAGGCAAAGAAGATTTTAGATTCACCAAGCAATATGACCAAAATGCTCAGCAGCATCCCTCCGCTAATCTGGTGATCCGCACTTTTTCCCCCATTTAAGTTTTACTTTATCATTGTCTTATTCAGTTTGATCATGGTATTTGGAGACTACCCTAGTTTCTTCATGGATGCAGTCTTATTGTTACAGGTACCTGATTGAGATGAGTGGCAGATACCTGATTGGCAGGTACAGGCTGAGGTGTGCCAGGAACAGGTCCAGATGGAGTGGGAACAGGCTGAGATGGAATGCCTGGGGCTGGACTGCCAGGAACTGCAGTGGTGGCAGACAATGAGAAGGAGTGGCATGGGATGGATGAGATGGAGTGCCAGTCACTAGAGGGATGTCAGGATCAGTTGGAGTGGTAGGCAGTGGATGAGAGGCCACTGATGTAGAGGCCACTTGCTTAGCAAGCTTCTTTCTTCAGTGTGTGGAGGCCTTTTTTCCTTCTTTCTGATCGTACTAGGCTTAGTATCTGGCATCGTTGCTTGAAGACAAAGAAGTGCGCTTCTAGCTAGCTACTAGATTCAAAGGTCTAACTGATTACATCATCTACTTTAGCTGCTGTAGAGAAATTTTGAAGCGAGAAAGCAGAAAAGAAAGTGAATGCTGAAGAGAACCAGTACCAGCTAAAGAGCAATAAATTGAAGTATGGTTTACTTGAATTTTGTGGGACATAATGTAGGGTGCTTTTTTGAGCTGTTGGTACTTAAAGAACTTTTTCTCCAAAGTAAGTGTTATTCCATGATGTCTGATCAATAATTATAGCAATTGGGGGAAAATAATAATACTTTTTTGGATTTTGACCAAGGGTTGGAGTTCCTTTTCTCCAAAGTAAGTGTTTTTCCATGATGTCTGATCAATATAGTAATGGGGAGGAAAATAATACATAATAAAATTATACTTTTTTGGATTTTGACCCATGTAGCCCCCCCTTAAGTGGGTATATCAGAGCAGGTAAATTATTGATAATGGGAATAGATGCATCATAATATACAAGGAATTATTACACTGAGAATTATAGTTCTAACACTGGCTATGCTGACTGGTTTTTGTATTCTGCGATTCGAATTGATCACATACACTTTTTACATGACTATTTCAAATTCAAACTCATCAAGATCTTTCTCAAAGAGGAGAGAGATGAAGGAGGGAGGGGGGGAGCTTTACAAGCCAATTCAATCTTTGAAATTTAAATGGAAATCTGTGACATTCCTGAGAGGATTGAAATTCTTCATTGCCATGGCCTGCTCCTGGAGTTTGATAAGTTGAAGCACTCTTCTTGTCTGACTTATATTGTTGTAGTCAATTCCACTTACTGATTTCAACTGCAGACCAAATCATAATAATGACAGAGCAATAGTTTTTTACTTTCTTAATTAAGTACAGGGTTGTATCTAGAATTTTTAAAGGGTTTTTTGGATGATGGATGGAAAAGCATGGTGTACCATGTAATTGTCACAAACCACACACATATTTATACTAATCTTGAGCAAACTGGTTATTTGTTGGGTAGTAGAACTGGTTGTATCCCAAGGGTGTTAACTGAAAAATATTTTTTATGGAGGCATCTAGCTCCATCTACTCCCATTTACCCTGATATCCTCATAAAAGTTGCTATGGTTGGTGGTCTCTGATTTACAACTCAAACATCGAACTGTGCCTACTAGCAGCTAAGAGGAGGGAGGGGAGAGGGATGCAGCTGCTCAAGTACTTGAAAGATATAACATATTTTGAAAGGAAAATTGAACACAACAGTAATGTATAAGCTTAAGAGCTCAAGGCAAGTTCTAGCCCTCCACCCCCCAACCCAAATCTGCCCCCTTCACCTCATGATCAACCACTGACTTACAAAATTGCAAATGTGATTATAGACGACAAGCTTCTGTCTTCTCACTATTTCACTGTCTCCTTCCATCTCCACAACTGCTCCTCTCTGTGAGATGAGTAAGAGAACATTCTTCACCATAGTCAGCTTTTTCTCATGGTCTTTATGTGACCCACTAGGTGCCAAGATATAGCTCTGCAGCAGATAAAGTAAAGACCGTTATATGGTTATTAGGGGTGAGTGAATGGATATTGGATAGTTAGGTGGATCATACCGAGGTGCTCCTTGTATTGAGTAAACTTTTGTTCAAATCCAACAGATCTAGTAAAGTTTCTTTGTTTGATTTGTGGCTGTTAATGTTGGCCTCATTACCATAAGCATGGTTAAGTTGCACGAAGCAAAGAAGAAATAGTAAGGTGCTCATCAAGATTCTGGTTACAAATATCCCACCTTGTTTTGCTGCTTTTATAGATTATATAGAGGCCTCTTGTTTTGGAAGTATATTTGGAAAACAGTGGTGACTTTGCTGTGCTGCTTAACAGTAGAGTTTTGAAGAAGTGCTGCTCGCCGTGCTGTGCTTTTGTTGTTTGTATTCTGACTTTTATGTTCCTCCTTATATACATGCTTAGCAGGTTTTCCCCCTTGATGCAACCGTAAGTGTAGTGGTGTTTGTTCAGATTGTTACCTGATATAGGAATTAGAGTCACATACTTCCTGGATAAACAAAAATGCAGAAGCTATAAAAGTTTGTTCAACATTAATGCTTCTTTGTATTATTCACATTTGTGCTTCTTATTATATTATGCATGTGAAACCTGAAAAGTAAGTTGTTATGCTTTCATTCAGTTTATTTATGGTATAAACAAGGAAAAAACTGACACCAGCTGCTATGTGAAATGATCAAATCAACAAAGAGTGTAATATTTTAGGTGGTGGCCCTGGATATGTGGTAATCGACATAGGAGCATAGTTATGAATTTAGAGCCCATCTATTTCAATAAACATTCACATGGCAGTCATTTAAACTGGTGTCAGTTTCCTACTGGTTTAGAATTTCCACCTAGAACCAGAAATTTCTTCTACATAGAAATTTTATCCTAGGATAAATATTCTACCCCTAATGTAAACTTACAGCCTCACTCACTAGAACTGAATCCATCTACACACTCTGTTTGTTGAATTGATCACATCCATTTTTAAGCATATATCTCACCTTTTAGTAGACAGGGAATGGAATTGACTGCAACGATGTGAATGAGAGACTTTACTTATCAAGCCCAAAGCCCATGTAGCAAGATTTTAGATTCACCAAGCAATATGATGATTGTCAAGACACTGTTCATGTTTGACCAAAATGCTCAGCAGCATCCCTCCGCTAATCTGGTGATCCGCACTTTTTTCACCTAATGGTCTGCAGAAGAAGCCAGAATTATCCATCATAATATAGCTATGAGAAATGATGAAACAAGATGCACTAAAAAATAGACTTTCATTAGCTTGCCAAAGCAACAAGGAGGAAAGGAAAATGTTGCAGTAGTTGGGGAATGGCAAATCTTGTGGGTGAAGGTCATTTGGCAGAGTACTAAAAGAACCATGTGCCCATGAGTCAGCATGTGTGATGGCAACTTCAAATGCAAAGTATATTTGATTAACAAGTGATTTACAATCTTCTATGACTGAAAGTGCACACTTGCAAAGTAGAGGCTTTGAACACAATGAAAGTCCTATAATAATAATAATAATAATAATAATAGTAATAATCATAGTAATAATAATAGTAATAATAATAGTAATGATAATAGTAGTGATAATAATAGTAATAATAATAGTAATAATAATAGTAATAATAATAGTAATAATAATAGTAATAATAATAGTAATAATAGTAATAATAATAATATAATAATAGTAATAATAGTAATAATAGTAATAATAATAATAATAGCAGTAGTGGTATTGTTAGTAGTATGAGTAGTAGTAGTAGTAGTAGTAGTAGTCCTAGTCGTAGTCGGAGGAGTAGTAGGAGTAGTAATAGTAGTAGTAGTAGTAATAGTAGTAATAATAATCATAATCCTAATCATGATAATAAAAATAGTAAATAAATAAATGAAAATGAATAAAGGACTAATAATTAGATAACTGATAATAGTTCTTGCTTGTTTTCATTTATTATAATTAAAAAAATTAATAATAAATGAACAAACTAAATAACACCCAAACAAACAATCAAATAAGCCAAAAAAATAAACAAACCAAATAAAAACCAATCAAAATATGCTATATTCTGCAGGATCTACACATAATTACAAACAAATAAAATAATAATTAATATAAAATAAATAAATAACATGCCTGATATTAAAATATCAACAAAGAATGAATTATCATACTGGGAATTGTAATAAATGCATCCTGCACTGGAAGAAGAAGAAAATGTCTCTTACATTATTTCTATCCAATTTTCATTGACCTAGAATAGTAAGTTCAAAGTATGAAGTGTGGATCATCTTTTGAATCTACACAACCAACATAATATATGTTTTGAGCAGACAATCGATAAGTTTCCCCTCAAAGAATGGATCCATGGTTTGTGTGGACAATCTATGGGTGGCCTGCTCAACGTGTGTCGATTCAGGTTTAGTGTGGGAAATCTGTAGATTTTTAATCCTGGTTTGCTCATAACATATAATAGTTATTCCAAATGTTGTCTCATGAAACTATAGAGTTTTTAGAAGCCCCTTGGGATGTGTCTGTCTACTACGTACAGTCACATTGAACAATCAAGTTATGTGTATTGCATGTGGTCTCAAGCCCATGGGATTGATTTTGACAGTAGTACAGTCCAGTTTCATGTCAAAATGGAGCGATTCTAACTTTTTTCTAATTTGAAATTATTAAAGATGTGTGACACTAGAACAATGCAGAAGGCTGCCTGCAACAGTGATGATGAGAGTGAAGGAAGGAGGCCATGGAAGACCATCGAAGACCATCGATCAATCACACCTGATGAAGCTGCCAATATCCTATAAATCTCACTGCTTTGGCTTGAAACCTTCTAGTGAAGAAATGGCATGACACTGCAGCTCGAATAAGAGAGGAATCACTGAGGCAAAGACCATCATTTCTTTTTTAACTGAGGATGTTCTTGTTGTTTTCAGTCAGTGTAACGCAATTCACAAATGTATGGGTGTAAAATTAAAGGTAAATCATCAATATTGGTGTGTGTGTTCCCAGATGCAGCTGTTTCTGAGTTATGGAGAATAGTGCCTGGTCCCAAGCCACTAGGAAAGATGGGAGACTCTATTGGCCCATTTGCTATATATTACCGTCATCAGGTGGGCAGATTCATCTTCTGGGGAGTAATTGGTTAAGTGCGAGGACTATGGCATGAGTGAAGAATGTGATGTGCTTACCATGCCACATTACTCGCGGCCACCACCCCACATTCCTCACACTTACTGCAGGAATTTGGTGGGTGAGAGGGTTATTATTAATATAATCATCTTACAGTACATAGAAACATGAGCGGCGACCATGATTAGGGAGAAACAGTACTGATGGTCTACAAGTCAAAATCAAGTAGCCAGAAGTAACATGTAATATGGCATGATACTGGTTGCAACGCATCGGTCAATACATGTTGGTGTGCTTTATTTGTGTTACAACAAAATTGAAGCTTCTCCAAGGAAGAGGTAAATGTGGAAAGGTAATGGAGGCAGTAAGGAACTTTTGGCTATATCTGGCAAGTTATGTAGAGATTGCAAGCATTAATTAGTGGGAGATGGGAGAAAGGACGTCAGTGATAGATTATATCTTGCTGTCAAAGGGGTTAGTTATAGATAAGATGGTGATCGAGGACAGTGGAGAAATTGGTCTCGGGTCAGATCATAATCTATGTGTCCTGAGAATAGGTAGACTGGAGGAAAGAGCAAGCACTCTATGGTTTAAATGCAAGGTTGATGGTAAGATGGATTGGGAAGAATATCAAAATATGGTGAGTGAGGATTTAAGAGGTTGGGAGGAATATGTGGCATTGCTAGGGATGGGAAAGGACAGAGAAGGTGTACAACAAATTTGGGAACTGTGGAGAGGCATTGTACTTTGGGTGGCTGAGTTTGGTATAGGGAGGAAAAAACTAACAGACAGATCTAAGGGCGGGTGGTCTCGTGACATTAAAGTAGCTATCCAAGCATGATAAGTGTCCAAGAAGCTTAGAGAGTCTAGGAGACACAATGTAGGTGAAGAAAAATCATTACGTCAAGGGGAGGAATATAAGAGTGCAAGAAGTTGTGTGAAGAGGTTGATTAGATTGGAAAACAAGAGACTGAGGAAGGCTACAATAAAAAAGATCAAAGAGCAAGGAGGGACTAACTGTAAGTTATTTTGGATGGACTTGAAGGGAAAGAAGAAGCAATATCAAATCGGAGAGTGAGAGAGGAAAATGGGGTTGTAGTGGAGAAGAGGAAGAATATACTGGAGGTTTTGGCCTGGAAGGATTAGGGAGTGTGTCCAAGTCAGGGAAGGATGTTCCAATTGTCAACCTAGAGCCTAAAGCTAAAGAAATTAACTGGCTGGTGCAGCGGGTTGTTCCAAGAGATGTACAATATTGTGAAGGGGTTGAAAAGGGGCAAGGTTTCTGTTCCTGATGGCATAATTAACGAGTATGGTGCGAGTATGATGGTGGAAGTGTTATGTTTTCTAGTTAATTTGGTAATGGAGTCCAAGTTTTCACCAGATGATTGGAGACAGAGTTATATTGTGCCACTTTTTAAAGCTAGAGATGAGGAAGTGGCTAGTAATTACAGAGGGATAGCTCTGGGGAGTTGTGTGGCAAAAGTGATGGCAAGAATGTTGGCAAGTAGGCTCAGTAGGTTTGCAGAGAAGTGTATACTAACAGAGGATCAGGGTGCCAGGGAGAGGATGTACTGACCAGTTCCTAGTGTTGAGGTGCATGTGTGTGACATAATGAAGTCACAGGGGCGACAGACATTTCTGGCATTTTTGGATGTAAGCAAGTCATATGATACTGTGTGGAGAGTTTTGGATGAAGATGAGAGGGTACGGAGTTCAGGAAGAATTTGTCCATGTGTGCAAATGCTTGTACGAAGGAATTCAGTCAAGTGTGTTGTTAGGTGGAGAGGGGCCTAAAATTGAGGCAGGACTGAGACCGGGTTGTCCTTTGTCACCAGTTCTCTATAGTGTGTATGTCAGAGATTGTTGAAGGATTTGTAGAAGAAAAGGTTAGGGATTGAAGTGGAAGGAACATGGTGTGGTGGGTTGTTGTATGCAGATGATATTGTACTGTTAGCGAGAGGACAGGTGGAGTTACAAGTGATATTGGATGTGGTGGGGCAGTATGCAATGAAATGGAGATTTAGGTTTAATAGCGAGAAGAGCAAGTCAATGGCAGTTGGCGGAAAGTGTAGTCGAGGAGAGTGGAAGATTAATGAGGAGAGAATGGAGAATGTGGAAGCCTTCAAATATCTTGGTGTGTGGTTTGACAGGGGGATGAGAGGAAATGTTCATTTGGAGAAGATGAAGGAAAAGGCAGAGAAATGGATGGCAAGAATTGGTTATAATAATGAGCAGGGTAAATGGAGAAATAGAGATGGACAGAGGTAAACTAATATGGGAGTTGCTAGCTAGGCCATGTCTAGAACATGCATCTGAAGTGTGGTGGACAGGGGGAAAGGCAGTCTGCAAGAATTTGGAAAGAATTCAAGAGAGCGTTGGAAGGAAACTGTTTGGAGGGAGTGATACAGTTGCAGTAAGAGGGCACCTGGACTGGAGGTGGCTGGAGCAGAGAAGGGAAGAAAAGAAAGTGTTATTTGGATGGAGGTTGCAGAGAATGAGTGAAGATGGGCTAGTGAAAAAAGTTGTGGCCACTGTTAAGTGATTGTCTAGGTTGGTGGGCAGAGTTTTGTGAGCTGAAAAGGAAGTGAAGGAGCGTTGGAGACAGTAGGCTCAAGTGCGACATGG
Source organism: Cladorhizidae sp. MBARI D1340-BT2 (assembly GCA_028752905.1). Taxonomy (NCBI): domain Eukaryota; kingdom Metazoa; phylum Porifera; class Demospongiae; order Poecilosclerida; family Cladorhizidae; species Cladorhizidae sp. MBARI D1340-BT2. The sequence goes on from JAQNBH010000001.1 coordinate 24,835,333, forward strand.
AAGAACTGTGTAAGAAAAGGAAGAGTGGCGGGAAGAATTAGGAGGGAAATCAAGCTAAAGAAGAGTTTGGACAAGAAAGATATGTAAGAGGATTCAGTAACACAGGGGAAGTGAGGCTGCGATTTGAGATTTAGGTTAAGGATGGCATCAGCAGGACTCACAAGGTGACGTGTAGTATGTGCTGGGATGGTAGATGTGAGCTATGTGATGAAGGTGTTGCGGATGATGTGCATTTCTTGTTGTACCGTGGAGAGTTTGCTGGTGATTGAGAAAGATTATTGGATATGGTTAAGCATTTGAAGAGTTGATGGTAGAATGGAGAAATGAAGATGAATAACGGAGAGAAGGCCTAATGTTGGATAGATCAGTAGCAGGGATGAAGGAAGAGATGTTCGACAGGACAGACAGAATTGTAATGGGAAACGTGCTCAAATGGTTAGAGAAGGGGAAATACTTTATGTTTGGCACCAAGGGTCCTATGTCTTTGGCACCTCCCCCCCCCCCCCCCCCCCCCAATCATCATCCCCAAACAAACTCTTTGTTTTGCTGTAGTAATCTTTAAAATAGTTAATTCAGGTTGTTGTTTTCTAGTAGTCATTGTCCTTTAATGTTTGTACATACTTAGTGATAGCCTATGTTAAGGCTCAACAGTACAATCCAAAATTGAGGGCGTTGAATCAATTTTGCACCCGCGCGCTTGACCACGTAATAAATGTTTAACACTTATTGAAAAAGGTTATTGAATGCTCTAGGGCTTCCTCTAGCCACTCGTTCCAATTTCAATTTTTTTGCACTTAGCAATCTGGAGTTATTCTGGATGGGGACTTTAGGATGCAGGTTTTTGAGGTCCCTCCACTTTAGGGTTATTATTATTAATGGGTGGAGTTTCATAATTGGAGAAGCGATACGACGCGACCAGGCAGATATTGTGAATTGCTTGAAGTAAGGCGATGTGACCTGAAGCATCATCAAAGCAAGGCGAAGGTCTCGCGACATATTGTGAACCAGTGTAAAAACCTCTTCAAGCTATCCCCTCTCATGTTATATACCTTCCGGTAATCTGAAATCAATTTCATCTTCATATTTCCCCCTGGAGGGTGGGTGGGATGGCGGGGCAATGGGGGGCTGAACCTGATTTCATATTACCCCTAAACTGTTCACACTACCCCCTCCCTGATTAAGCTGATAAATTGTTATGCTATGACTCGTGATAGATGAATAAAACAAGTATAACATACAAGATTGAAAGCTAGTCCGAATGTCACAAAATTGTTATATTAAAACTACTCTACACTAGTTCAAAGTGCAGATATATTACATACAAACATAAGATATACAAAGATAATTGGAGAAATCTAGAAGAAATCATTACAAGAGTGAATATTTATTAAAAATGGAGTCCTAAAGTAACGATAACAAAAACTTAACAAAGTGCAGGCTCAAAGTGGTGTGACAAATTGCTGATCATAATAACTTCGTCAGCATGAACGTCTTTCATATCTCTCTTGAGTGGTTTATATATAACCATTTATTACCAATTCCACATTTACGGTATATGTAAACCGATTGTTAAGGATTGTTGCCATAGCGAAAAATCTCAACCTCAGTGCAGGTGAGCCATCTTACTTGTGTTTATATGCTCTACTACACTAGAACAGACACTCTGAAACAAAATGACATTATCTAAAATGAATGAGACAATAATTGTCCTCAATTGACTTGAGTTAGTGTCACAATCCAAACAGTTGCCATCGGGTTTTATTCTGCAGTTCATGAGGGGGATTGATTAGAATGTTACATGCACCTGATCCATGTTTTATTCTAGTGGAATGCACCAAGTCCAAGTTCAGTTGACTTGAATCAAGCAATCTTTGCAAACAGGTGAGGTGGAATCAGTAGACATGGATTGGGTGATTTCTGGTGAATTATCAACAACAGGTTTTGATGAGTTCTTTTCAAGAAGTCTGGTCCGTTTTGGAGCTGGGGCACCCTGAGGTTCTTCACTTGTTTTGTGTTTATTACTAGGTAAGGATGGTTGTTCAATATATCGGGTGGAATTTACTTTCTTTTTAGCACTTTATTTCGATCTGAAAGTCGGTATATAGTGTGCCACAAACTTCTGCCACAGTGTAAGGACCTGTATGGCACTTCATAAAATGCCCATCCCTTTCTGTCCCGAAATTGATTGTCAACACTAAACTCTTGTCTTTGATGTTTTTTGTCATTTTGAATGGACTGTGCTGTTTTAATATTGGAGGCAACTTTAGCAATCATGCTGTCCCGAATAGCTGTCATGATGCTGGATAGGATTAATCACTATCAAAACTGTCCTGATATTTGGGAATTGTATTGTGCTGCAGTTCAGCTTGCCTGTTGTACACAATTTGGAATGGAGTCATTTTGGTGAAAGAATGTTTGGATATTCACTAAGCATTCAACCAGTTGGAACGGTCCTAAAGGGATTTTATGAATAACTCCTTGATAGTGTGATTTGAAGCTCAACAAGGACATTTGCTTGAAGGTGATAAGCACTGATTATATGTTGTTGGTTCCAGTCAATCTATGTAACTCAGCTGATACGTACTTTGTTAACAAACTCTCTTCCTTGATCATTAATAATTATTTGTATTACAATAACCTTCTCAATAATCAACTTCAAATTGTATTCTCTCGATGTTTCGACTAGATGCTCTAGCCTTCATTTTGATGTTTCGACTAGAAGTTCTAGCCTTCATTTCGATGTTTCTCTAGCCTTCATTTCGATGTTTTGACTAGATGCTCTAGCCTTCATTTCGATGTTTCGACTAGATGTTCTAGCCTTCATTTCGATGTTTCAACTAGATGCTCCTTCATAGAGGCTAGAGCATCTAGTCGAAATGTCGAGACAGTACAATTTGAAGTTGATTATTGAGAAGGTTATTGTAATGTTATTATGTCAACTGAGAGTTAATTGAGAGCTAAATAAACACTATTAACAAAAAAAACAATCCTTAATAGTATATATTTAATATGTATACATAATAATGAACTAATAAACTAAGGTAACCTATCAATACCATGGTTACCATAGTTATCAAACTAATGACTCCTGTATTTGCGTATTTGTATCCTGATGATGATTAGGGCATCATGCCGTTTAATTTTCAATTTCTGTTTAAATTTAACAGAGACTCTAGATACTATCTGTTATATATACACCAACACATAATAAGCACAAGAACAAAAATATTTTATTTAGGATTGACCTGAAAAAAGAGAAAGGAAACACGACTCTACTCATTGTTAGATGGCCCTTTAAAATACACCGTCAATATTAGTGTACAAAATTGGGGGCTTGATTGTTATGTCCTGTCCAGAGCCACACGCAGGGCAGCTTTGTGGATTCCAAGTGCCAATCCAGTCAATATCCAGTCAAGCGGCCTGTAAGCTGCGTTGATGAAGAGAGCCACTGTATTGAGCATCAATCAATTGCAGGGATAGCAGCAACTATGGTGATGTCGGGGGGGGGGGGGGGGGGGAGGGGATTAATACTACTCCCTTTTCTCACATTTTCATTGCTGTTAGTTTTCCGGGAGGAGGACAGTAATTGTCCTACTGATCTTGGAGTACTGAAGCAAAACAATAAGTTAACTACTTATACACCGTAAAATTTTTAGGGTCGTTGGGCGATGGTTTTAAATATTATTATATTTTTCTTTTTTTCTTTCAATATCAATTCGATAACTTTATGTTATAGTCATTAATAAAATATTAATAGTAGTGTATTAAGAAAATTACAAAAACCAAAAAACGTTGTGATGGACATGGTTACTTTGATTGGAGCAACCCAGCATCCAAGCCCACATCTCTATTAAATTGTTGATTCTTAAGACTTGCCGATGTGTTAAAAAAATCATACATCAGTCAATATAAAATCAATTGATATTAAATCACGCAATCTGTTTGAGGATGGGTAGAACTATTTTTGGCCACAAAAGTGGGTGTAGCATTATAGCAGATTTCCATATATGGTCAACGGGGAAAAATCGGGAAAGTTTCAAGGACAGCAATAAACTGCCCTAAAGTTTATGTTGCGGTTATGACAGTTTTACACATGCCAATTACCACCACATAATGTGGCTTCCTTTTTTACTCTAAGTATCACAACAAATTTCCTCAAAATTTCAAAAGTTTCCGAAGATAGAATCGGCAAGAATAGTCTTTCTACCTTAGTATAAAATCATTGATCCTTATAATTAAAAAAACAAAGAGCCACATTATGTAGATCTCAAAGAGAGGAATCTAATGATGTGTAATTTTAGTACTCAGTACCAAATATCATGGGGATAAGGAGTGTCCCAGTACCACAAGTGACCAAAAAATAGTAATCACGATAAACTTACACAAATATGCACATAAGCACAAATATAGGTAAAACTTCACAAACGGTTTAGTCCAAACTTAATATACAGCAAATATACCAGTACAAATACTCATACTGTGAGTTGAATACACTAGTTGGTTAGTTTGGGCCTTTTGCTGAATCATTTGGGTCTGATTCCCTATCAGATAGCCCATCGAATACCCCGGCAGAATACAAAATGTCTTCTTCACTCTGATGCTTGTCCTCAAACCACTTTCTCTTCGCTATTGCTCTCCTCCTCAGAGCTTTGTACTTTACAGAGCTCTTGTATTTATTCCTTTGTCTTGCAGTAAGTGTTTACATCTAGAAGAATGTTCAAGTTGAAGACTTTTAGAAATGGTATGTAAAGATCTAGCACCGTCATTCCAATTACACCCTGCTAGTGCACTTGCAGTTTTAACAGCAATGAACATCTCTTTGGGACAAATTTTCCACAGTGTAGAATGAATGAATTCATTGGAATTCTGTGGACACAACGTTCTAGTAACTCCTTGCTACCTAGTGCATTGTATATTGGACGAAGGAGTAGCACAATAGCATCTGGGATGGGTTTCTTCTAGTGATGATACTCTTCCCCTTTAGTCATATCTTTCTGGTATCCACACCATGAATGAACTCCTTCAGGACATAAATGATGGCGAGAATGTTCGTCTGAAGAATTGCAGTGTTGTAGTGAGCTTTCATCATCCCTTTAAGATCCCCCACGTTCCTTCTGATGGCATCACCATAGTAGTTTTGCAAAGAGTCCATTCTTCCTTTAGTTAGCCTCCCAACTCCACCAAGAGTCTTTCCATCTGATAGCTTCCTACCCTTGTACTCAACTTTGAGGTTACAGAGACGACTACCCATCCGTTTCTGAATGTGTCCAATACAATCGAGCTTTTCAACCTGATTTTTCTTTCACTCTCCATAGGGTTTTTGATTAAGAAGTTCAGATTCAGTTTTACAGTCCCCATCAGCAATAAGAAACTTGAACCTAATCTTATACTCTAGAGACCTAGCAAACATTTTACACACACCTTTAGGCTCCATCCTTTAGGCTCCATAGTTGCAGCACTTCCATCAACATTCACTGTACATTTATGTTTCATCTCAAACCTTTCTCCTTTTTCCTTATTTTCCCAGTAGTTACAACCAGAACAGTGTTTAGACATGACTGTATAGTCCAATAATTGCCACTTTCATGTTCTATGACAAAGGTAACCACAAAAAGAGATGAAATGCCTCGTTTTTGTCAAGTACCATCAGAACTAACTGTTATGTCAATAATTTCGTCATTGCTAATTGCACCATACAATTCTCTGATCTCATGATGAGCTCGCTGCATACTAGCTTGAGCTTCTTTAATACACTGCTCATTTATAACGGCACAATGTTCTGTGACTTGTTCTTTGTCAATAGCATGGGCATATCCATCAGAGTACAGAAAGTATAGAGTAAGCCCGCATAATGCTACTACATTTATTGCCCAACACTGATTTGCGATTGATCGCAAAAGCCTGGTTATTGCAGCCAATGGTAGCAAAAGGGATTGGTGTAGTAAGCCCACATGTTTCACGTAACAAGCAGGGATTAGTATTCAAGCCACTATGCATGTTGAATTCCTCCCTAAAGACTGTAGGACCAGAAGAACACCTGCTACATGTTACACATGAACTCAAAGCTGATTCAATGCCACCAATCTCGAGTATTGTGATCTTCTTTCCATCATGCTGTCTAGCACTAGCTGCCTTAAGTTTTACTTTATCATTAGTCTTATTCAGTTTGATCATGGTATTTGGAGACTAGTTTCTTCATAGATGCAGTCTTATTGTTACAGGTACCTGATTGAGTTGAGTGCCAGATACCTGATTGGTAGGTACAGGCTGAGGTGTGCCAGGAACAGGTCCAGATGGAGTGGGAACAGGCTGAGATGGAATGCCTGGGGCTGGAGTGCCAGGAACTTCAGTGGTGGCAGACAATGACTGAGAAGGAGTGGCATGAGATGGATGAGATGGAGTGCCAGTCACTGGAGGGATGTCAGGATAAGTTGGAGTGGTAGCCAGTGGATGAGAGACCACTGATGTAGAGGCTACTTGCTTCTTTCTTAGGTGTGGAGGCCTTTTTTTCTTCCTTCTGATCATACTAGGCTTCGTATCTGGCATGATTGTTTGAAGGCAAAGAAGTGCGCTTCTAGCTAGCTACCAGATTCAAAGGTCTAACTGATTACATCATCTACTTTAGCTGCTGTAGAGAAATTTTGAAGTGAGAAAGCAGAAAAGAAAGTGAATGCTGAAGAGAACCAGTCCCGGCTAAAGAGCAGTTGTTTACTTGAATTTTGTGGGACATAATGTAGGGTGCTTTTTTGAGCTGTTGGTACTTAAAAAAGTTCTTTTTCTTCAAAGTAAGTGTTTTTCCATGATATCTGATCAATAATTATAGTAATGGGGGGGGGAAATAATAATAAAATTATACTTTTTTGGATTTGGACCCAGGGAGCTCCCCTTAAAAGTGGGTATACTAGAGCAGGTAAAATTATTATTATTGATAATGGGAATAGATACATCAGAATATATATACAAGGAATTATTACACTGAGAATTATAGTTCTAACACTGGCTATACTGACTGGTTTTTGTATTCTGTGATTCCAATTGATCACATACACTTTTTACATGACTATTTCAAATTCAACTCATCAATATCTTTCTCAAAGAGGAGGGGGAGGAAACGGGGGGGGGGGGGGGGGGGGCTTTACAAGCCAATTCAATCTTTGAAATTTAAATGGAAATCTGTGACATTCCTGAGAGGATTGAAATTCTTCATTGCCATGGCCTGCTCCTGGAGTTTGATAAGTTGAAGCACTCTTCTTGTCTGACTGATGTTGTTGCAGTCAATTCCACTTACTGATTTCAACTGCAGACCAAATCATAATAATAACAAGCAATAGTTTTTTACTTTCTTAATTAAGTACAGGGTGGATCTAGAATTTTTAAAGGATTTTTTGGATGATGGATGGAAAAGCATGGCATACCATGTAAGTGTCACAAACCACACACATATTTATACTAATTTTGAGCAAACTGGTTGTTTGTTGGGTAGTAGAACTGGTTGTATCCCAAGGGTGTTAACATGGACACTGAAAAATATTTTTGATGGAGGCATCTAGCTCCATCTACTCCAATTTACCCTGATGTCCTCATAAAAGTAGCTATAGTTGGTGGCCTCTGATTTACAACTCAAACATCGAACTGTGCCTACTAGCAGCTAAGAGGAGGGAGGGGAGAAGGATGCAGCTTCTCAAGTACTTGAGAGAGATAACATATTTCGAAAGGCAAATTGAACACAGTAATGTATTAGCTTAAGAGCTCAAGGCAAGTTCTAGCCCTCCCTCCCCACCCCAACCCAAATCTGCCCCCTTCACCCCATGATCAACCACTGACTTACAAAATTGCAAATGTAATTATAGACGACAAGCTTCTGTCTTCTCACTATTTCACTGTCTCCTTCCATCTCCACAACTGCTCCTCTCTGTGAGATGAGTAAGAGAACATTCTTCACCATAGTCAGCTTTTTCTCATGATCTTTATGTGATCCACTAGGTGCCAAGATATAGCTCTGCAGCAGATAAAGTAAAGACCGTTAAATGGTTTTTAGGTGTGAGTGAATGGATATTGTATAGTTAGGTGGATCATACCAAGGTGCTCCCTGTATTGAGCAAACTTTTGTTCAAATCCAACAGATCTAGTAAAGTTTCTTTGTTTGATTTGTGGCAGTTAATGTTGGCCTCGTTACCATAAGCATGGTTAAGTTGCACGAAGCAAAGAAGAAATAGTAAGGTGCTCATCAAGATTCTGGTTACAAATCCCACCTTGTTTTGCTGCTTTTATAGATTATATAGAGGCCTCTTGTTTTGGAAGTGTATTTGGAAAACAGTGGTGACTTTGCTGTGCTGCTTAGCAGTAGAGTTTTGAAGAAGTGCTTCTCGCCGTGCTGTGCTTTTGTTGTTGGTATTCTGAATTTTATGTTCCTCCTTATATACATGCTTAGCAGGTTTTCCCCCTTGATGCAACCGTAAGTGTAGTGGTGTTTGTTCAGATTGTTACCTGATATAGGAATTAGAGTCGCATACTTCCTGGATAAACAAAAATGCAGAAGCTATAAAAGGTTGTTCCACATTTATTCTTCTTATTGTATTATGCACATTTGTGCTTCTTATTATATTATGCATGTGAAGTTAGTTAATATGCTTTCATTCAGTTTATTTATGGTAATAAACAATTCTTCTTTTCGCAAACGAATAGTTAACATGCCAGGAGCCTTTCGATCATCATCATTAGCTGAATGCAGTCCCATTATCCATGGGACTGCAATTAATCTGTTGACTGCTGGCTATCTCCCTCTTGTCTGTTGATATAACCCAGTGGGAGATGGTAGGGAAGTTATATCAGTCTTCTTCGCTCGGTGATGGTGCATTCTGCTTAATCCAGGTAGTAGCCTCTCGAACTGAACATCCCTGTATAGTTGTCTTTCTTCCCGGTGTAAATTCATCACTTCCTTAACTTGAGTGAAGATCTTACACCAGGAAGAAAGACAACTATACAGGAAAATAGCAGAGGCTATCTGGATTGAGCGGAATGCACCATTTCTGGTTCTGTTGGGAAATTCTAAACAAGGAAGAAACTGACACCAGCCTAAATGTCTGCTATGTGAAATGATCAAATCAACAAAGAGTGTAATATTTTAGGTGATGGCCCTGGATATGTGGTAATCGACATAGGAGCAATAAACATTCACATGGCAGTCATTTAAGCTGGTGTCAGTTTCCTTACTAGTTTAGAATTTCCACCTAGAACCAGAAATTTCTTCGACATAGAAATGTTATCCTAGGATAAACATTCTACCCCTAATGTAAACTTACAGCCTCACTCACTAGAACTGAATCCATCTACACACACTATTTGTTGAATTGATCATATCCATTTTTAAGTCAGTTTAGATCTGAAGAAAGTAGTAAAAGCATTGAAAGTCATTTTTGAGAGTCTCTACAATGAACCATTCAAAGTCATAATCACTTGATCATATATACACATTGAGTGAGAGAGAGAGAGGTGAGAGAAATGATTGAGAAGTGCAGAGCAGTATGCTTTGATGAGCTTCTTGATATATTACCTTTTAGTAGACGGGGAATGGAATTGACTGCAATGATGTGAATGAGACAAAGCGAGAGACTTTACTTATCAAGCCCAAAGCACCAGGTAGCAGGCAAAGAAGATTTTAAATTGACCAAGCAATATGATTGTCAAGACACTGCTTCATGTTTGACCAAAATGCTCAGCAGCATATCTCGGCTAATCTGGTGATCCGCACTTTTTTTCCCTTTTAATGGTCTGCAGCAAAGAAAAAAGGAGCCAGAATCATCCGTGCTATGAGAAATGATGAAACAAGATACACTAAAAAATCGACTTTCATTAGCTTGCCAAGCAACAAGGAGGAAAGGAAAATGTTGCAGTTGGGGAATGGCAAATTCCGTGGGTGAAGGTCATTTTGCAGAGTCTAAAAGAACCATGTGCCCATGAGTTACATGACTCAGCATGTGTGATTGCAACCTCAAATGCAAAGTATATTTGATTAACAACTGATGTATACTCTTCTATGACTGAAAGTGCACACTTCATGCAAAATAGAGGCTTTGAAACCCATTGAAAGTCCTATAATAATAATAATAATAATAGTAATAATAGTAATGATAGTAATGATAATAATGATGATAATGATGATAATAATGATAATAATGATAATAATAATGATAATAATAATAATAATAATAACAAGCGTGATAATAATATTAATAACAACAACAATAACAACAAGAGCTATCAGAGACTGCAAATGATGGGGGGCTGAACCTGATTTCATATTCCCCCCGAACTGTTCACACACACTACCCCCTCCCTGATTTAGTTAAAATGATAAATTGTTATACTATGACTTGTGATAGATGAATCAAACACGTATAACATACAATAGTCCGAATGTCACAAAATTGTAAAACCACTCTACACTAGTTCAAAGTGCATGATATATTGCATACAAAGATAATTGGTAAAATCTAGAAGATTTTTTTTTTAATCATTACAAGAGACTAAATTTTGAATTAAAAATAGAGTCCTCAACAAAATAACGATAACAAAAACTTAATAAATTGCAGACTCAGTGGTGATAAATTGCTAATCATAATAACTTCGTCAGCATGGATGTCTTTCATATCTGTCTTGAGTGGTTTATATATTTAACCATTTATTACCAATTCCACATTTACTGTATATGTAAACTGAATGTTAAGGATTGTTGTCATAGCAAAAAATCTCAACCTCAGTGCCCCAGGTTCCAAGGTGAGCCATCTTACTTGTGTTTATATGCTCTACTACACTAGAACAGACACTCTGAAACAAAATCACATTATCCAAAATTTATGAGACAATAATTGTCCTCAAGATTTTCTTGAGTTAGTGTCACAATCTGGCTGAAGGAACAGAACAAACAGTTGCCATCAGGTTTTATTCTGCAGGTCCTGAGGGGATTGATTAGAATGTTATATGCACCTGATCCATGTTTTATTCCACCAAGTCCAAGTTCAGTTGACTTGATCTTTGCAAACAGGTGAGATTATAATGGAGTCAGTAGACGTGGATTGGGTGATTTCTCGTGAACTATCAACAACAGGTTTTCAAGAAGTCTGGTCCAATTTTTTGGAGCTGGGGCACCCTCTTCACTTGTTTTGTGTTTTTTACTAGGTTGTTCAATATATCGGGTGGAATTTACTTGCTTTTTAGCACTTAATTTTGATCTGAAAGTCAGTAGGTATTTGTGCCACGAACTTCTGCCACAGTGTAAGGACCTGTATGGCACTCCGTAAAATGCCCTGTCTTCCTGTCCAGAAATTGATTGTCAACACTAAACTCTTGTCTTTGATGTTTTTTGTCATTTTGAATGGACTGTGCTGTTTTATTATTGGAGGCAAATTTAGCAAACATGCTGTCCCGAATAGCTGTCATGATGTCAATTTTTCTGGATATCTGAAGGGATTTTATGAATAACTCCTTGATAGTGCGATTTTGATGCTCAACAAGGCTTGCTTGAAGGTTGTTAGTTCCAGTCAATCTATGTAACTCAGCTGATACGTACTTTGGTAACAAACTCTTTCCCTTGATCATTAATTTGTATTACAATATAACAATTTCAAATTGTATTCTCTCGACATTTCGACTAGATGCTCTAGTCTTCATTTCGACATTTAGACTAGATGCTCTAGCCTTCATTTCGACGTTTCGACTAGATGTTCTAGCCTTCATTAGAGGCTGGAGCATCTAGTCCAAACGTCGAGAGAATACAATTTGACGTTGATTTTATTATGTCAACTGAGATAGACACTTAACAAAAAAAACAGATCCTTAATATTATATTTTTAATATGTATATATATTATATACATAATAATGAGCTAATAACTAAGGTAACCTATCAATGGTTACCATAGTCATCAAAATAATGATTCCTGTATTTGTGTCCTGATGATGATTAGGGAAACTAGCTGTTTAATTCTCAATTTCTGATTAAATTAAACAGAGACACTCTAGATACTATCTCTTATATATATATATACACCAACACATAATAAGCACAAGAACAAAAATATTTTATTTAGGATTGACCTGTCCAGTTTGTTCTCCTAGAATGAGCATGCATTATCGCTCTGAGTTGGTTACCGTGGCCGAGTTAATTCACGAGTAGAGGAAGCACTAATTTGGTAGGACAGAGGTAAGGGAAGTTGAGTAGTGGATTCTGAATCACAAGACCTATATATATATATCACTACTTAATCATAAAAAATAAGATATTTAATCTCTGACATCATAACTGAAATAACATACCAGCTTGAAGATAGGCATATCTTTTTGCACTCCTCATCCACTCACTCTTCATCAAGCTCATGTACAATTTCTACAAAACTCTCCTTTTAAAGTAGGTTTTTCCTCTCCATATTATAAGTTATGACAATACTTCAGCTTCTAATTCCCCTTCCTTCCATCAAGTCTATATAGCCCTCTTCCTTATCCTTAGTATTTATCACCTCAAGCCCACTTCCTTGCGTCTTCCTTCCAACAACTACCAATATAATCCTTCCACCACATCTAGGCCCACTTCCCTACCTCTAGCCCTCTTCCTTACCTCTAGCCCTCTTCCTGTATCTTTCATATAGCTAATCCTTCCATCACCATTAGCCCACTTCTTTCTTGGTCTTTTATTCCACCACCTCTAGCTTACTTCATTGTGTCTTCCTTCCACCACCTCTAGCCTACTTCCTTATGTCTTGAATGTAATCCTCCCACAACCTCTAGCTCACTTCCTTGTTTTTATTATTTCACCACCCCTAGCCCACTTCCTTATCTTTAAGATAACCCTTCCACCAACTCTAGTCCTCTTCTTAATTCCTTAACACCCCTGCTCCCCCCTTCCTTCTCACACCCACCTCGCTTTTTCTCATTTAATTAACGCAATATGATCCAACACACATGCTCTACTTTAATATTGCTTCTCTGCTCTTGCTCTGTCCATTAACCAACACACCAACAACTATGATTAATGATAACTCACACACTCCAGCACATATGTTGATTACATTCAGGTCATGTCCCATCTAGTTATTGCTCTGCCCCCAATTCCAGATGAAGCCCTTAATGCAGCACTAATTGGTGTACAGTTCATGTCAGAGTTTGTCTGAAATAGAGGGATTTTCCTTCTACATGTATTATGACTCCATTCTAGTATACCCTTCTTTCTAGTATACCGTTATAGTGTAGCATATTCCTTCATTCTAGTATAGTTTATCTCAATTATTTGTGTCCAGAACAAATTGTTTTAATATTTATGCACTATATATAGCAGCTTCATAATTATGTATAATAAGTGAGTTAATTATCTAAGCAGTGCTTTGCTTTGTGATGATGGGAAGCCATTTCCAGTAGGTGGAGTCTCTAGTGAGGTGCAGAGAGTTCAAATCTAGAGATACATGGCCAATCTCTTTCTTGGTAGAGAACACTTTGCCGAGAGATAAGAACATGATCTGAGATATAGTGGAAGGAAAAGACACGAGCATGCATACCATAATTCACTGCAGAGAATTTAAGATAATAATAAAATAAGTACATAATCTCACAACAAACTCTCAGCTTACATAACAAAATTACAATGACCAAAATAAATAACTTGTCTCGATGTTTCAACTAGATGCTCTAGCCTTCATCAGGAAATATGAGACGCCTTGACTAGCGTGAGTTTGTTGTATACAGGTAGATAGCTATTCACCACGTAATACAAACTACACACTGGCACACGCGTCCAGCACATAACCAGATGTGAAAGAGAAGAAAGGGGGGGGGGGATATAATAAATAAAATAATAATCAGAAACAAAATAATAATCATAACAATATACAATATAGATGAAATGAGAATTAATATATATTTTATAACAACAACAATGTAATACTACTACTACAAAAATAAATAAATAAATAAACAAATAAATAATTAATTAATAATAATAACAACAACAACAATAATAATACTACTACTACTACTAATAATAATATGAATAACATGAATAATAATAATAATTATTATTGTTTATAGACTCTATATTATATGTTTATATGCTTACTTCATTTCTATTATTACCTTTCTTATTTTTATTAATTTTAGTAGTAGCTTACATAACAAAATTACAATGACCAAAATAAATAACTTGTCTCGATGTTTCAACTAGATGCTCTAGCCTTCATCAGGAAATATGAGACGCCTTGACTAGCGTGAGTTTGTTGTATACAGGTAGATAGCTATTCACCACGTAATACAAACTACACACTGGCACACGCGTCCAGCACATAACCAGATGTGAAAGAGAAGAAAGGGGGGGGGGGATATAATAAATAAAATAATAATCAGAAACAAAATAATAATCATAACAATATACAATATAGATGAAATGAGAATTAATATATATTTTATAACAACAACAATGTAATACTACTACTACAAAAATAAATAAATAAATAAACAAATAAATAATTAATTAATAATAATAACAACAACAACAATAATAATACTACTACTACTACTAATAATAATATGAATAACATGAATAATAATAATAATTATTATTGTTTATAGACTCTATATTATATGTTTATATGCTTACTTCATTTCTATTATTACCTTTCTTACTTTTATTAATTTTAGTAGTATTATTATATAACTTTTTTCTTCTTCATTTTAATTATTATACAAATATATATAAATTTTCATTCTATTCATTAATGTTTATTTCATTTCTGATATTATTATCTTTTTTTATTATTTTTATTATTATTATTTTATTTCCCCCCTTCTCTTTTCTTTCACGTCTGGTTCACATGTTGGACATATGCTATGGTTTGTAGCACGTGGTGAATAGCTAGCTACCAGTATATAACAAGCTCACGCGAGTCTTAACATCTCATTATTCCTGATGAAGGCTAGAGCATATAGTCAAAACGTCAAGAGAGTAAAATTCAAAGTTGATTATTGAGAAGGTCATTGTAATTATGTAAATTTCGAGTGCGAAAAAAAGGAAAAAATACAAACCCAAAATATTGCAAATGCATCCCATTTGATTGACCACAAAAATTATTACATTTCCCCCCCCTTTTTTCACAAATACCTTTTGAAAACTGTTCATACCATTAGAAAACAAATGTACATGTAAGTTGCAAGAAGAATCAGCTCCGTTGAGGTAAAGCAAACCAAAGCTATGCACTGCTATGTCATGCCATGTTTACAATAAAACTTTGCAACAAAGAAGTCCATCCAGGAGTACATGTACTCTTCTCTCAAGAGCAAAGAGATTCAGAGCGATTCCAGGTGAGCATAGATGCCTCCTCTGAAGAAGGACTTTTGCTCGCTCGCCCAGTCCAACCGGAAATAAAGTTGTACGACTATTTTATATCACTAAAGCTGTCTACTGGGACCGTGCAGGTAAATCATCCGTGTTTATTGCATAGGCTTCATTTTAACCTTTTTTGGTGAACAATGTGATCGCACCCATAGGCACTTCAGAAGTCAAAGAAACACTATAAAAAAGCACATTGCACCTATCAAAATAATATAACACCAGAAAACCTTTCCTCCCTTGCATTGTGTGCAGCTTCAGAAGAAACTACAGACATTTTCAGTTTTC
Source organism: Cladorhizidae sp. MBARI D1340-BT2 (assembly GCA_028752905.1). Taxonomy (NCBI): domain Eukaryota; kingdom Metazoa; phylum Porifera; class Demospongiae; order Poecilosclerida; family Cladorhizidae; species Cladorhizidae sp. MBARI D1340-BT2. Next base: position 24,850,990 of record JAQNBH010000001.1, read on the forward strand.
TAGTCAAATATTGAACATGAAGATTTAGGTCAAGTGTAATAAATAAATAAGTACATTTATTTATTTGTGCAAAACAGCTAAACGTTGCTGCTAATCATAAACCAAGATGAGCGCATGTTTTTATTATGGGTCGTCTGGCTTATCTGGTTACAGTGTTCCCCCCCACCACTATTTGACAATAAAAAATGAAAAAATGAAAAATATATATTTTTTTAGTTTCTTTTGTCTGTTGTTGTTGTTGTTCAAAGTTTGGCTGTGTATGGAGTTCATACAAAGAAGAAGAAATGGGCCAGAAAAAGTAGTAGGCACTCGTGCAGAGGTTGCAGAACCTCAGACATCACAAGGCTTGGATTAAGAAGCTGCTGACCTTGGATTGGTGTGGCTCTGACATAATAGTGAGTTGCAGAATCTCAGACATCACAAGGTTGGGCTGCTGGTGACCTTGCACTGGTGTGGCTCTGACATCATAATAGCTACACTGGGGAGTGCTGCACTCACTTCAGCAACATCAGTGTCGAAGTCCAAGCTCTGCAAAGTGCAACGCCGAACTTCTGAGATTCCAGCGTTGATGTCCATTTTTGAGAACCTTTTCTACCTCGTTTCTTTGTTACACTCCACAAATAGGCACATACCATATTTAGTTGCTATTGCTGACTATGTACGCTACATTGTGCACTCCACAACTCAGCACATACCATATCTAGTTGCTGTTGTAGATTGTACACATGAGGGGTAGCTACAGCCTCCTTTAACGATTTGGAAACAGTTGCAGAGGAGAAATACACAAGTAAATGGCATATATTTTGGTGGAAAATCAACTTCCTATAAGGACCTGCAGTGTATCGTAACAGTTTCCCGGGAATGAGAGCTCCACAAACCAAACAGCAGAACTGAGTGTTACTTTGTTTTGCATCAAATACAGCATATGAACTAGCTTGATTGTATCATGGAGAGATTTACCAGCACGATGATTGTTACCCACATTCATGTCCCCCCCCCCCTGCAATCAAGGGACAGATTAGTCGTGAATTTCATTGGAGAAGTTGGAATCCTCTGGTAAAGTGGTGGGTGGGAGAGAGGAGCGGGTTGGCTATGCAATGGCCAGTGTAAACCATAATTATAACTATAGGCAGCATGTGCTCGGCTTCTAATATTCCACAGGGTTTAATATTTGCAGTTTTCATCGATAGAACGTCCACAAATAGGCAGGACAGACAGCAGCAGAGCAAGGTGTGGTTACCATGTGCTCGGCTTCTAATATTCCACAGGGTTTAATATTTGCAGTTTTCATCGATAGAACGTCCACAAATAGGCAGGACAGACAGCAGCAGAGGGTGTGGTTACCACTATACGCTATCCACGAATATTTCCTTGTCAATTATTTTGCTAGTGATCTCTGTAAATATTTAAATATAATATTCCTCACAATGTATATATCCGGACAAATAGGGAAACCGGCATAGAATCATCAAATTTGAGCCACCAAGTCAAAGAACTAAATTATCTGCAGAATATATTTGAGTTTGTTAAATCCACTCACTCTGATCAAAAGCTATGAGAGCCTGAAAGCCACCTGGGGTAAGCATAAGCAGGTACTGAAAACTAACACTTGACAGCCTGTCTTTGACTGTAAAGCTGACCAGCTTTCTCAGATCCGGTCAGCACCCAAACAAGAAGACAAGAAGAGACACGGGCAAACATTAATGTACGTACATAAGAGGCTAGGAACAAAACAGTTGTTTCACCTTTGTAGCAATGCTTAACCCAAAGCCATGCCCTCCTGGTTTTTGAAAATCTGCTCACACATACAACATTCATATGTACATTATTTGCCTGTGTAGCGCAAGATCTCACCGCCATACATCTGATTGCGCTGCCCCATGTTCAGCATAGGAAGCTCATTCCAATTGAAAAAATCTGAACATATGCTCATGAAATGCTCAGCGCACACTGTACCTCGAGCCATACTGCATAGTCGGAAATGTAAATGGGGAATTAAATTTGGCGCATTAGCAGTCAAAGCCAAAGAGGACCAAACGAAATAGCGGTCAATATAAACCACACCCACTGCCTCCATGCCTAGCAATCATTACGGCACAATTTTAATATCGTCAAATGTCATTCAATGTCAAAGCCATCAAATATAGTAATCGTCAACATTTCCAGATGTACGACTGCCTGAAATAGGATTAAACTAGCACCCCATAACCATCCAGCAGTGCAGGCCGATTAATCCTCGAGGAACCAGGTACATTCAACCCACTAAAAGAAAAGTTAATTTTTTTAATTTCCCCCCTCTTTTCCCCCCCTCCCCCCTTACCTCGAGGGATAAGTCTGCGATGTTAGTCTGGAACTGGAGTATGCCGAGGGGTGCGGAGGGCAGGGGGTTCTTAATGTTCACCAGAGACTTGTTCTTGAGGATGCACACCCCTGTGCTACTACGCAGCAACTGACACTTGAGAAGCAGCTCTGCATATAAAAATTGTGATCCACACACACACACACACGCACACACACACACACACACACACACAGAGTGTAGGTTTGGTAATTGAGATGACCTATAGCAGCATAATGTTAGGTGCATTTAAAAGGTGTAGCAGGGTCCACTTTTTTCCCTCTAGCACTCTTATGCAGACATGGACTTAGTTAATTTTAGTGAACTTTATGAAGAGTAGAACAGGCACACTCAAAACAATAGCTATGGGAACCACACCCACAGAACAAAAAGCTCATGCATTAGAATGCTAACTCATTTCACCCAATCATCTACAGATACCATAAGCTTTTCGGCTGTTTATAAAGGCCGACAGCCACAGGCATTTGCCATAAATATTACAGTACTAGACTCAAGTATCCACATACGGTAACATGAATGAGCAGATTTAATCCAGCAAGTCATTGTAAATATCCTATTATCTCCCCCCCCCCCCCCCCACATACACAATCATACAGTTTAAGATATGAAGATCATGTTAGTGTGAGGTTTAAATGAGATGACATGATGTGCTTTTGCAGCACCCATTCAGCAGGTGGGGAATAGGATGTGTGAGGGAAGAGTTAAATATGACCCTATCGTAGAGCGTCTTTAATGAGCAATACCTGAGGACAAGTTCTTGGATGACTGCAACAGAATGTCCAGTAACTTGACAAGTAACACAGGACATTGAGGGTTAAGGTCATTATACTCCAGCTGCAACTTAGCACTGCCAGCAACTGTCGCACTTCCTGAACACACGAATAAATTAGAGCACGAGGTCAAGATAGCGTTGAACACACCATACCATACATGTGCATACTGTATGTATGTAGTGCTACCATACATGTGCATACATACATGTATGTAGTGCTACCCAGTGTACCATACATGTGCATACTGTACGTATGTAGTGCTACACAATGTATCATACATGTGCATACATACATGTATGTAGTGCTACCCTGCATAGCATGCATGTGCATACTGTATGTATGTAGTGCTACACAACATACCATACATGTGCATACATATGTAGTGCTACACAACGTACCATACATGTGCATACATATGTAATGCTACACAATGTACCATACATGTGCATACATATGTAGTGCTACCATACATGTGCATAAGTATAAGACAAGAGCTATCGAAGCCTCTAACTACTCCATTCACGCAAGATTTATGCATTTTCAATTGATCCTTTACTAGACGCACGCGATCATACAAATTAAGTTGACCAGTATTTGCTTTTTTTATCTGCAGATTCATGATGTTATTATCCTGATTACATCTGTTGTAGTTGGCCAGAATGTCAGGGACAGCTTCTGCACTACAGCTCAGGTTATTTCCACCTCCCTGGGGGGGGGGGGGGTGGGGAGTTACTTGATGTAAAGTTCAAGCCAAAATAAACTTTATGTTTCTGTTATTTAGAACAGCTTCTCAACGCTCACCATCCCACAAAAATCGGAACAAAAATAACGGCCATGATGATGCAGAAAATGGGATCTTGTTTGATCTTTTTTCATTCTGGAGGATCAATGCACTCAGTGGATTCCCATGGGGAATCCAACACAAGAGAAGTAAATGTAACCTGTACTTAAGATTATTCACAAGATAGAGCAGTAGATAGTTCTCGAGTTGTGGCAGGAGTTCCCTGAGGTCATTTAGAAAAGCCACAAAGCTGTGCAGAATGTTCAGTCGGGCTTCGTGCTCCAGCTGCTTCTAGTTCTTTTGTTGTTCAGCAGCTTCTTGCTTCTTGTACCGTTCATAATGTCGTTCTTAAGCAAAAAAGGCCCTCAATATTAACGCCAGCCTAGAAGAAATAGAGGAGCAGAAGAAGCTGACTGACGAAATGACTGTCAACTAGCTCCAGCATCTGCTACAGACCAAACAAGGGCTACAGCATTTCACTGCGCACCATTCTGCTGTGTAGGACCACTCTAGAATAGACCTTCCAGGTAGCTCTACTATCAGCTTGTCAGACTCAAGGAACAAGGTAAGCTGTCTGTTACTTCTAAAGCTTGCTAAGCTTAGTTTAGCTAACAACCTGGTTTAAGCTTACAGTTTATAAGCTGGTTTGGCTTAGCTAAGGAAACATGAATGATGAGCTTGTTTATAAATTTGAAGGGTTAGCTCAAGAGCATAGCTTTGCCTGGGTTGTGGATTGGGGCTGGAAGGATCAGTTTAACGTGGGTTAAGACTTTTTAAGACATAGATAATCTTTGACTGCTTAGCTTACTTCTTAGCAAGCTTTGAGTCACTGAAACATTTGATTACCAAATATTAAAGGCAAGGTAATATTACAATACTAATCTTCCCTTCTCTGCCTTTACAGATGAAAAGATTGGGAGTGAATCCGGCATTTTCTTGGGGAGGTGACTTGTGGCACAGAGAATGTTATATGGACTGATGTATGCAGTCAACTTGAGATCCATATATAGACTGCACTCAATTCTTCCAAGGATTATTGAACCACAAGGAGCAGCAACTGGCTATTGAATGTTGTTGTCCTTATTCACTGGTAGTTCATGCATTTATATAAAATTGCTATGATTTTTGTTCACTGGTAGTAAGGTTACCATAATCATTGAGCAATCAGGCATAATTATCACCTGTGAACTTTAATGACAATTAACACCGTATCATGTAAGGCTTGTGTTATGGTTGGCTTTCACAACCAGACTACCCAATTGGCAGGACACATTTTTGGTGTGAAGCATGGTCGAGAGCTACAACCATGTGTTTGTGTGTCTCAGTGTGTCACTATTTCTCTGACATTTGAACATTTTTGTGTGAAGCAGATGAATTTGCCTTGTAGTAGTTTATTAAAAGACATCGTCATATAATCAGTCAGTTACAAAACTAAACATTTTCCATATCATTGCTATTTTGTGAGCATAAACAGTTGCATGTTTGTTGGATCGACTCCAAACACCAAGCTCAAATTCAATAGGTCCATGAAGAGGTAAGTAGTTGGAACCAGCGAATGTACATGTAGGGGATATGTAGACTAGTATGTGTAGGTTGATGGGGCCATCAAGGACAAACTTATCCTATAACTCGACCATAGAAGACTGAGGTCCTGTTGCATGTACAACACAACATAATAAAGACATCCACCATGCAATGGAGGAATGCTTGCAGAAATTTTCCACTCACGATGGAACTTTTCCACTCTTACAGTACACCTGTCACCAAACACATGACCATCCTCCACCATGCTTAGGGGCACCACTGACACCGAGTTCTCCATTGGGCAATGCATAAATGTATCAGCTCTTGGTCTATACATGGTTGATGTGAGGCATAATATTCTAGACAAGGCTTGTTACATACAAAAGCTTAGCTAGGGTTTTCTAGAAGTTAAGTTTTCTAAGACAAGTCCTGCTATGTAAAATCTTCAACCTTTCTAAGAAAAGGCCTGCTAAGTTACTTTTGTGAAGTATCTCTAAGGAAAGGCTTGCTAGCTACTAGAGGTTGCGGAGGGCTTTAAAAAGGGGCTTATTTTATTACAAGCCCAGGCTATGCCTAACACTATGCTTAGGAAACCTAACCTCTACAAAACTATATAGCAAGCTTAGTCTAATGCTAGCTACACAGTGTAGCAATGAACTATAAGGCAAATACTAAGTTGAGAGTTAGACCTGAAAGACAGACACTAGTTGGCACAGACCGAAGGTTAGGAAGATAAATAACTAATACTTACATCAGTCAGCAATAAACGTTTTGATCGGCAAAATGACATCTGGGAAGAAGAAAACAAAGTGGAGCAAAAAAATCACTAGCTATATTTAGTTTGTTGTAAACAACTAGGGCGCCCACCACATGTGCATGTGCACACACGTTTATAAAAAAAAAAGCAAGATTAAAAAATTGGAAACTTAAGGGAGGCTTTTACCATTTTTTTTTAATGATTTAAAAAAAAACACACTTTTATTGCTCTATTCTATACCTTGATACCTTGATGCATGTAGTTGTTATGTTTCAAGTTTCAGAGTATTTCAATGCTCCATTATGAAGTTATGTACCTTTTTGTGCATGCTATATCACATTATCAAGCTATATACAAAATACCGTTTGTATCTTGAAGACGGCGCTCCTGCCAAAGGTAAGCGTATCTCCCTAACCGTTCATGATAGACGTCTGGAAAAGGACTCTAAATGAAGCGCTCAGTAAGCTTCCAATTACCATAGTTACCACGCAGCCCTGTGCTGTCATCACATGATCTGCGCATCCTGTCAGGCAACCGTCATCATTTCGATTTTTACCAAAAAATACAACAAAAAAAAACACCCACTTTTCATGGCTTCTCCTGAAAATCACTGTTTCCGAATCTGGAAATATTCTCACTTGCTCATTTTTTAATCTATACAAGATTTTAATATATCATTTGAAAGCCCTTTCTCTGCTCTATAAAGTGAATGACTAAAACATGTTTAAGTGCATCCATGGTGGAGGTATGCATATGGATATGTTTAGAACTTCAGGTTGACCTCTCTTAAAATTCAGTCGTTGTGCTAATGATCTTTTTAGCCATTCACTTTTCACTTCTATGATCACTCTAAGCACTTCCTAAGTGGGAAGTGTTTAGGACTAAGTGGCCATGAGTTAGAATATTTGCCCCTGATACTTAGGTGGGATCCATAACTTCACCTAGGTAGTGGATATGCGAAATCTGAGCATATTAAAAGAAAGCACATTCAATACACTGCATCTCGATAAAAATTCACCTGCATTGAGAAAGAAACAAAAAAGTTATGACAAGTTGTGTCGACCACCCCAGAAATGGTAAAAGCCTCCCTTAAACGTAATGGCGTTTGTTACGAGTTATGCGGGTTTTATAATGGGTTGATTCCGCATTTCAAATTTCTCTGACATCATAACATTAGCATTGGAATGGGTATGGAACCTGATTTTTTTGTCTCTTACTGTACCTTGACCCTTTAGGGCTGATGGCGGATATATCCATGTGCATACTCGTTCCACAGATGGCAATAGCTTCCCATTAATAAAAAGCTTCACAGATCGCACGTTGAAATCTAACCCCACGCTGCTGGCTAGTGACGCTGCGTCTAATACTACTTCACTAGAATAACACTGCAGATGCTGAAATAGAGAGCATCACAGCCGCAAGAATCTTCATTAAAATGGCAAGATATACAGTGGAAGTGTCGTCTTCAACAAAAAGCAAAAGGGAGCAGTTACAGTGTATGGCTGGCTTAGCTGAAGGCAACCATACATAAAGTGGAACTGCTCTGAGAGATTCATTCCAAAGCTTGAAGATGGGGATACCAGCTAACTAAGATCTACAATATCTGCTAGGTCATTGGTCTAAGTGTTAGCAAGCAAGAGAAACAACTCCAAGTGCCATTGTTGACCTTTACTGTAGCTAGGCTACGTAGCCAGCATAGCAACACTACTTTCCCTTTAGCAATGAAGAAAGCACCATGGACTGGGTGGCCACTACCTATGATACTGTATTACATGATGTTCATCCATAAAGAGCTAATGCATGCCAGTACAGTGGAATCCTACTTGTCCCTCCCTCCACTACTGTGGGCTGGATTTGCACCATTAGAACATTGCATGCAAAAATAAAGCACTTGTAGCGTGTAATATTTTTACACTTACTTGTAACCTGTTAATGAGTTTTAAGCTTACTTGTAGCATGTTATATTTTTACACTTACTTGTAACCTGTTAATGAGTTTTTACATTTTACAACCTACTTGTAGCCTGTTAATGAGTTTTTACAAACTCTAATTAAAAACTTACCACCTGTTGTTTCAGGTTCATGATCTCCAAGGGAATCTCCAACAGAGAAATCAGTTGCCTCTGGTGTAAGGAGATAATTCTGCCTCCAGTTGTTCTTGGAGCTGGTGACAGAAAGTTATAATGAGCACATCAAAAATGGCTAGATGGGCATGGTACTGGGGATTCTAAATAATGTACACTTAGTATTACCATCATTCATTTGATAATTGTACGACAAAATAATTAGGAAAAGCTAGACATAGCAGGTCTAGAGTAGAGAACCTGCTAGTCGGTTTTAATACATGTTTGGGCTGAGAAAAAAATAAACAAAATTCCGAGTTGTCTAATCCAAGTCTGTGAAATGTCATCCTTCGCACTTAACGCTTGACCAGTCTCAGTATACCAAAATCATATACTAAGTGCACACCCAGCCTAGCCGGAATGTTCAGAGGGGTGGGGACTTGCTACATGCACCCAGCGTAATCCTAGATGGAAGGATTCAGAGGGGTGAGTGCTTGGATTCAGAGGAGTGGGGCCTGCTATATACATGTACCCAGACATAAGGATCCAAAGGGGTGGAGCTTTGGAAGAATTCAGAGGGTTACATATGTACACATGCACTGAGCCTAATCCTAGATGTAAGGATTCGGAGGGGTAGGTGTTTGCTACATGCACCCCATAGATGTGTAAGGATTGATTCAGAGAGGTGGGTGCTTGCTACATGCACCCCATAGATGTGTAAGGATTGTTTCAGAGAGGTGGGTGCTTGCTACATGCACCCAGACTAATCCAAGATGGGGAAGGATTCAGTGGAATGGATGGTATTGCTACATGTACAATGTACAACTTTACTGTAACAGTCAAGGACTCCCAGGCACACAGCAGCAAGGCACTATGCTCAAGCACCCACACAAGGACAACAGGTCATAGCAATGGCACAGATGTTTAGTATAGCAAGGAAAGTGAGATTCATACAGAATAATCCCACCAATTCTAGACCAGTGTAGCCTACACATGCCTATTGAGAAATGCCACCAAGAAGCATGCTGATGAGAGTGCAGCTTCCTATTGGTGCAGGAGGTGCTGGTGAGAGTGTAGCTTCCTATTGGTACAGGAGCATGCTGGTGAGAGTGTAGCTTCCTATTGGTACAGGAGCATGCTGGTGAGAGTGTAGCTTCCTATTGGTACAGGAGAATGCTGGTGAGAGTGTAGCTTCCTATTGGTACAGGAGCATGCTGGTGAGAGTGTAGCTTCCTATTGGTACAGGAGCTTGCTGGTGAGAGTGTAGCTTCCTATTGGTACAGGAGCTTGCTGGTGAGAGTGTAGCTTCCTATTGGTGCAGGAGCTTGCTGGTGAGAGTGTAGCTTCCTATTGGTACAGGAGCATGCTGGTGAGAGTGTAGCTTCCTATTGGTGCAGGAGCATGCTGGTGAGAGTGTAGCTTCCTATTGGTACAGGAGCATGCTGGTGAGAGTGTAGCTTCCTATTGGTACAGGAGCATGCTGGTGAGAGTGTAGCTTCCTATTGGTACAGGAGCATGCTGGTGAGAGTGTAGCTTCCTATTGGTGCAGGAGCGTGCTGGTGAGAATGTAGCTTCCTATTGGTACAGGAGCATGCTGGTGAGAGTGTAGCTTCCTATTGGTACAGGAGCTTGCTGGTGAGAGTGTAGCTTCCTATTGGTACAGGAGCATGCTGGTGAGAGTGTAGCTTCCTATTGGTACAGGAGCATGCTAGTGAGAGTGTAGCTTCCTATTGGTACAGGAGCATGCTGGTGAGAGTGTAGCTTCCTATTGGTACAGGAGCATGCTGGTGAGAGTGTAGCTTCCTATTGGTACAGGAGCATGCTGGTGAGAGTGTAGCTTCCTATTGGTACAGGAGCATGCTGGTGAGAGTGTAGCTTCCTATTGGTACAGGAGCATGCTGGTGAGAGTGTAGCTTCCTATTGGTACAGGAGCATGCTGGTGAGAGTGTAGCTTCCTATTGGTACAGGAGCATGCTGGTGAGAGTGTAGCTTCCTATTGGTGCAGGAGCATGCTGGTGAGAGTGTAGCTTCCTATTGGTACAGGAGCATGCTGGTGAGAGTGTAGCTTCCTATTGGTACAGGAGCATGCTGGTGAGAGTGTAGCTTCCTATTGGTACAGGAGCATGCTGGTGAGAGTGTAGCTTCCTATTGGTGCAGGAGCATGCTGGTGAGAGTGTAGCTTCCTATTGGTACAGGAGCATGCTGGTGAGAGTGTAGCTTCCTATTGGTACAGGAGCATGCTGGTGAGAGTGTAGCTTCCTATTGGTACAGGAGCATGCTGGTGAGAGTGTAGCTTCCTATTGGTACAGGAGCATGCTGGTGAGAGTGTAGCTTCCTATTGGTACAGGAGCATGCTGGTGAGAGTGTAGCTTCCTATTGGTGCAGGAGCTTGCTGGTGAGAGTGTAGCTTCCTATTGGTACAGGAGCATGCTGGTGAGAGTGTAGCTTCCTATTGGTACAGGAGCATGCTGGTGAGAGTGTAGCTTCCTATTGGTACAGGAGCATGCTGGTGAGAGTGTAGCTTCCTATTGGTACAGGAGCATGCTGGTGAGAGTGTAGCTTCCTATTGGTACAGGTTCATGCTGGTGAGAGTGTAGCTTCCTATTGGTACAGGAGCATGCTGGTGAGAGTGTAGCTTCCTATTGGTACAGGAGCATGCTGGTGAGAGTGTAGCTTCCTATTGGTACAGGAGCATGCTGGTGAGAGTGTAGCTTCCTATTGGTACAGGAGCATGCTGGTGAGAGTGTAGCTTCCTATTGGTACAGGAGCATGCTGGTGAGAGTGTAGCTTCCTATTGGTACAGGAGCATGCTGGTGAGAGTGTAGCTTCCTATTGGTACAGGAGCATGCTGGTGAGAGTGTAGCTTCCTATTGGTACAGGAGCATGCTGGTGAGAGTGTAGCTTCCTATTGGTACAGGAGCTTGCTGGTGAGAGTGTAGCTTCCTATTGGTACAGGAGCATGCTGGTGAGAGTGTAGCTTCCTATTGGTACAGGAGCATGCTGGTGGGAGTGTAGCTTCCTATTGGTACAGGAGCATGCTGGTGAGAGTGTAGCTTCCTATTGGTACAGGAGCATGCTGGTGAGAGTGTAGCTTCCTATTGGTACAGGAGCATGCTGGTGAGAGTGTAGCTTCCTATTGGTACAGGAGCTTGCTGGTGAGAGTGTAGCTTCCTATTGGTACAGGAGCTTGCTGGTGAGAGTGTAGCTTCCTATTGGTACAGGAGCATGCTGGTGAGAGTGTAGCTTCCTATTGGTACAGGAGCTTGCTGGTGAGAGTGTAGCTTCCTATTGGTGCAGGAGCATGCTGGTGAGAGTGTAGCTTCCTATTGGTACAGGAGCATGCTGGTGAGAGTGTAGCTTCCTATTGGTACAGGAGCATGCTGGTGAGAGTGCAGCTTCCTATTGGTACAGGAGCATGCTGGTGAGAGTGTAGCTTCCTATTTGTACAGGAGCTTGCTGGTGAGAGTGTAGCTTCCTATTGGTACAGGAGCATGCTGGTGAGAGTGTAGCTTCCTATTGGTACAGGAGCATGCTGGTGAGAGTGCAGCTTCCTATTGGTACAGGAGCATGCTGGTGAGAGTGTAGCTTCCTATTGGTACAGGAGCATGCTGGTGAGAGTGTAGCTTCCTATTGGTACAGGAGCATGCTGGTGAGAGTGTAGCTTCCTATTGGTACAGGAGCATGCTGGTGAGAGTGTAGCTTCCTATTGGTACAGGAGCATGCTGGTGAGAGTGTAGCTTCCTATTGGTGCAGGAGCATGCTGGTGAGAGTGTAGCTTCCTATTGGTACAGGAGCATGCTGGTGAGAGTGTAGCTTCCTATTGGTACAGGAGCATGCTGGTGAGAGTGTAGCTTCCTATTGGTACAGGAGCATGCTGGTGAGAGTGTAGCTTCCTATTGGTACAGGAGCATGCTGGTGAGACTGTAGCTTCCTATTGGTACAGGAGCATGCTGGTGAGAGTGCAGCTTCCTATTGGTACAGGAGCATGCTGGTGAGAGTGTAGCTTCCTATTGGTACAGGAGCATGCTGGTGAGAGTGTAGCTTCCTATTGGTACAGGAGCATGCTGGTGAGAGTGTAGCTTCCTATTGGTGCAGGAGCATGCTGGTGAGAGTGTAGCTTCCTATTGGTACAGGAGCATGCTGGTGAGAGTGTAGCTTCCTATTGGTACAGGAGCATGCTGGTGAGAGTGCAGCTTCCTATTGGTACAGGAGCATGCTGGTGAGAGTGTAGCTTCCTATTGGTGCAGGAGCATGCTGGTGAGAGTGTAGCTTCCTATTGGTACAGGAGCATGCTGGTGAGAGTGTAGCTTCCTATTGGTGCAGGAGCATGCTGGTGAGAGTGTAGCTTCCTATTGGTACAGGAGCATGCTGGTGAGAGTGTAGCTTCCTATTGGTACAGGAGCATGCTGGTGAGAGTGTAGCTTCCTATTGGTACAGGAGCATGCTGGTGAGAGTGTAGCTTCCTATTGGTACAGGAGCATGCTGGTGAGAGTGTAGCTTCCTATTGGTACAGGAGCATGCTGGTGAGAGTGTAGCTTCCTATTGGTACAGGAGCATGCTGGTGAGAGTGTAGCTTCCTATTGGTACAGGAGCTTGCTGGTGAGAGTGTAGCTTCCTATTGGTACAGGAGCTTGCTGGTGAGAGTGCAGCTTCCTATTGGTACAGGAGCATGCTGGTGAGAGTGTAGCTTCCTATTGGTACAGGAAGCAGTCCCAATTTTGGTGGAAGTCTATGGAGGAGCCTAAGGGCATCCTTGGGGTTACTGACATGGAGTGAAACAATTGGCAAGGTCAGACGGAAGTCACTTGATTATTTTTAAGCAACTTAAACTACTTTTCAAAGTTGTGTGATAGACTATTAATCAATTTATGTAAAAATAAAATTAAAAATACATACACTATATTTCCTTAATTAGACCGCACCCTTGATTAGACTGCACCCTTGATTAGACCACTCCCTTGATTAGACCGCGACAGCTAAACTCCACTGAAAAGGTGGGAGACTGACGCCGACGTCCATTTGCAAGCAACAAAATGGACTGTGAAGAAGACGAAAACAGAATAGAGGAGTGGCTACCCACGAACACTAGCCCTAGCCCTAGCTCTATCCATAGCCCCAGCCCTAGCCTAGCTGCTATTATCAATAATTGCCATCTCTAAAAATTGGCTGACCCTCCCATGCAATTATTGTACACATGTCTGTTAGTCACGTTGAAATAATAGAGCACTCAAACAGAAACTGCCTAGCTGGAGTGCGCGTTCTATTCGAGGTAATACGATAATTATTTATATATATATATCTACATTAGTGTTAGCACAGTGCAGTATTTATTCACCTGGAGTGAGAACAGACATAATAGGTAATTAACAACTGACCTGTTCTTCTCACTAGGATCCATCAGGCTACTCATGGAGCGATGCTTCACTAAGGGCACTCCTGTTCCCAGCCTCCCTACCCCTAGCATCCACATCTCATTCCCGCCCTCGCTGTGCTGATCTGCTCTCACACTGAGGGCCTGTCTTGGTCGTCTCAACTTCTCCCTCCTCACGACATCGGCAGAGACACTGGTAGGGGAGGATGCACGGGGATAGTCATTTGGCCTCATCTGCCGAACAGCGCTGCTGTCCAAAGACGACATGGCTCCAGATTCTTCAGGAGAAGCCCCAGTCGAGCTGTCGACAATTTCAAATTCGATATAGGTTCCGTCACTCTGCTCCAGTTCCGCTGATACAATTGGCTCCGGAAGTAAGAACCCCGAGTTCTGCTGCTGTGATTGCCCAGCAACAGGCGTGCGAACAAGTAGAACCTCTTCGTCCGAGGATAAGCATTCGATGTCTCCCAAACTTCTGGCTCTCGGCTTTCTCCTAACCGACGGGGGCCGAAGCAGGACTTTGGCACGTTTCTGCCATTTTTCCTCCTTTACAGAGAGCTTCTCAGACTTTCTATCCCGTGCGGTGCTCCTCCCAACAGGGTCACTCCCATCAAGGACCAGCAGAGAGGATCTGTTGTTCATCGAGCGAGATCTAACATCGGCTTTTGCCAGTTCTTTTTTCTTGTCCACGTCCACGACACAGATATGATGGACGGAGACTTCGACGGGTACGGGGTAGCAATTGAAATCCGGACTGGACACCTTAGCAGACGAGGAGGGCATGGAAAAGGGCCGGGAGGAGGCGGGCACTTTTCGTCCTTCCTCCTCTTCTTCAGCCAGTAATGTTGTATCGACCAACTTGTAGTGCGTCTGGCAATCATTTCCTTCCTCACACTCATCGCTCTCCACATCAATTGTCTTCTCGGCTACTGGCTGACCTTCGAGCATATTCTCGAAAGCGTAATTAGACACCCTGTTTCTCCTCCCAGCATTCAAACTATCCCTCAAGTTAGGGATCTGGAACTGATCACTGCCCGGCTCACTTGTCCTCTGAGAAGCCAACCAGGCCGTTGTTTGGCTATTGAGGGAAGCCATAGGAAAGTCGTCCTCATTGTGGTTGTCGCTAGAGTCCGACCAACGCTTGCTATCCACCAGATCCTCGCGCAGAGCACGGAGCACGGGCGCCCTGCCTTTCTTTTTTTGTTTACGCCTTCTTGCTATGTCCCCTCGTTCTTTCTCCTCCGACACCCGCGCGTCCGTCTTGAAGATGTTGGTGAACTCTGGAAGAGGTGGAGAGGAATCTCCACTCTTTCCGTCTCCCTCATTTCCTCCCTCCCCGCCATCGGTGCCCACCTCCGACTCACGAAGCACGTTGATGATCGAGTTCAGCTTGGCCAGTTTTGCTTCATTGATGGTATGGCGATTGGATGGTAGATCGACGCCACTGTAAAGCATGCGTAAAAAATGTGGGTCATATTGCCCCGACTTGGTCTTCCGCATATGCTTGGGGCTAACAGAGCTTCTCTTCGTGGAATCATAAGAGCTCAGATCCTGAAAGCTTCCTGACAAAGAGGAGGATGTTTTAATGTTTCCAGAGGTGAGATGCGCAAATGCCTGTGCTCTGTGTACAAATTTAGAAAGGATGTGTTCCTTGTTCCTCTGCTGTCGGTAGTCGACTGGTTTAGGGAGAGCCGGGAGGTTAGGATCAAGTGGACACACTGTGAACCAAGTGGCCTGGCCACTCAAGCCGATGACGTTCCTATCCGAGAGACTTAGCAGCACCTGATGCAATACAGATAAGAATGTGAGTATGTGTGCAGCATGCTATTTGAAGCTGTACGTGTATATTGTTACTTCGTGTTGATCCAGTGTGTGTCCACAAAGACTAGTCATCAACCTGCCGCTACCACTGTAGTGTTAATCCAGTGTCTCCCCATAGAGCTATTGTCAACCTACTCCAAACCAGTGTGATGTTGGTCCAGTGTGTCTCAGCATAGAGCTACTGTTAACCTACTCCAACCCAGTGTGCTGTTGGTCCAACCTACTCCAACCCAGTGTGCTGTTGGTCCAGTGTGTGTCCCCATAGAGCTACTGTAACTAATTCAACCTGCCTCAACCCAGTGTGATGTTGGTCTAGTGTGTGCCCCCATAGAGCTATTATCAACCTACTTAACCTGCCTCAACCCAGTGTGATGTTAGTCCAGTGTGTGTCCCCATAGAGCTATGTATTATCAACCTACTTCAACCTGCCTCAACCCAATGTGATATGTTGGTCCAGTGTGCATCCCCATACAGCTACTGTCAACCTAACCCAGTGCATTTGGTCTAGTGTCTTCTGTAAACTAATAACCACAGACAAATGACACACCTGCTCAACTGCAACTGCACTATTAATGATGTCATCCTAACTACAGTAATTAGTCAGTGTTTGTAAACAATATTCATGGGTGTTGACACTCAATACATCGAAGCTATAATGAATCTCTCTCTCTCTCTTCTAACTAGTATCCACCTACCTACATCATCGATCCGCATAATTGTCCCTATAGCTAGTATCTATCTACATGTACATCTCTATTTATCTACCCATCCCTCTATCTACCATGCCTCTATCTATCCACCCATGCCATCCTTATCTATCTATGTGTGTCTATATTCACACTATTGTTGTTCGTAGTTCACTTAGCTGAATCATGTAGCATAACGGCTAATTCCATACCTCTCCACGGAAAACAATCTTCTTCGACTTGGTTGCATCCCATAATATTATGCGGATCAGGCACTCGTCCAACTGCAAGAGGCGGGATATGGAAGTAATACAATGCATGCATGTGACATGCATGTGATGTGCACGTGACATGCATGTGCCAGGATCTGAGAAAGAAGTTGACTGCATTCCAAAACTAATCTTTCAGAATTAGACCTTTAATTAATTATGCTTTTCACTGTCCGCACTCATCCTCTGCCAGTGCTAGTAGGCTGTTGGCTGATTCAAGTTCCATTCTGTAGGTAACCATTCTGTTGGTAGCCATGCTATAGGCTAGGTAGCCATTCTCTAGGTAACCATTCTGTAGGTAACCATTCTGTAGGTAACCATAGGTAACCATTCTGTTGGTAGCCATGCTATAGGTAACTATTCTCTAGGTAACCATTCTGTAGGTAACCATAGGTAACCATTCTGTTGGTAGCCATGCTATAGGTAACCATTCTCTAGGTAACCATTCTGTAGGTAACCATTCTCAAGGTAACTTGGTGTGTTTTTTACAACTGATATCTAACAAGAACCCAAGTATGGTATCTGCACAATTAGTAATTTCTCTGGTTATAAAGACACATTTCTCAAGGCATTAGTGCATACTTAGTGAGTAAGTAGTATATTAGCAACCAATTAGTAGAGCAAAAGACAACCTCCCCTCCTTAATTACCTCATTTGTTTTGATGGTGTAGGACTCTTCACTGCTCATCTTGTTGCTGCCTGCAGCCTGATCAGCTTGCCTGACGCTAATGCTTCTCACACCTTGCTCCCTGGAGAGAGAGAGAGAGAATGGAGGGAGTGATGTGTGTATTGTGTGATTGGAGGAAGTGCTGTAATGATATTCATAGAGTAAGTTCTACACCCAACGTAAATGATGTCATATATATCAGGGGGGAAGAGGGGGGGGATGTTTCTCCCCCTCTATGTTTAAATTTTTTTTACTAATATGGTGAAGGAACAAATATGAGGAAATTAAATGGGGCATATATATACGAGGGAAATTACACAAGTCTTCCCTTCTCTCTGTGCTATACATTTACAATGTCAGCTAAATCACTATCACATAATGTTTGTGCTGATTCTATAGCCACTGTCAGTGTCAGTCATTGCATAAGAGGTTTGTTTCTCCAATACCATTCCTCAATTTGGTCTTAATAATCTTCACCTTTGATTCAACAGATGCAGCACCAACAGGAATTGATAGACAGATGTTTGCCCGAGTGTTTAAGTTGGGAAACATTGCTATGAGCATTTCATTGGTCACCAGTTCTTGCAATTGTGATGCTAATCTATTACAATAACCTTATCAATAATCAACTTGAAATTGTATTCTCTCGATGTTTTGACTAGATGCTGCAGCCTTCGTCAGTAATAATGCGATGCTAAGACTCACGTGAGCCTGTTATATACATATTGGTAGCTACCACGTGATACAAAACTACACCTCGGCACACACATCCAGCATGTGAACCTGAACCGGCACATGCATCTGGATGTGGACAAAAATCAAATAAAATTAAATAGATTTTTAAAAATTAAAAAAATTAAAATAATAATAAATTAATTAATTAACAATAATAATAACAACAACAACAACAATAATAATTTTGTAGCCCCCCCAACCCCTTCTAGATGCACTTGCTATGCACGCTCTGCGCTTCCCCCCCCCCAGCTATGTCTAAACCTTCATCCCCGCCCCCCCCCATTGGATAGCCTGAAACAAATCTTGTATATGCATGCAACAGGGCCACCATGGAGCATGCTGGTGAGAGAGGAGTGCAGCTTTCTATTGGTGCAGAGATGGAAGGTAAAGGAGATCAAGCAGCACCTGCAAGTCACCAACTTTGCTTCAAATCTAGGGAGGAGCCATGTAGGAAACCCAGGGATCACCTAGGAAACCCTGGCATCACCTAGGAAACCTGGCATCACCTAGGAAAACCTGGCATCACCTAGGAAACCCTGGCATCACCTAGGAAACCCTGGCATCACCTAGGAAACCCTGGCATCACCTAGGAAACCCCACATGGAGGGAGAGGGCGGCATGTAGAGGCACTGGATTTTTAGCATATACTTCTCAAGATTTGAGCAAGTCTACGGACAGTATGCGATAGCAAGCATTAGCTCCTGGAATGTTGAGGATATACACAGTCACACATCTCTACCACCCAAAACCTAGATTAGTTTTGGGTGCTAATATTTGATGGTGGCCTGCAAGGCTGTATAATTGCAATGACTTTCTTTCTCTTAAATTTGCAAGGCAAATCTAGCACATATGCTTTACAAAGCTGGCCAGTTGGAGAATGGTTTGGGTTGTGTGCATCTGTGTGTGTGTGTGTGGGGGGGGGGGGGGGGCAACTACGTTTACATGCAGATACATAGCAAGTCAATTATCAGAACTTGAGTTACCCAAAGCATCAGTCAAAATGCTACAAGAAGCTCCACCCACCACCTCATGTGGCAGTACTTACTGCGTACATTCGGCATACTTTTCTCCCTCCCCACCCCCTTCATTTTGCAGGATAAATTCCTTTGTGCATGTGCAAAATGAATATATACTATTCGCCCAACTTGGACCCCCCCGCCAGAAATCTCCTTTGATCCTTCTCGCTCCGTGTCAAAGCAGAGAACACAGCTAGACCAACTCAAAAGATGGGGGGGGGGAAGGGCCGCCATTAATATCGAGGCAAGCACAAGCAAGATCTATGATGTTAGGAAGAAGGGGAACTTAGGCTTAGCTAGGGTAGTAGCAGCAGAATACAATGGTGGAAAGTGGACTGTCTACAATTTTATGAGGAGGATAAGCTGATGATTGGAAGTTCAGTTATCCGAACACTCTCCGGTACCAGCGTGTTCGGACCGAGGAAACATGATCCTCAAAAATGGTAATCTGAAGGGGGAAAAACACTGAAAGCCATCTATTCGGTTATAACCCCAAGCAACCACAAAACTACACACCTGCGTCTGGGAGTCACTGTGAGGTCAGACTGCGTACAAACTCTAGTACCGCGTGGGTGAGCTTGCTTCCTATTTTGGTGAAGAACCAATTTTAGCAGTTTCACTCCTAGGTAGGTGTACTACTAGGCATGCTACTCTCTACCGGTAACTGCATCTCTAAAAGAGAAAGCATGCATTCACCTACATGTATCTATCTACCTACCTATCTATCTAGCCATCTACCTATGTACCTACATATCTATCCATCTATCTATCTATCTATCTATAAGCATGTAGCTAAGCATGTATATGTAAGTATGTGTGCCTTATGCACAGCCAATCCACTGGACCATGTGTCTGGAAATTACCATGGAGATCAGCTCTGCCCTAAGCATGGCTACAGGCCTGGAAGACATTGGCCTCCAAGCTCACCAGAGGCCACCATCACCACATCCAATAAGCTTCATGACACAAGACACTGCACACAAACCATGACAGGATCTGAGAAAAAGGGGCTGACTGACTGCAAACTTCTTGTCCAATATATCAGCCCACCTAATGCTTAGCCTCAGCCTATATCTGCCTCAGCCTACATCTAATGCTTAGCCTCAGCCTATATCTAATGCTTAGCCTCAGCCTATATCTGCCTCAGCCTATATCTAATGCTTAGCCTCAGCCTATATCTAATGCTTAGCCTCAGCCTATATCTAATGCTTACAGGGTTGTATACAGAAATTTTGCCAAGGGGGGGCCAACTTGAGATATGAAAAATAAGGGGGGGCGGAGAGCCTGGATGGTGCGGAAAGGGGACGTGCACCCTGGGCTTCCGCGTGGAGTACGAAAGTGTTTTACCCACAGGTATTTTTGCAGTACTAACTGTATATATAGCTGCTACTTATGATGGCATGCACTTTTTCTAAAATCTTTAGTACAACATTCCATCTTAAATATTTGCTGAAGTTGCATGCTACGGCAATCAGCATATATAGATTAGATATAGTCACTTGTCACTCGTATAATGGAGGTGGGCTTTTGTGAAATCGAATTATGTTGCATTCCATGCATTTTCTTACAAAATCATGGACAACAGGTTTCATACACAATTTTTCTCTAGTTCTCTAGGGGGGGGGGAGGGGGGGTGGAAATGGTTGGTCACTTGGTGCCCTAATTTTTGTTAATATTTTCTTAACATGTTCATAAGTCGTAAAAGGGGGGTCTGGGGGGAAGATCCCCCCATATTTTTTTTTGCTTTTACAATGTCTGAGGATAGCTATTTTGACTGACTACCAATGGCATTATGCTATACCGAACTATGGCTAGACTGTATATATTTCTCATGATATTGTAGCTGCTTGGAAAAAGGAGAGCATGTGTCATGACACGATGACATCACACACCACCACGTGCTCTCCTTTGTAGGTTTGTCACTTCTTTTGTTTCTCCTTCTTTCCCACTCCCTCTCTCTCAGTATTTTTAACTCAGTCCATTATGTCATGGTCTTCAAGTCTAATCTTAGACATGATGTCATCACATGCCACCACGTGTTCTCCTTTGTAGGTTTGTCACTTCTTCAGTTCCCTCCTTCTTTCCCACTCTCTCTCAGTATTTTTAACTCAGTCCATTATGTCATGGTCTTATTAAAGTCATCACACACCACCACGTGTTCTCCTTTGTAGGTTTGTCACTTCTTCAGTTCCCTCCTTCTTTCCCACTCTCTCTCAGTATTTTTAACTCAGTCCATTATGTCATGGTCTTAAAGTCTCTATAAAAGAAACCTTACTAGCTGATTTCTCTTCATATTAATATGGATATTCGCTCATACTTTGCAAGTACTTCTCAAGCCTCTTCTCATGCTAATAGCAGCGATAGCGAAGATAGCAGAACAGATAGCTCTGAGCATGTCGAGGCATCTAGTCCTAGCCTTAGTCCTCCACCTTCAAAGAAAAGCAAGCAAAACAAACACCGCTCTTCTGTATCCACGAAGAGAAAATACTCTAAGAGCTGGGAGAAAGATTTCAGTTGGCTCTATTATGACGAGGATAGCGATGGTGCCTTTTGCAAGGTTTGCAAGCAATCTGGTCTGCAGCGTACTGGAGGAGTGTGGGTCACACAACCTTGCAGAAATTGGAAGAAAGCTGTTGAAAAAATGAAAGCTCATGCGAGAAGTGACTTCCATATCCATGCAACTCAAGCTCTTTTTGCAGCTAAAGGAGCAGCCAAAGGTGGAACAGTTGTACAGCAACTCCAGAATGTTTTAGCTCGCAAAAGAGCTCAGAACAGAGCTGCAGTGAAGTGCCTGATCCTACTCACTCATTTTCTTACGAAAGAACAAGTTGCGCATTCGACAAAATTTGAGAAGCTGGTTGACGTGGTGGTTCGATGTGGCAGCCAACATTTGAAGCAATTCTTAGAAACTGCACCAAGAAATGCTGTGTACACATCAAGAGTGGCTGTGGTTGAATTCATCGAATCATTGGGGACATGGGTGGAGGAGTCGATTCTGAAGCGACTTCAAAAGGCACCTATGTACAGCCTCATGGCAGATGAGTGCACAGATGTCACCAACGTAGAAGAATTGTCTGTGTTTTGCCGCTGGGAGGAAGATGGTGTACCAGTAGAGTGCTTTCTGGAGCTTATTCCATTGAAGAAGGCTGATGCAGAGACCATCTATTCTAATCTCATCGATTGTTTAAAGAAGAAAGGTCTACAAGTCGGAAGAATAGTTGGATTGGGATTTGATGGAGCTGCAACTTTTTCTGGACGAAAGACCGGGGTTCAGGCACGTATCAAGAAACATACTCCTCACGCTCTGTTTATACACTGCCACTGTCACTTACTGCAGTTGGCTTGTGTGCAAGCTGCCAATAAAACTCCTGGAATTGCTCATGTTTACAGAACATTGACTACTCTTTGGAAGCATTTTCGCAATTCCCCCAAGCGAGCAGAGTGTCTGAAGGAGGTACAGCACGTTCTTGAACTTCCAGAAATGAAAGTGATCAAGCCATCTGACACACGCTGGCTGGCACATGAAAGGTGTGTCAAAGCTGTCAAAGCAAGTTATTCTGCAATTGTAATCACCATTGGGAACATCTACGAGACGTCCCACGAGCCAGAAGCTCTTGGAATCCATGGTGCCCTCTGCAAATTGTCTACGATTGCAGCTATATATTTGCTTGATTTCACTCTACCACAAGTAGCCAAGCTCAGCAAAGCACTTCAGGCAGAGCAGCTTGACCTCTCGTTGATATCATTCCTTGTTGATGCTACTGTTAAATCCTTGGATGATGCAGTTTTGCCTGGAGCGAACTGGGTGTTGGAGCTTCTTGAAAACGTTGAAGACTTGAAGTCATCTACAAAGGTGTCTATTGACGCTGATAAAATACTTTCGTTCCAGAATGTTGTTGGTAAGCCTTTTGTTGCTGATTTAAAGGCCAACATAACAAGCCGATTTTCTTCATCCAACGCTGTTGTATCAGCATTGTCTATATTCGATCCACGGAAAGTTCCAAAACCAGATTCAGTATCTTTTCCCACTTATGGAGACACGTCTGTTGAGAAACTGATTGCTCACTACGGAGAAGATAGAGATGCAGAAACATTGGATGGAGAAGAAACAGTGAAGACAGCCATGATTTCCACTGAAATACTTACAGAGTGGAAAACATTCCGCCAGCTGTTAGTCAAGCAACCACGGGATACTACTGCATCACAGCTGAAAGAACTTGTTTCAAACGACATGCTCAAGGCCATGTTTCCCAATTTGCACAAGATTGCCTCCATCTGCTTATCGATTCCAGTTTCTACTGCTTCTGTGGAGAGAAGCTTCTCACAGATGAAGATGATCAAGACTCGTTTGCGTAATTCTCTAAGTGACTGCAGCCTTTCTCACCTTATGAGGATTTCTATAGAGGCACCAGAAGTACTCTCTGAGAGCGACCTTGAAGAGATTGTGGACGTATGGCAGAGAAAACCAAGAAGAACCTCAGTTTGACATTCCTATCATTTGAACCTGATATCATAAGCTTATTACACCTTTCTTGTATTACACCTTTCTTGACATTATTTTTAAAAAAATCTCTAATTTCAAGGGGGGGGGGGGCGAGAATGATACAAGGGGGGGCGAATGCCCCCCCCCCCGCCCCCCCCTAAATACACCCCTGGCTTAGCCTCAGCCTACATAGCCTCAGCCTACATCTAATGCTTAGCCTCAGCCTATATCTGCCTCAGCCTATATCTAACCTCAGCCTATATCTGCCTCAGCCTACATCTAATGCTTAGCCTCAGCCTATATCTAATGCTTAGCCTCAGCCTATATCTGCCTCAGCCTACATCTAATACTTAGCCTCAGCCTATATCTAATGCTTAGCCTCAGCCTATACCTAATGCTTAGCCTCAGCCTATATCTAATGCTTAGCCTCAGCCTATATCTGCCTCAGCCTATATCTAATGCTTAGCCTCAGCCTATATCTGCCTCAGCCTATATCTAATGCTTAGCCTCAGCCTACATCTAATGCTTAACCTCATCCTATATCTAATGCTTAGCCTCAGCCTACATCTAATGCTTAGCCTCAGCCTACAGTGTACATCTAATGCTTAGCCTCAGCCTACATCTAATGCTTAGCCTCAGCCTATATCTGCCTCAGCCTATATCTAATGCTTAGCCTCAGCCTACATCTAATACTTAGCCTCAGCCTATATCTAATGCTTAGCCTCAGCCTATATCTAACGCTTAGCCTCAGCCTACATCTGCCTCAGCCTATATCTAATGCTTAGCCTCAGCCTATATCTGCCTCAGCCTACATCTAATGCTTAGCCTCAGCCTACATCTAATGCTTAGCCTCAGCCTACATCTAATGCTTAGCCTCAGCCTATATCTAATGCTTAGCCTCAGCCTATATCTAATGCTTAACCTCAGCCTACATCTAATGCTTAGCCTCAGCCTACATCTAATGCTTAGCCTCAGCCTAACATCTAATGCTTAACCTCAGCCTATATCTAATGCTTAGCCTCAGCCTACATGTATATCTAATGCTTAGCCTCAGCCTACATCTAATGCTTAGCCTCAGCCTACATGTATATCTAATGCTTAGCCTCAGCCTATATCTGCCTCAGCCTATATCTAATGCTTAGCCTCAGCCTACATCTAATACTTAGCCTCAGCCTATATCTAATGCTTAGCCTCAGCCTATATCTAATGCTTAGCCTCAGCCTATATCTGCCTCAGCCTACATCTAATGCTTAGCCTCAGCCTACATCTAATGCTTAGCCTCAGCCTACATCTAATGCTTAGCCTCAGCCTACATCTAATACTTAGCCTCAGCCTATATCTAATGCTTAGCCTCAGCCTATATCTAACGCTTAGCCTCAGCCTACATCTGCCTCAGCCTATATCTAATGCTTAGCCTCAGCCTATATCTGCCTCAGCCTACATCTAATGCTTAGCCTCAGCCTACATCTAATGCTTAGCCTCAGCCTACATCTAATGCTTAGCCTCAGCCTATATCTAATGCTTAGCCTCAGCCTATATCTAATGCTTAACCTCAGCCTACATCTAATGCTTAGCCTCAGCCTACATCTAATGCTTAGCCTCAGCCTAACATCTAATGCTTAACCTCAGCCTATATCTAATGCTTAGCCTCAGCCTACATGTATATCTAATGCTTAGCCTCAGCCTACATCTAATGCTTAGCCTCAGCCTATATCTAATGCTTAGCCTCAGCCTACATCTAATACTTAGCCTCAGCCTATATCTAATGCTTAGCCTCAGCCTATATCTAATGCTTAGCCTCAGCCTATATCTGCCTCAGCCTACATCTAATGCTTAGCCTCAGCCTACATCTAATGCTTAGCCTCAGCCTACATCTAATGCTTAGCCTCAGCCTACATCTAATACTTAGCCTCAGCCTGCATCTAATACTTAGCCTCAGCCTACATCTAATGCTTAGCCTCAGCCTACATCTAATGCTTAGCCTCAGCCTATATCTAATGCTTAGCCTCAGCCTATATCTGCCTCAGCCTACATCTAATGCTTAGCCACAACCTTCGAAATTCATCATCTCTGTTGGAGGTGGATTTTAGTGCTGACCCAAGTTCCATCCTATAATGTGTTCGTTTACCTGATAACTCAAACACGATCATTCCGTAGAACTGTTTCTCCCTTGTTGGGTTCTAGTGCAAACATCAAATGGCGTCAAATGCATTCTTGTCAACAATTGTCAGGTATACGCAGACACTTGTAGTGATGGCCAACACCTCTGAGTCTCCTTCCTCAAACACAAAGTGGTAAGGACGATCCCGCACATTCAAAATTGAGAAAAGGTGTGTCCCTATTTTAGAGCCACATAAATTCCATATGGTGCACAGTAAAGAGTTTATAGTAACGAATCCAAGTAATTGACTGGCGACAAAAAGGTGCGGTGCAGAGAATGAGAAAGAGAGAAAATATAAACTAGTTTAGCCTGAAATCCTAGCACTGTTAGATTTCAGCGCACTAGCCATTGTCCTAGCCCCAGCATAGCTGAAGCCCTAATATATAATAGATGCCTTCAGGATGTGGTGATATGGTTAAGCAGTCAAGAACAGCGTGTAATAAATGAGCTCTTCCTTACAGACTCCCAACTGGTGCAAGGTTGAGCAACCTGATGCCCCCCCCCCCCCCACCATTATGGGATGGCAAACTCTGACCCAGAAATGTGCACGTGGAAGTATGATGTCATTGTGGGAGGAGCTTTGTTAGAGTGCTTTAGTGAGATCATAAGGGTAGTGCTTTCTGCAGGAATTCCAGACTACGAAAGGTAGAACCAGCTGACAAGAAATCAAAAAGTGATAGTTTGCATCTTGACACTGTTTAGTGTGTTCTGTGTGGTGTCCATAATGAGCACATCTCTCCTCTATGCTATCCTTCCTATGCATGCCACATAGCCAGTTCTCTCTGTCCATAGAGAGTGGCAGTACGTGTGCTTATCTTTCCAAGACACAATATCGGTTTTTGCATCACCATGACAAAAATGGCGTATCCCACTTCCACGGCTAGGAGTCATTACATCCTATCAGCTATTAACCATGCAGCCCTTCTCACGCGTGCCTGTGCAGCCATTTCCCTTCACTAGCTTCGAATGAGCTGCCACTTTGTCCGATCTTTCTCTTCTTCGCAACGACGACCATATCAGGTTTACACAGCAATATCCTTTAACACAGGTGTGGGTGGGGACCCATCCATTTTTTTTTTAATGAGTGAATGTACATGAATGCAATGCTGTACATGTAGGTACAACATGCACAGCGTTGCCTAGGTTTCCAACCAACTCCCTTCCCCCAAGGGCTTGCTTCATCCCCAATAAATATGTAGCTAACATCTGTTGTGTGCTTTCTTTTGGCACTAAAACTGTCGGTGTTGCTCCACATGTTACAAGCTCCCAAAGATGGCGAGCTAATTCGTGAGTGCCCAGAAAAAGAAAACAACAACAAGCAACAAACAACAAGCAACAAACAAAGAACAACAAGCAACAACCAAAGAACAACAAGCAACAACCAAAGAACAACAAGCAACAAACAAAGAACAACAAGCAACAAACAAAGAACAACAAGCAACAACCAAAGAACAAGCAACACCAAAGAACAACAAGCAACAAACAAAGAACAACAGCAACAACCAAAGAACAACAAGCAACAACCAAAGAACAAGCAACAACCAAAGAACAACAAGAAACAAACAAAGAACAACAAGCAACAAACAAAGAACAACAAGCAACAAACAAAGAACAACAAGCAACAAACAACAAATGATGTTCTTTTTTACGTTTTGGATCTGAACTTGTTTTGCTAAAAGCTGCACTCTCAATAACAGAAATCTGTTAATGACGCCTGAGGGGCAAAAAGAATCCGCACGCCCCATAAGCCGATTTCTACTATCCAATGCATGAATGTGTAGCTATTAGCAAGAATGCTCAGGCCATCGCAAAGGGGGGAAATCCGCTGGTGCACTCGCAATTTAGATTCCCATCTCTGGGTGCACGGAACTTTAGAAAGCACACTGATGAGCTGTGCATTATTGATATACATGCAGTGTAGATACATGGTTACCAAGGAACAAGTTACAATGCAGCTGCCAAGTAGGGCCACACCCCTTTTCCTTTCTCTACATTTTAGATTTTGACCTGGTGTCCCCCCCTCCCCCTGTAGGTTTAGACCAACAGGAGTGTGCAAATATCACAGAGGCACACACACACACACACATGCACACACACACATGCATGCACACACATGCACGCACACACATGCACGCACACATGCCTGCACACACACACACACACACATGCATGCACGCACACACATGCAGGTACACACACATGCATACACATGCAAGTACACACACACATGCATGCACACACACACATGCACACACACACATGCACACACACACACACACACACACATGCATGCACGCACATGCACGAACACAGTTCATTAGCGAGCTTACCATGTACACACAATAAAAAATTATTGGAGCTGTAATTGTTAGGGCAGTAACTTAACGTCACAGAGACTGAACATGACTTTAGCCTACACGAGCACAACAATGCTGCAGGTGCTAGTTCACTCAAACAGCCAAGCAATTACAAAGGTGGCTTCAGTTGTCAATCAAGAGTCTAAAGTATATATGCCTCTTTATGTATGTATGTATGTGTGTGTGTATGTATGTGCATTTGTCTGATCAAAATAACCACGATATTGCCACTATTAACCTCTATACGGGACCTGCTGTTGGTCGTTAGCTGGACACCTGGGACGGCCTCAGGGAATTTAGCAGCAGTCCCACAATATGTTGTGGCTGTCAAGTAATCTCCGACTGTAGGTTTTGTAGATGTGGTGATTAATGGTGCGTCTATAAGACAAACGCAACGAGGGCGGGCAGTGCCGGGAGGTGCTCTACATGATCCTGGAGCATACATACGTGGGGTCCAAAGTTCACTATCACCTAGGCGTGGGGCAGTGAATGCCCTTTTTGAGCTTAGGACATCCACAGATACGTACCTGGGACGGTACCACCGGGCACCACTCCCACCCAGCCTGCGCTGTTCAGGTCATGTGCTCGCTCTGTAAAGCCTAGCCACACCCAACTCCCACCAGTGCAGGTGGTGAATTGGGTCAAAACCACTTCAATAGAAACCATATTTACACAGAATGACACTCTTTCCTGTACTATGATACTTCCATAAACGTACTGACCTACACATTCTTTCCAGACACTCACTGGCTCACTCTGAACCTTTAACCAATTAACCGTGTCATTTAAAAAATTGTATTATAACGTGTGGGGCGGAGTCATTTTCAAGTGACCGCATGCTTCAGCACTAGAGGGAAAGAAATGCGGGAAGCTTGGACTAGCATTTGAAGAGCTTCACTATCATCTGCCCTAAAGCAAAGCTGTGTCTTGGTTACCAGATTATGAAAACAATCTAGTCTGCCACGCTTTAGTGACCGATCTCAAAGGCTATCTTCGATGTTGAGGCAATGTTTAGCTAACGATCGACTTTTGTGGTGCTCTTTCTTCTATAGAAACATGCACAGATGGAGTGTAGAAGCTTTACCCGAGCTTAAGGAAGCTACCAGATGGTGGATGATCCAAGTGCTAGCAATGAAGGTAGGAAAAAGCCAACTAGGAGCTAGCTAGTTACAGATTGAGCGATAGGGCTTATGCTTGCTGGTAATGGATTCTTATGGTAATGTGATTCTTTTAAGCAGCGTCTATTTTTCCTAGAAGTGCAATACTGCCATATAAACAAGTTTAAAAATCAACTTTGATATTTTTTAGTGGAGTAATATGCAAACTGGCATCAACCACCGTTAAAAGCTTGCGCACGCATGACACTAATTGGCGTCTATCACGGTTGATCGGTTAAAGTTTCGTGTGCACACACTCCATGCAACCTTTAAAGCAATACTTACAGCAGCATGCAGTCGCTGCTATTCCTGATATTGCCTACAGCTGAAAGGGAATTACAGTTGGGAAGGTTTGCTCTTATCAGCTTTTGAGACTGAACTGCGCCATTAGAATTGGAGGGTGTTACAGTTAGAGGTCTCTGTTAGAGGATATTGTGTGCAGCAAATATATAGCCATTGCCTCGTTCCTCGTTGGGTTAGCTATCTGTGGTTCAGTACTGTGATTCAAACACGGACGCACCTCAGATCTGGGATCAGGTAGGTGTTGATAAAGACATCGTTCAAGTCCCCTATCTCGTGGTTGGATTGGCCCTGGACGTTCCACAGAACCACCTGCAGATCCTCCAGTTCGTCGTCGTACGTCAAAGACACCTGAGAGCAAGGTGGACAATACCAACAGGAATAATAACAATATTGGCACGTATTTGGTACCCTTAATCAACTTTTCAATTACACATGCATCTATGAGGTAATTGGTGACGTGTGTGCGATAAAACGTTTATATAACGATTAATTAATCAGGTGTGTGTTGTGTGTATGACTTCACAGACATGGACTCTGTGACCTTAAAAATAATAATAAATAAATAAATTTTAAAAAACAGACGAAAGAGAAGGAATATTTGTGCCAACACCCCTAGAAACCACTCCCAGAAATCTTGGATTTTGCCTGAATTATTGAAGTTCGCAATGAACTCTCAGTTGACATAATAACATTACAATAACCTCATCTGATGAAGGCTAGAGCATCTAGTCGAAATGTCGAGAGAGCACAATTTCAAGTTCATTAGGTTATTGTAAGTTGAAGTTTAGAATATTGAAGTCCCATGCCAGCACAACTTTAGTTGAAGTTTAGAATATTGAAGTCCCATGCCAGCACAAAGTTGAAGTTTAGAATATTGAAGTCCCATGCCAGCACACCTACCTAAACTGCCAGTGAACTTGCAGTTAACACATTTGGAATACAATGACCTTCTCAATGATGTGGAGAAACAGGTTTAAAGTTGATCATTGAAGAAGTCATTACAATTATCCTGCTCCCACATGACAGTGACGAGTGGCCCGAGACAATATTTAATTCTAAGCCGAGTTTGTCGCTAAAGTATCAGAAATACAGCTACCATTAGCTTAGTAGCTTCAATAGACACTCCACATTTGCAAATGCTCTGTCTCTCTGTACACTACAAAACTGGTTTTTGCATAACTGCCAAGTCACACTGGACAAACTCTGGCATGCACACACCATAAAGGCTCCATTAATGCGGAACGGGAAAAAATCCTCTTCAACTGAATCATTACACACAAATAGAAACCGGACACTATCTTATTAAAAATGCAGTCCCTATCTAGGTGTGTGTGTGTGTGTGAGGTTACACAGGCTTTTACATTACCTGGAACAAGGACTAATATTAAGTTTTATTGTAGGCAAGGTGTGATATAGTGAAATAACACTGGCGTTTACATTACCTGGAACAAGGATTAATATTAAGATTTATTGCAGGCAAGGTTTGACATAGTGAAGTTACACTGGCTTCTACATAACCTGGAACAAGAACAAATGTTAGGCAAGGTGTGACACAGTCAAATTACATAGGCTTCTACTTTACCTGGAACAAGGATTAATATTAAGATTTATTGCAGGCAAGGTGTGGCATAGTGAAGCTACACTGGCTTCTATATACATTACCCTGGAACAAGGACTAATATTAAGTTTTGTTGCAGGCAAGATGAGGCATGGTGAATTTACACTGGCATCTACATTACCTGGAACAAGGACCCCTAACCATTGTCCAAGCACTAACCCTAGTCATTGTCCAAGCATTAACCCTAGTCATTGTCCAAGCACTAACCCTGGTAGTCATTGTCCAAGCACTAACCCTAGTCATTGTCCAAGCACTAACTCGAGTCATTGTCCAAGCACTAACCCTAGTCATTGTCCAAGCACTAACTCGAGTCATTGTCCAAGCATTAACCCTAGTCATTGTCCAAGCATTAACCCTAGTCATTGTCCAAACCCTAACCCTAGTCATTGTCCAAGCCTTCCCACTTGGCTGTTGGTTCCAGCCTCTGTTTGTTAAGAGTTGATTGTGACTGTCTCCTCTTGCTCAAGAGTCAGTGTTGCTTCCATTTCTACCATAGAGATATCGGCTGTTGGTTCCAGCCTCTGTCTGTTAAGAGTTGATCGTGACTGTCTCCTCTTGCTCAAGAATCAGCGTTGCTTCCATTTCTACTATAGAGATATCGGCTGTTGGTTCCAGCCTCTGTTTGTTAAGAGTTGATCGTGACTGTCTCCTCTTGCTCAAGAGTCAGCGTTGCTTCCATTTCTACCATAGAGATATCGACGATACAATTGAAGTGAATCAGAATACCCTCACAAAATGGATGGTCTATCTCAGCCGTGTTTTGGACCACTTCGGGGGAAGATGGAAGAAGGACTATCTATTGGAGCTCAGAAATTCGCATCAACATACACTCAACAAGCACCTGCTGATCCAATTAACATTGGCGACATCGTAATCATACAAGAAGCCGACCAGCCGAGGGGATTTTTGAGATTGGCCAAGATAGAAGACCTCATCACAGGTTCTGATGGTCAAGTCAGAGGTGCTCGCATCCGGACTCGGACAGTTGGAAATCGACCCACTTATCTGCAACGACCAGTCCAACTGTTGTATCCATTGGAAGTGCATAGTTGGAGAGATTCCGATGATCATGGGTTATCTGATATCACTGTCCCAAATGAACAGGGGCCTGATACAGTATCACTGTTACTCCTGAGACTGATGTGGGGAGCAGACAGCCATCATCCAGACCAAAGAGAGCTGCTGCTCAGAATGCAAGGGAGATTGCTAGTGCCACAGCACATTGACTACTGTGAGAAGTTGTTAAGAGCCTGTTTGCTCCACTGGGGAAACATTGTGTACTGGTGGTACCCATCAGGCCAACTGCCAGGAATTAACGAAAGACATGGAGGGCATGAAAAGTTAGCGGGCCACCTCCACAAGCAGCACCATGGTAACAATAGGCGCAGGGGAGAAGAAGCTCCAGTGGCTCTCATGCCAAAGCTGTCCTGATCAGGAACAGAGAAATACAGGCAAGATCCTTAACTGCTAATTAGTTTCGCCACTCTTCATTAGCAAGTCTTTAATTTTCACATGTGTGGACATCCCAGAGTCCTGCACGCCATAACCACGGTTACCAGTCACAGGACGCCCTAGAGTCCTGCACGCCAAAAGCATGATCACCTGTCACAGGACGACCTAGAGTCCTGCATGCCATAACCACAGTCACCTGTCACAGGACGACCTAGAGTCCGACCTAGAGTCCTGCATGCCAAAACCACGATCACCTGTCACAGGACGACCAAGAGTCCTGTGTGCCATAACCACAGTCACCAGTCACAGGATGTCCTAGAGTCCTGCACGCCAAAACCACGATCACCTGTCACAGGACGACCTAGAGTCCTGTGCACCATAACCACGGTCACCAGTCACAGGACGCCCTAGAGTCCTGCACGCCAAAACCACGATCACCTGTCACAGGACGACCTAGAGTCCTGCATGCCATAACCACAGTCACCTGTCACAGGACGACCTAGAGTCCGACCTAGAGTCCTGCATGCCAAAACCACGATCAACTGTCACAGGATGACCTAGAGTCCTGTGTGCCATAACCACGGTCACCAGTCACAGGATGTCCTAGAGTCCTGCACGCCAAAACCACAATCACCTGTCACAGGACGACCTAGAGTCCTGTGCACCATAACCACGGTCACCAGTCACAGGACGCCCTAGAGTCCTGCACGCCAAAACCACGATCACCTGTCACAGGACGACCTAGAGTCCTGCATGCCATAACCACAACCACAGGACGTCCTAGAGTCTAACACGCCGGTGTACGCCATCACCCTCTACGACCTGCCCCAGCAGAAACACTTGCAAGGCTTCACACATGAATGCATCGTACAAGCCAGATGTCGGGCATGAAAAGATCCGCCTGTAGCAACCTCGTGATTGCACACGCTGTGACAATGTTCTTTGACGACATTTTTTGTTATAGCTATGCACGAACATCGTCATTACATCTGAAGGCAAAGCTGGAAGCGGGAGGGGAATCAAATTCTTCGGAACTCTATAAATATGGCATCAGAATATAGAATTCCAACTGCACATTGAGAGCGCTTGGCGCGTGCCATGGTGAGAGTTCCGCTAATCGGCTCTCTGTTTGTTTGTCACGACAATAATACGCAATCAACAGGTGGACATGTACGTGTATACCCAGCTCGTGTGCTCCACCCCCACCCCTTGGCCACACCTACATGTCACCAATTATGCTGTGGAAAATTCTTGGATAATTTGCAGATGTCCTTAAGTTCAAAATTCTTGCCCATCTACTGTAATATTGGATAGGGCAATGATTCGAGCTACACATAGGGCTAGAGTCAGGTGTAGGTCTAGGATTAGATGGGCAGAAGTACATACATAGGGCTACGGAAAGGGTTAGAGTTAAGGCTAGAACCAGGTGTAAGGCTAGGGTTATGGTGGGATCTATAAGGCTAGAACCAGGAGTAAGGCTAGGGTTATGGTGGGATCTACATAGGGCCAGAGCCAGGAGTAAGGCTAGGCAACATGCTAGAACCTGGAGCAGGGTCAGGGCAAGAATTCTGGACTTGGTACATCCATAAAATTATAGTTAATTTCAGGGACTGCCCATGACAACACTGGACCATCCCCTCTCCACCCCCACTTTAATAACGTAATTTGCACATACCGAAGGAATTCTCCATGTTAAACAAACCTGAACCACAAAGCTCACAAACTCTCCTTTTCTTCAGCCCAAGCCCCACTTATTTATAGCCCAGACAAGGTGACGGGAGCTAGGGCCACAGCATTCCATGCAGAGAGACATGCTAGAATGCTGCTTCAAAGAAGCAGCAAAGCCAGACACTATCTCCACGTGTCATTCACCGTGGAAACTACAACGTGGTGTTGTGTCTTTGGCATGTGCCTTTGGCCTGTGAGGTTTCCATGACAACCAAGGACACGAGGCACAGGTACACCTCACAATTTGAATTCTTATATATATTTATGACAATGTGGTTAGGTTTTAGCTGACTACTACTACTACTACTACTACTATTATTATTATTAATGTACTTTGACATATTGAGTTACAGTGTACCATCCTGTAAAGTAAACCTTGCAGCCAAACAAAAGTGGAGCAGAA
Source organism: Cladorhizidae sp. MBARI D1340-BT2 (assembly GCA_028752905.1). Taxonomy (NCBI): domain Eukaryota; kingdom Metazoa; phylum Porifera; class Demospongiae; order Poecilosclerida; family Cladorhizidae; species Cladorhizidae sp. MBARI D1340-BT2. The sequence continues at coordinate 24,885,473 of JAQNBH010000001.1, forward strand.
TGACCAAACTTCCACACTCACCGACAAAAAATGTAAGAGATCTGATAGGGCATCCCCTTCCTGGCTACCCACACATTCAGCATGTACAATACAAAATAATAAAAGAAAGGGGGAAAAAAATCCCAACAAGAATGTCGATGAGATCACATTTGAGCTGTAGCAGTCATATTCTCTGAAAAGCTAGCTCATGGCATGATCTCCAGATTGTTTGTCCCACATTGATCTGTTTCCCATAAGAGTATGTAGGTTTTATCCATCACGACATCCACACTCTCACCTCTAGATCTTAGCTCACAATTGCCACATACATACGTGCACATAGGTACACATCACAACCTCGCAGAACAGAACAGATACAACAGCGGCATCAACCAACCAACCATCCAGAGGCTTGGCTATGCTCCAGCTCAGCACAACTTTACACCGAGCTCTAGCGCTTCCACCCATAACCTTAGCCATAGCTTCCATCCCTAGTCTTAGCTTCCACTACAGCCTGAGCTTCCACCACTAGACCTAGCCTTCCACCCCTAGCCTTAGCTTCCACCCCTAGCCCTAACTTCCACCCCTAGCCTTACATAGCTTGCACCCTAGCCCTAGCTTCCACCCCTAGCCTATAGCCCTAACTTCCACCCCTAGCCTTAGCTTCCTCCCCTATCCCTAAATTCCACCCCTAGCCTTACATACAGCTTCCACCCTAGCCTTAGCTTCACCCCTAGTCTGAGCTTCCACCACTAGACCTAGCCTTCCACTTCTAACCCTAGCCTTAACTTCCACCCCTAGCCCTAACTTCCACCCCTAGCCTTACACAGCTTCCACCCTAGAGCCCTAACTTCCACCCCTAGACATACAGTAGCTTCCACCCCTTGCCCTAACTTTCACCCCTAGCCTTACATAGCTTCCACCACTAGCCCAAACTTCCACCCCGTAGCCTTAGCTTCCACCACTAGACCTAGCCTTCCACTCCTAACCCTAGCATTAACTTCCACCACTAGCCCAAACTTCCACCCCTAGCCTTAGCTTCCACCACTAGACCTAGCCTTCCACTCCTAACCCTAGCATTAACTTCCACCACTAGCCCTAACTTCCACTCCTAGCCATAGCTTCCACCACTAGACCTAGCTTCCATCCCTAGTCTTAGCCTGCACCCCTATCCCTAGTTTCGATCCCTAGCCCTACCTTCCACACCTAGCCCTAGCCTAACTTCTATCCCAAGCACTAGTTTCCAAGCCCTAGCCCTAGCTTTCACCCATACACTCCTAGCCCTAGCCTTAACGGAACCCCTAGCTCTAGCCCTAGTTTCGACCCACAGACTTAGCTTCCACCCAGCCCTAGCCTAGTTTACCATCTGTCATTCTTTCCTTGCTCATTCATCATATTACTTTTTAGTGGTAGGGAGGGGGGGGGGGGGGCATTTGTGGACTCATGCCAATCCAATTCTTCCCCCCCCCCCCCCCCCCCCCCCCCCCCCCCACACACACACAAAACAAGTTCCAAAAGTACTTGGGAGGAAGGGGGTGGGGTGGAACCCCAAACCAAATTGAAATGTCTCCCTTTACCTGTATCATTCCGTTCGCAAATCTGCTAAAATTCCCGTCTTCAGTGGAAATTGGACTACGAGGTCTTGTTAAGAGCACTTTGGCAGTGGAATCCAATCTCGGAATGGAAACTTCAACATTCTCAGGGGGTGAGGGTGTGCGTGACAAGGAGACGCTGGACCTCCGATGATTGAGAACAGATAGAGGAGGGGACGTGGGAGAGGAAGGTAAGGAGGCATGTTTCTCGGAAACCACCTGCAAGGTTGTTTGAGACTTGTCCTCATGTAGTCTGACATTGGATTTTGAAGATTCCTGGGAGAGGTGGGATTTCGAAGATTCCTGCAAGTCCAAATAGCATTGTGGATCAATTATTCAACATCAGCACTTATGTAATCGTAATCACAATCCCATCACCAATAGCAACCTAGATGTGTAGGATGCTCTCTACACTCAGCCTCTTCATGAACTCTGAGACAAGTTGGCAATACATTAATGGAAGACATGATCATTCAGTGGGGCACTGCACCTCTTAGTCCAGCATGGGACAGGACACAGTAATAGGAATAACAATAAATAATTGAAAATAATAATTTCCCCTGCCACTCCCACTTTTACCTCATAGTGACACTGCACACAACTGATGACTTCCCATCCCATACCCGTCAATAGCCCTTGTGACTTCACCCCACTCACACACACTGTCACGCTGCAGGTCTGAGACAAATCTCCTTTTAAAATCAGAAGACCAGCAACGTAACGTACTACAGCATAATCATTTTCTCCAGACGATTCGTAGAAATCAAGTTTTCCTTCCCAAACAGCCAATGACTGCAGAGCTGACATACCAGCCAACATGCTTTGGCTTCCCCAGGGAGCATGTTGGTCAAAACATCTCCTCCATGATGACCACCCAGCTGGCAACCGTAGAGTTTTGTCTAGCCTCCTTTTAAAGTGGTTACACAGCCTACATTTGGAACACACGCTGTCACCTCTATCAGAACGACTTTGCAATGTTTCCATAAACTCTCTATTGTGTAGCGCATTCCTTGCAACCGTGGAGGGGGTACACATCGGAGAGATAAGGAGGTTTGGAGTCGGGGTTACACATCGGAGAGATAAGGAGGAGGTTTGGAGTTGGGGGTACACATCAGAGAGATAAGGAGGAGGTTTGGAGATGGGGGTACGCATCAGAAAGATAAGGAGGAGGTTTGGAGATGGGGGTACGCATCGGAGAGATAAGGAATATGGGGGTACGCATCGGAGAGATAAGGAGGAGGTTTGGAGACCCGGATAAAATAGAACTCCAGTGTACTTGCAAGAAAGGAGAGCTTGAGGAAATCCTCTGCGGCCAAACACGCATGGCACCTCCACCACTTGATCACGTGCGAGGAGACCTCTGCGACAGAGCCAGTGGGAGGAGAGAACTGCTTGCAAAGGAGGGACACTGGGCATCTCACATGTGTGGATCAGCGTGCCAACTGGGATGAGGGGCGGAGATACCCGGCTGTTGGGTGTCAACTATCAAGACTATGCAAGCACAACAACAGTCATCATCTCTAGAATAATATGATCATGTGATGGATGCTCCATCAGCCTTCTTCAAGGTGATATATATTGAAATTGCGCGTGGGGTCGAGTGCAGCATGCACGTGTCGAGAGGAAGTCACATTGTCCATGACGTGTCTGATTACCACAGGGTGGAAACACCCCACCACATCAAAGATACCAACTCAATGCCACCTCCTGACAGTCATTGTTGCAGTCAACAAAAGTATCATGTCGACAGCTCACAATCGTTGTTGCTGTCAACACAAGTTTATAAGGAATATAGAGCATTTTCACAATCCAAGATCCACCGGGTCCCATAGGAGGGTACAAAAGTACACCTCCAAGGTGTGTGTTTTTGAACTTTATTTGATCTTCATTTCCCTCCTAATGGTGTCCATTTTGAAACGCATCTCTGTTGTCATTAGAAGGAGTGATGTGAGTCAGGCCTTCACGAAGGCTATAACAACATGCCCTGCACTTGAGCAAGGCCCAGAGCAGTTCTCTGCAGTAGCTGTTGGAACAACCTTGTGAGACTGAGGTATTGTATCAGCCACTCTTGAGTGTGTGTGCATGCACGTGTGAGGTGTGTATGTATGTATGTGCCTGCGCATGTGTATGTGTGCATGCACGTGTGAGGTGTGTATGTATGTACATGTGCCTGTGCATGTGTTTTCTAAACAACTCCCAGTTCTTAGAGGTTAAAGTACCGTAAGACATGATTCTAGGGTATTATGAACTTTAAATACAAACATCGTATAAGAATACAGTGACACTAACTATACATAGATCCATAAAAGGTGGTTGCTTGGCAGATTTGCACTTCTTCCTAATAAAGACTATGCACCTAACAACAGTCTATCCTATTGCCGATGTATATATATCTCTCTACAACTGGAATGTGAGCACACAGAACACCCTGGAATGTGGGCACACAGAACACCCTGAAATGTGGGCACACAGAACACCCTGGAATGTGGGCACACAGAACACCCTGAAATGTGGGCACACAGAACACCCTGGAATGTGGGCACTCAGAACACCCTGGAATGTGAGCACACAGAACACCCTGGAATGTGGGCACACAGAACACCCTGGAATGTGGGCACTCAGAACACCCTGGAATGTGAGCACACAGAACACCCTGGAATGTGAGCACACAGAACACCCTGGAATGTGAGCACACAGAACACCCTGGAATGTGAGCACACAGAACACCCTATAATGTGAGTACACAGAATGCCCTGCAATGTGAGCACACAGAACACCCTGGAATGTGAGCGCATGGAACACCCTGGCATGTGAGCGCATGGAACACCCTGGCATGTGAGCGCATGGAACACCCTATAATGTGAGTACACAGAACTCCCTGGAATGTGAGCACACAGAACACCCTGCAATGTGAGCACACAGAACACCCTGGAATGTGAGCACACAGAACACCCTATAATGTGAGTACACAGAACGCCCTGCAATGTGAGCACACAGAACACCCTGGAATGTGAGCGCATGGAACACCCTGGCATGTGAGCGCATGGAACACCCTGGCATGTGAGCGCATGGAACACCCTATAATGTGAGTACACAGAACTCCCTGGAATGTGAGTACACAGAACTCCCTGCAATGTGAGCACAATTAACACCCTGGAATGTGAGCCATTGCAACATCTCATCACGTTTTGTCACCTGTAGTCATGCCATCGTTTGGTTGAAAATGTTTCTTTCTCCCCCAATGGCTACAGGCCCTACATGCAGCTGTCCACTACTCGTGATGCTAATAGACGAGACAGTTAAAATCCTCAACTTCATTAATACCGTCACCCTCGCTCACATCCTCTGCATACGTGGAGTTGGGTCATCAATCCTCATCTTGATCAGGTTCGTAACCTTCCAGCTTTGACTTTTTCTGCAGTGGCTCTTCGTTGGCGGGAGAGGAGGTCTGGTAATGTCGACAGTTCCTCCCTGAGCGTTGGCTTCCCTCAGCCATTTGCTAGCTGTCTTCCTCCAAACTTATGTAGCTACGAAATGACTTTTGCCCGATGCTTCGTAGCCTCGCAGTTCACATCCAAACAAGAACGGTGTCGTGTACATTACGTGCCAAATAGTTGGCGCTCGGATCAACAAGAATCATCAGTGCAAAGTGCACCTAACAACAACAACAAACCACATGCCTTGCAGCAAAAATCCGCCTATTAACAACTACTGTAGCTTTTACGGCATTTATTGTAATTTAAATGTAGAGCAAGTCCACCTTCCCAAGGCAAACTCTGAAGCTTTGGCTTCCCCTTCACTTACACGCTGAAGGATCATCTTCGGTCCCTTGGACCGTCTCCTGAAGCTCTTCAGACTGTGCAAGGTTCCGATCCGATTGCCATCAATTCCTGGATTCTTTGGCTTGGAGATGAGTTTCCCTCTGCAAGGGTCAAAGAAACATATTAACACTGTCAGCACTTGTAAGATTATCTGCTAGGGGAAGGGGGGGGGGGGGGGGTTTGCCCAAAATAATTATCTTGGTCCACCATTCTTTTGAGGGGAACATCTTGTTGAAATAGTGGAACGACCAGAACTGAGAGATTTTCTCTTCTTGCGCCGAGGTATTCATAATGAAAAATAGACCAATTGCATCATCATCATCTGATGACTTACCTGATCTAGGTAAGGGGAAGGAGGTGAAATTCATATCAACCCCCTTACCAAACCTCTCTTTGTGTGAGGCCATGAATATAGTTAACAACAACACAGTAGTGTATGCATACTGCTAAGAGCTTGAGGCACTAAACACACCTTATAAATCAGCCGAAAAAAGTTCAGTACATGTATGCGCTTGACCTTTCAGTGGGTGCAAGCTAGTTAGGAAATCAGTTAATACTCCAATTAATGCACATATCCGGGTGCACGGCACACCCCTTGAAGGAGGGGACAAGCACACCTCAAGATAGCGGACGATCATAAGTACCATCATCATAAGTACCTTCGTGGAGGAGAGCAGCGCAGGCACTCGTGTACATGTATGCGAGCTTGCTGAGAACCCCTGTGAACCCCTCTGAACCCCTTCATTTTTTTAAAAGGTGGATCCCTGGATCAGGACGAGCGATACTGTACATGTCGATACTGTACATGTCGCTTCCGTTTTCTTATCTGCTGAGTGAAGCACATTCTTGTACTCAACTTTTTTTAAGCTGTTTCAGCTTCCAATAATATGTTTAGATGATGCCAATATAGTATGTGTATATACTGTGATATGGGCATGTGTGGGGTTTCGAGCTAAACTTCTATGTGCTGGGTGCTTGACCGGAGAGCTCGCTTTGCTGCCATAAACTAGGGTGGTGGGCACTTGCAACTTAGGAACTTGCAACTAGGCACTTGCAACAAGGCACTTGCAACTAGGGTGGTGGGCACTTTCAACTATGCACTTGTAACTAGGCACTTGCAGCTAGGGTGGTGGGCACTTGTGGTGGCTCAGTTGTAAAACCACAGACACCAAATTAGCAACCACACAGGGGAAAACCAGCCCTATTTGCAGACCACAACTCCAAATGATCCTCCCCACTGTGACAAGTAAACATATAAACATGGCACCCACTCCGCCATACTGCTCCAGTGGAGAAGTCTTGTTTTCACTGTTAGATATAATCCATGGATAGGTACGAAGAACAATCCCCCACACCAAGAAAGCCTTTGTGCTAGTGACCGGGCGGCTATGAATACTTAACTGCTCAAAACCATCCTGCTAGAGGGTGAACCATCCAGCTATAGGGTGAACCATCCTGCTAGAGGGTGAGCCATCCTGCTACAGGGTGAACCATCCTGCTAGAGGGTGAGCCATCCTGCTATAGGGTGAACCATCCTGCTACAGGGTGAGCCATCCTGCTAGAGGGTGAGCCATCCTGCTATAGGGTGAGCCATCCTGCTATAGGGTGAACCATCCTGCTAGAGGGTGAGCCATCCTGCTACAGGGTGAACCATCCTGCTAGAGGGTGAGCCATCCTGCTAGAGGGTCAACCATCCTGCTAGAGGGTGAGCCATCCTGCTAGAGGGTGAGCCATCCTGCTACAGGGTGAACCATCCTGCTAGAGGGTGAGCCATCCTGCTATAGGGTGAACCATCCTGCTATAGGGTGAGCCATCCTGCTAGAGGGTGAGCCATCCTGCTATAGGGTGAGCCATCCTGCTATAGGGTGAACCATCCTGCTAGAGGGTGAGCCATCCTGCTACAGGGTGAACCATCCTGCTAGAGGGTGAGCCATCCTGCTAGAGGGTCAACCATCCTGCTAGAGGGTGAGCCATCCTGCTAGAGGGTGAGCCATCCTGCTAGAGGGTGAGCCATCCTGCTAGAGGGTGAGCCATCCTGCTCGAGGGTGAGCCATCCTGCTAGAGGGGGAGCCATCCTGCTAGAGGGTGAGCCACCCCGCTAGAGGGTGAAGCATCCTGCTAGAGGGTGAGCCATCCTGCTAGAGGGCGAGTCATCCTGCTAGAGGGTGAAGCATCCTGCTAGAGGGTGAGCCATCCTGCTAGAGGGTCAACCATCCTGCTATAGGGTGAGCCATCCTGCTAGGGGGTGAACCATCCTGCTAGAGGGTGAGCCATCCTGCTACAGGGTGAACCATCCTGCTAGAGGGTGCCATCCTGCTAGAGGGTGAGCTATAGGGTGAGCCATCCTGCTAGAGGGTGAGCCATCCTGCTAGAGGGTGCCATCCTGCTAGAGGGTGAGCTATAGGGTGAACCATCCTGCTAGAGAGTGAGCCATCCTGCTATAGGGTGAGCCATCCTGCTAGAGGGTGAGCCATCCTGCTACAGGGTGAACCATCCTGCTACAGGGTGAACCATCCTGCTAGAGGGTGCCATCCTGCTAGAGGGTGAGCTATAGGGTGAACCATCCTGCTAGAGGGTGAGCCATCCTGCTACAGGGTGAACCATCCTGCTACAGGGTGAACCATCCTGCTAGAGGGTGCCATCCTGCTAGAGGGTGAGCTATAGGGTGAGCCATCCTGCTAGAGGGTGAGCCATCCTGCTAGAGGGTGCCATCCTGCTAGAGGGTGAGCTATAGGGTGAACCATCCTGCTAGAGAGTGAGCCATCCTGCTATAGGGTGAGCCATCCTGCTATAGGGTGAGCCATCCTGCTAGAGGGTGAGCCTCCTGCTAGAGGGTGAACCATCCTGCTACAGGGTGAAGCATCCTGCTAGAGGGTGAGCCATCCTGCTAGAGGGTGAGCCATCCTGCTAGAGGGTGAGTCATCCTGCTAGAGGGTGAGCCATCCTTCTACAGAGTGAGCCATCCTGCTAGAGGGTGAGCCATCCTGCTATAGGGTGAAGTATCCTGCTAGAGAGTGCATAGCAAGACGCAAATTTGGAAAAGAATGGCAAGAGAAAATTAGGAGCAAGCAATGGAGGAGTGGGAGAGGGCCAGCAAACAGGCCGAGAAGAAGCATGACACATCCGATGTCCTCTCCTACATTATTGCGCTGGTTTCATGACAACATCTCAATTAAAAGTAAGGTCTCATGGGAACAGAGGTGGAAGCTAGCGGTGTGGTAACCATGGCAACCGATCATGGTGTCGTGAATCTAGTTATTCACAGTGCAATGCAACTAAAAGCAAGAGCGATGTTAGCAGAGATGCGTGCGTGCTGACCGGCTGCATCTCTGCCTGCAACTGCTCTGCAAGTCTTGAGTTGACGCGTTTCTGACATACAATGTACGTGTAGGGGAGACGTGTGTAGGGTCAAGCAGGCAGACAGTGAGACAATAATCTTGGAACGTCAAGGTCTAGCTTTTGGAAACATGAGAACTACAAACCAAAGCTCTAAGGAAAAAGAATCTCAAAGGAAATCAATATACAGTATGTTGTGCATAGTCACTACACAATGGACGTTGTGTGGAGTGCCTATAGAAGAAAGGCTTTGAGGAAAGTAAATTACTCGATAGTATTGAGCTATAAGCTTGTATATGGTAGTAAATTATTGTATACAACCATAAACTAGTATACTGTAGTAAATTACACAATACCACCACAATGTGTATCCATATAAACTAGTATACTATACACATAGTATAAATTATGTCAGCTCTTCCTATTATTGTGAAGCAGGATTCACAACGCATTGGATTGTTCACCCGCCAACAGGAAACGTGATACTATAGTAAATTACTGTACAGTACTACCATATAGAGCCATATACTAGTGTACCGTAGTAAATTAGATGACCATGGCGCCGTAAACTAGTATGCTACTACAGTAAACTTACACTAGCATGCTATAAATTAGTACACTATAGTAAAATACCCTACTGTTAGTATACTATTAATAGTAAATGTGGATATACTAGAATGAAAGTCATAATAATTATACATGTTAGTGTTTGACTTCCACTTCCACTACTAGGCCTCATCTAACCCTCGGGGGGAGAGGGGGGGCAAGAAGCATTTGAAAAATGAAAATTTTAGAATTTTGGAAATTTAAACTTGGAAAGAAAAAAGAAGAAGAAGTATTTGACAAGAAGTCGTAGCACTTGGACATTGTTATCATTTCCGTCAGACTCTTCACCTTCCAAGGCTTCTCCTACACTGTAGCTGGTGTTAGGTATACTTAGTCAGGACAACTCACTGAGCTTGAAGAACTTCTCCCTCACTGTAGCTGGTTGCTAGGTATCCTTAGTCAGGACAACTCACTGGGTTTGAAGAACTTCTCCCTCACTGTAGCTGCTGCTAGGCAGGCATCTTTAAAAGCTGGTTCACAATATGATGCTCGGCCATCTTATCGTATCATAAAATACTATCACACTGTCACGTTCGCTATATATATGTAACATCATAACAATAACCGAAGTAATCTTGAACTTCGACCTCCACTTCACCATCAATGGACAGCAGCAGATCCAGCTGTAACATCACTAATCTACAGCTGCACCAGTTACATAGAAAGCACATCACTACTACCAGTAACACTGCTAATACACCAGCTAGATTGCTAGCTGTGCACTACAAGCTTATAGAACTACTAGATACCCAAGTGCTATTGGCAGATCCGGTTGCAAAGCCACTAGCTGGCTAGAAAACTACCATCCTAGATATTCAACGCTTTCGACTTGCCCCACCACCTGCCTCCATTGTTCTTTTCCTTGTACTGTATATAGCAGATACCTGCCACATGCTGCAAGGTCTTCATGGCTCCAATGAGCTTGTTCTCATCCACAGACGCCATAATCTTTACTCAAATAAGCAAGCTGACTCTGCAGTAAATACACCGCGTGCTAAATTCTAGCATTCTGATTGGTCTGACGCTCAATACTGGACGAGAAAGAAAGAAGGAAAAAAAAGAAAAGGAAAAAGAAGAAGAAAAAGAATCAGATCCCATTCCATGGTGTAGTCCCATGGTAACCCATCGTCATATCGTTGCTGGTTAAACGACGAGGCCCGAGCGTCATGTTGTCAACCATGATTACCCTTTAGTCATGACCGCACAAAATTCCTGAAAGTCACACCAGATAACTCCTGTCTCCTTCTCTTCCCAACGCTACCCATTGCATCATCGTTGGATACAGGTGGTCTGTGAAATCTTCGAATTGTGGAGGTCCACAAAAAATAATTGTTGCATCCCATGCAAGTCTGTCTCACGGAGGTAGGTTTGTAGGGACGACCAATGAGCCACATATGTAGAGGCTGGAGTCACAAAATGAGAGTCTCATATGGTAGGTGGGGGGGGAGTGCAGTCTCAGGGGGGGCAGATGTAGAGTCAAATGTCTGCCTGGTGACTACAGCCAGGTTTTTCTGCCAGTGGGATGTACTCTGATGCATGTCTCAAGCGCGCGCATGCCCAAGCTTTGTTCCTGTGGTAACATATAAAATCTCTGTGGGGGGAGCTAGAGAAACTGCACACTAATTATTTTTAGGATACTCTATCTGATGGGAGTGATCAATACCTGCGTAGGATAGCAGTCGTAGGGTACATAGCAGTCGTAGGGTACATAGCAGTCGTAGGGTACATAGCAGTCGTAGGGTACATAGCAGTCGTAGAATACATAGCAGTCGTAGGGTACATAGCAGTCGTAGGGTACATAGCAGTCGTAGGGTACATAGCAGTCGTAGGGTACATAGCAGTCAGTAGGGTACATAGAGTCGTAGGGTAAATAGAGTCGTAGGGTACATAGCAGTCGTAGGATACATAGCAATCGTAGCATACATAGCAGTCGTAGGGTACATAGCAGTCGTAGGGTACATAGCAGTCGGTCGTAGGGTACATAGAGTCGTAGGGTACATAGCAGTCGTAGGGTACATAGCAGTCGTAGGGTACATAGCAGTCGTAGGGGACATAGCAGTCGGCTGTCAACATTCCTTATCTGACAAAAGAAAAACCTGGCTATAATTACTAGACATACCCAGTATACTCACTGGTGGGGGGGGAGGTGAGAGTGCAATATGCCCCCCCCCCCTCCCAGCAGAAATCCCCTCCCCCCTGAACCCAAAATTCCTGCATGAAACCTTGTAAGTAAGTACAAATGATGCGAGAGAAAACAAAGAAAGAGAGAAATAATTCAGCAGATGTCCTTACCCACACCATTTGACAAGCATCTCCACGGTATCACAGGCGCAGTCAGCGAAACCCTTCAAAAACACCGACACTTCTTCGAATGTACAGCCTTCCAGATTCTTCCCAGCCCACGTCTTGATAGACGAGCCTGAGGGCAAGGACAATAATAATAATAATAATAATAATAATAATAATAATAATAATAATAATAATAATAATAATAATAATAATAATAATAATAATAATAATAATAATAATAATAATAATAATAATAATAATAATAATAATAATAATAATAATAATAATAATAATAATAATAATAATAATAATAATAATAATAATAATAATAATAATAATAATAATAATAATAATAATAATAATAATAATAATAATAATAATAATAATAATAATAATAATAATAATAATAATAATAATAATAATAATAATAATAATAATAATAATAATAAAAATAATAATAATAATAATAATAATAATAATAATAATAATAATAATAATAATAATAATAATAATAATAATAATAATAATAATAATAATAATAAAAATAATAAAAAATATTAAAAAAAGAATCCAGCATGAAATGCAACAAAGCCTTACACAATGCCAGTGACAAAGTGACAAAGAGAAGTGACAAAGAGAAAGGCATGCAGCAATGTTGTAGCACACTTTTAAGCACGGTCGGCTTAACAAAGGTTCAAAGGATGACCTTTGTCTTCAGGTGCTACCATAAAAGCTGGTCATTAAAAGCAGGCGCTCGATAGCAACAGTCAGCAAGACAACGGGCATTCATGCTGAGTGGCTGCTTAACGACTAATGCCCCGTATGCAGATGGAATTAATGCCTTATAGGTGCAGCTATGGGTCACAGAGGGTATGCACTGAGCTAGCCAGATGGGATGGTGGATGGCTGAACTGTTGCAGGGCACACAACTCATGGAAAATCCCATCTAAAAAATTAAGTATAATCGCCGTCAGTGGCAGGTAAAAAATATCGTTTTCCAGCAGGAGTGGTTGCTATAATCGACGCTTAAACATGCCCAGGCTTGCACCATCGATATAGCAGGTGCTTAAGAGTTACGCCACGTGTCTAGTATACTAGAGGAATGGTCTAGGATAGTACAGAAAGTGCGATGAGATACAAAGTAATAACCCCCCCAAGCTCTACTCCCAGAATCAGTAAAAATAATTGTACGTGTAGTTTGCCTATTGCTTCTGAGACAGTCCACCACCACGGAGCATGCTGGTTAGAGTGGAGTGCACCTTTTTGTTGGTACAGATGGAAGCCTGTGGCGGTCAGGCAGCCAACCACGGGAGCGCCAACATGGAGTGGTACAATAATGGCAGACAGAGATGGCCAGACCTTGCGCAACTGGTTTTCAAGTTCGTTTTGACTAAATATAAGGTTGTACAGGCAGCGCCTTGAACTATCACATAGATATAACCTCAACAACCAGCTGTAATGGTGTGCCCACATCACAGCATTGCAAAAGACCACCATAGTTACGTGTTAGCGATTCTCTCTATCTATATAATATATGTAAATGGGAAATCAATAATCAATCATAGCAACCGGATCATTGACTGTTGAAGTCTTCACAGCTGCTAGTCCAGTTTGTGTACAAGCTATTGAAGTGGTGCTGTGCACACTGTCAGTGTGGTGTTGATTGGCAGCTGTGCTGACTTTGATAGTTGACTGTTGCCATGACCACCCATTTATTAAGAAACGGAATCACTAACATGCAAGTAAGGTGTCTTTCGCAGCACTATGGACACACATTAAAGCCATTACAGTATTTAGTCATGAACTCAGTCATGAACTCTAACCCTAACAGATGACCTTTGACCTCAACACAGAGAAAAAAATTGTGCGGACTGACAGCCTTCCCCCCCCCTCTCTCTCTCCTCGTGGAAGTGTTTCGAAACTGAACCTTAACCACCAAAGCATTGACAATGTATTCCAGCAACGGGATATCCCTGCCTCATAACAATACAAAAATGAGTTTTACCACAACACTACGATACTCACCTACACGCAGAACTGGATCTGCATCATCAGCCAAGACGGATGTGATGACAGTGTGCAGGGTTTTGCAGCTGGTGCATTTCACACCCCCGATTACTCTAAATCCAACACCCGTATCTGAATGGAAGGAGAACAACAAGAACAGAAATTGGAAAAGGTCAACGCTAATTCATGAAAAGATTTGAGTGGAGAAGGGAAAGAGGTTTATCTTCCGAGTGCCAATTTCCAAGTGCAACACTGTCTACTAACACTTCAAGGCACAGCCAGGATATGCCAGTGTCTCTCTGTGATTATTGCGATCAAGAACCCACAATGGTTAAATGTTTTATGAAGACAGGATCTCAGCAAAAAGTAGACCCACTAAAAGAAATTGATTTTTTTTAGACACCCCAGAAACTAATTAGATATTTTCAATTTTACACCAGCAAGAGTTTCACATATCCTGTTTAGGGGACACCTGAGGAAAACTCCAGTCATTTACGATATCCCAGTGGAGATTGTGTGGGACTTAACTACTTATTTTAATTGAGTGTGCCGGAAAAGCATCATATTCCTTAAACCCAGTGTGATGTTCCAAGTGTGTCCCCATGGAGCTTTACCAACCTGCCTCAACCCAGTGTGATATCAGTGTTGTGAGTGGCATTAATCCAGTGAGTGTCTCCATGCGGCCATTATCAACCTTCTTCAACCTGCCCACCCAGTGTGCTATTAATCCAGTGTGTCCACTCAGAACTATTTATTATCAACCTACTCTGTGTCCTCATAGAGCTGTTGTAAACCTACTTTGAGTCGCCATAGCTGTTGTCAACTCTGCCTCAACCCAGAGTGATGTTAATCCAGTGTGTATCCACATAGAGCTATTGTTCAACCTGCATCAAACCAGTGTGATGTTGGTCCAGTGTGTCCACAGAGCTATTTATTATCAACCTACTTTGAGTCCCCCTAGAGCTGTTGTCAACTCTGCCTCAACCCAGCGTGGTGTTAATCCAGTGTGTACCCACATAGAGCTATTGTTCAACCTGCCTCAAACCAGTGTGATGTTGGTCCAGTGTGTCCACTCAGAGCTATTTATTAAGTGCTGTTGTCAACTCTGCCTCTACCCAGAGTGATGTTAATCCAGTGTGTACTCACATAGAGCTATTGTTCAACCTGCCTCAAACCAGTGTATGTTGGTCCAGTGTGGTGTAAAATGAAATCATCACTGAAATAATGTACGCACAACCCACTTGCAATATCTTTAGCTCTTACCGTGAACATTTTCCGTCAGTTGATATTTTCTTTTCACCACCACATGATGCAGGAAAACTTGGTCATTGTCTGAAGGCTGCACGATGACACATAAATCAGCATGCTAGTAAACTTGGCAAACAAAGCTTTTCCAAGAACAAATATACATTCTCATATATATATATATATATATATATATACATTCTCATATATATATATATACTCTGCTACTGATATACTGCACCTTGTCAATGTCAGATTTTTCATCTCCTTCACTCTTCTGTTCCACATCTTTCTTCTCATCTGTAACACCTCCTCCACCATTTCTGCCTTCAGGCTCTTTACTTGCTAAGTCTTTAGTTCTAGTGTCAATGTCAACTTTCTTATCTTCTGCACTCTTATGTTCCACTTCATTCTTCTCCATTACACACACTCTACCGTTTCTGCAGTCAGTCCCTTCACATGACACATCTTTAGTTTTAGTTCTTAAGCTAGCAGCACTTTTGCTACTAGATGGCTCCTTCATTCCAACCATACACTCCAGATTAGCAGCTCTTGAAGATTCCTGCTGCTGTTGCAAAATATGATTAGGGGTCTTAGAGAACTCCAGCAGGATCCTATCTATTTCCATTCGAACCGACTCAGGCAAAGAATTCACTGCGAGGCTATGTAACGGTAGTGGGTTGAACACTGGATCTGGTATGACTATATCCGGTAAATTGTTCAGCAACATGTCCAGAGATTCCACTGAGCTCGCACAAGGTAAGCGACACAACTCTTCATCAGATTCGGCATTACTACCGCACACTACATAAGCGAAATTGCTACGGCTGTAGCATAGGTTTAAGCTTTCTTCATCTTCCGAGTCGGACAGACAGGGCAAACTGTTAACTGACGCCTGCAGCATGCTGGCAGCGGTGCACAAGTTGATGACATCCATCCAGCATGCAAAATGACACGCTCCAGCTAGTAAAAATGTACACTGTCTCTGCTACAATCAAGTTATATTGGCAGCGGAAATGAAAAATATACCTCGTGGGCGAGTGAGCGGGAAGCTGCACTATTTTAGCTATCCTTTTTTCAGTATGAGACGGGTTCTAGTTCTGGGGTCTGGGTACACCTCTGCCCCCTTGGTGGAATACCTCACTCGTCAACGTGACGTCTCCGTTACTGTGGGTAAGTAGCTGCAGAGTTGCTGTTCCCTACTTACCCTTCCACTCTCCATTTCTCTTCTTCAGTCCTCTTTTTTTCCATTTCTTCCTCGCTTCTCGTTGTCCTCCTCCACCCCCCCCCCCCTACCCCTCCCAAACTCCCCAAACTCCTCCCCCAAACTGCCAAATTTACTTGATTCATTTTCCTCTAGTTTTCTTTCTCTTTTTCCATCCTCCATCCTCTCTTTTCCATCCTCCATCCTCTCTCTTCCATCCTCCATCCTCTCTCTTCCATCCTCCATCCTCTCTCTTCCATCCTCCATCCTCTCTCTTCCATCCTCCATCCTCTCTCTTCCATCCTCCATCCTCTCTCTTCCATCCTCCATCCTCTCTCTTCCATCCTCCATCCTCTCTCTTCCATCCTCCATCCTCTCTCTTCCATCCTCCATCCTCTCTCTTCCATCTTCCATCCTCTCTCTTCCATCCTCCATCCTCTCTCTTCCATCCTCCATCCTCTCTCTTCCATCCTCCATCCTCTCTCTTCCATCCTCCATCCTCTCTCTTCCATCCTCCATCCTCTCTCTTCCATCCTCCATCCTCTCTCTTCCATCCTCCATCCTCTCTCTTCCATCCTCCATCCTCTCTCTTCCATCCTCCATCCTCTGTCTTCCATCATCCATCCTCTCTCTTCCATCCTCCATCCTCTCTCTTCCATCCTCCATCCTCTCTCTTCCATCCTCCATCCTCTCTCTTCCATCCTCCATCCTCTCTCTTCCATCCTCATCCTCTCTTTTCCATCCTCTCTTTTCCATCCTCTCTTTTCCATCCTCATCTTTTCCATCCTCATCCTCTCTCTTCCATCCTCATCCTCTCTTTTCCATCCTCATCCTCTCTTTTCCATCCTCCACATCCTCTCTTCTATGACTGGAACTTCTTCCACTTACGGCATTTCTTCTGCCCACATGCATCAAACCCACAAACACAACCAGCTTCTAATGTCCTCTCCCAAGCTGAGCAGCTGGCTAGAACATACCCCAATACATCGGCAAGGAATCTTGATGTCCATTCAGAGGAGGGACTGGCCAGTCTCATCAAGGAGAGTGAACTGGTTATAAGGTAAAGTAGATCTCCGTACATAAGGAGTGTTGCACAACAAGACTGACTGGACAAGTTTGTAATTGTGATAACCCTGTGTCAAGTTTCCTACTCGAGTTTCATGAAGGGTTAAAGCAGTGCAGAATGGTGTCAGATACCCAGTTGCTATAATCATTGTAAGACGAGAGTAGTGTACTTCAATATGCTCTGATGTATTCTCTAATGATGTTGATCCAGTGTGTGCCCCCCGTCCCCATAGAGCTGTTATCAACCTGCCTGCCTCAACCCATTGTGATAATGGTCCAGTGTGTATCCCCCATAGAGCCATTGTCAACCTGCCTGCTTCAACCCAGTGTGATGATGGTCCAGTGGGTGTCCCCAGTAGAGCTGTTGTCGACCTACTTCAGCCTGCCTCAACCCAGTGTGATGATGGTCCAGTGTGTGTCCCTCATAGAGCTCTTGTCAACCTACTTAAGCCTGCCTCAACCCAGTGTAATGGTTGTCCAGTGTGTGTCCCCAGTAGAGCTGTTGTCAACCGGCCTGCCTCAACCCAGTGTGATGATGGTCCAGTGTGTGTCCCCCATAGAGCTGAACATTGTAACCTACTTCAGCCTGCTTCAACCCAGTGTAAGTGTGTGTCCCCTGCAGAGCTGCTGTCCACCTACGTCAACCTCCCTCCCCTCAAACCAGTGAAATGTTGCCCCAATTCTCAATGGACAATGCTGCAGAAGTTGAACTGTAGTGCATATCTGTGTACAATTCACAGTAGGATATCAAGCATGGAATGTTGTAGTGCCCCTCAAGCTTAGTGTTGAATTCTTAGAAGTGCTCATGTTAGTAGTGCTGTACATTAGGATCATGTTGTCGGCTTGGATTGGTGCCGTAGACATGCAAGCATAAATATTATGTATCTAGTTATATACTCTATCTCAGGCATTCTGTTGACAATGGATGCACAAATATGGAGTGGAATTGTTACAGTGATGTTTATGTGTATGAGCTGGCACTAGAATGTTCTGTGCAGAATAGAATCGTGTCAACTGGTTGGACAATTAGAGCTAATGTGTTGTTCTGTCAATTGATTTCTCCAAGTTAGTAGAGGTAGTAGGTAGTAGACTTGGCTGAGTTAGAGTTACTGTTGTGCTCCCCTCCTCCCCCTCCTCCCCCCCCCCCCCCCCCCCCCTTGGTTGTGCATGCTTAAAGCTGGGACGAGTATGTTCTCGTGTATCCTACGTGGGTATGTAAGGTACATATGTTTGTTTGTCCAGCCATGTCCAGTGGAACGCATGCACTCGATCATCCATCCCTAGCTTTGGCCGTAACCTAACCTTGGCTCATATAGCCCTAGCCCTAGCTTTAGCCCTAGTTCTAGATTTGGCCATATTCTAGCCTTGGCTTGTATAGCCCTAATCCTAAACACACTCCAACCCTAAGCCCTTCTTTGCCTGTAGTCCTAGCCCTAACCCTAGCCTTGGTTACAGGTCTATCCTAGTCATCTATCCCCTGACCTCCATTCCTGATCCCAAGCCTTAGCCCCCAGCCTTAACTGTCCTTATCTTAGCCCTTAAAACCCTAGCCATTGTCCCAGGCCTTTCCTAACCTAGCCTAGCCAGCATTAGTGTGAAACAATACAATGTTCTAATACTGGCTATGGCAAGGGATAGATGGCTCGCGCCAGGCTAGGATGAAGTGGACAATGACTTTAAACCCGAGCCATCCCATGTATACAACCAGGGTTTTTTTCCTCCTCTGCCCCCATTGGATACCGAGCCTACACTTTCGACGTCTACTTTTCAATTCAGTACTGCTAGCGTCTAACTCGTTTAGCCCTCAAGCTGGCCAGAACCGTCTAGTCCTTTATAGGCAATTTGGAGTGCGCTTTTGTCAAGAGTAATGAAGTATTCATTCTATACATGCTGACACAGGAACTAACTAAATACAGTGTAGAGACCCCCACAACCCAGCACTCTCTCACTCTCTCTCTCTCCTGTCTCTCTGTATCAGCATCAGCTTCCCAGAGCGTTTGTTTTTACAACACCAGTTTGTAGATGTGTGTAAGTGTGGTTTGTGGTTGCCAAGTTTGAAGCTGTAGCGGAGGACCTCATCTGTTTAGCTTCAGGTAATTCATGGGGTGCAAGCTGCTGGTTAAGGTTTCCATGCAGGGTTTTCTTTTTGTTAGGTGAGGGGATGTATGTGAGAGAGGACGTTAATCTTATTCACTCACATAAAGATGCACAAAGGTGCAAAAAGAAAGCACGGTGTCATTTTCAGACTGACCACAAATTACTTCATGTCTAAGTGCATGCTCAGTAGGCACATTGAAGAGCACATGTTCCCGGCAGCTGCCTAGTAGAGAAAAGGCCTAATGGATAGAATCACAAAGTATTCTCCAAATCATTGACATTTTCAAAGAAAATAATGGATGTGTAATTTAGTCCTTAGTACTCACTGACTGATTATAATGCTGAAGTTAACAAAATACGACGGAATATGTTTGGGGTGGCAGATGTGAGTTTGAGGGGGGAGATCTGAGGGGGGGTTTTGCTCCAGGTTCCCCCCACTTTATGAAACCTTGCCTGTACTGTGAACCTTGGCCATGGGCTTACTTTAGGCTTCATTTAAGCGACGCTCTCCTCGTGCTCTAGCGCAGCATTGGTGGCGGCGTCTCTTCCATTGTGGCAGCATTTCTGGCATTGTGGCGGAATTTCTCCCATTGGTGGCGGCGTTTCTTCAATTGATGGCAACATTTCTTGCATTAGTGTGAGCATTTCTTGCATTAGTGTGAACATTTCTTGCATTAGTGTGAGCATTTCATTTCTTGCATTAGTGTGAGCATTTCTTGCATTGTGGCAGCGTTTCTTCCATTGATGGCAGCGTTTCTTGCATTAGTGGCAGCGTTTCTTCAATTGGTGGCAACATTTATTGCATTAGTGTGAGCATTTATTGCATTGTGGCAGCATTTCTTGCATTAGTGTGAGCATTTCTTGCATTGTGGCAGCGTTTCTTGCATTAGTGTGAGCATTTCTTGCATTGTGGCAGCGTTTCTTGCATTAGTGTGAGCATTTCTTGCATTGTGGCAGCGTTTCTTCCATTGGTGGCAGCATTTCTTGGCATTGTGGCAGCGTTTCTTGCATTGTGGCAGCGTTTCTTGCATTGTGGCAGCATTTCTTGCATTAGTGTGAGCATTTCTTGCATTGTGGCAGCATTTCTTGCATTAGTGTGAGCATTTCTTGCATTGGTGGCAGCATTTCTTGCATTGTGGCAGCATTTCTTGCATTGTGGCAGCATTTCTTGCATTGTGGCAGCATTTCTTGAATTGGTGGCAGCATTTCTTGAATTGGTGGCAGCGTTTCTTCCATTGGTGGCAGCATTTCTTGCATTGTGGCAGCGTTTCTTGCATTGTGGCAGCTTTTCTTGCATTGTGGCAGCATTTCTTGCATTGTGGCAGCATTTCTTGCATTGTGGCAGCATTTCTTGCATTGGTGGCAGCATTTCTTGAATTGGTGGCAGTGTTTCTTCCATTGGTGGCAGCATTTCTTGCATTGTGGCAGCGTTTCTTGCATTGTGGCAGCGTTTCTTGCATTGTGGCAGCATTTCTTCCATTGATGGCGACATTTCTTGCATTGATGGCGACATTTCTTGCATTGGTGGTGGCCAGTTAGAGCTATAGAGTGTATGGAATGAAGCACAACATCTGACACTCTCCTGGCTCTGCTCTCTGCAACACTACTGCAATAATGCGTTGTCCCTTCTACCCTAAGCATGCTACGTTGACTCGGTGATCCATACCTGAAATACATCGAATAGCAACCACCTCATTGCAGGCTACTGCTGTGACCACTCTGTGACTAACCACCAGCATCTATACGCTACTGCTGTGACCACTCTGTGACTAACCACCAGCATCTATATGCTACTGCTGTGACCACTCTGTGACTAACCACCAGCATCTATCTAATACGCTACTGCTGTGACCACTCTGTGACTAACCACCAGCATCTATACGCTACTGCTGTGACCACTCTGTGACTAACCACCAGCATCTATCTATACGCTACTGCTGTGACCACTCTGTGACTAACCACCAGCATCTATATGCTGCTGCTGTGACCACTCTGTGACTAACCACCAGCATCTATATGCTACTGCTGTGACCACTCTGTGACTAACCACCAGCATCTATACGCTACTGCTGTGACCACTCTGTGACTAACCACAACAGCATCTATACGCTACTGCTGTGACCACTCTGTGACTAACCACCAGCATCTATACGCTACTGCTGTGACCACTCTGTGACTAACCACCAGCATCTTTACGCTACTGCTGTGACCACTCTGTGACTAACCACAACAGCATCTATATGCTACTGTTGTGACCACTCTGTGACGAACCACCAGCATCTATACGCTACTGCGACGAACCACCAGCATCTATACGCTACTGCTGTGACCACTCTGTGACTAACCACCAGCATCTATATGCTACTGCTGTGACCACTCTGTGACTAACCACCAGCATCTATCTATACGCTACTGCTGTGACCACTCTGTGACTAACCACCAGCATCTATATGCTGCTTCTGTGACTAACCACCAGCATCTATATGCTACTGCTGTGACCACTCTGTGACTAACCACCAGCATCTATACGCTACTGCTGTGACCACTCTGTGACTAACCACCAGCAACTTTACGCTACTGCTGTGACCACTCTGTGACTAACCACAACAGCATCTATATGCTACTGTTGTGACCACTCTGTGACGAACCACCAGCATCTATACGCTACTGCGACGAACCACCAGCATCTATACGCTACTGCTGTGACCACTCTGTGACTAACCACACCAGCATCTATATGCTACTGCTGTGACCACTCTGTGACTAACCACCAGCATCTATGGTAGTTGTGCAGCCTGAGGTGGAGGTCTGACAGCGGCTCCTAGCACTCGCTCATGGATGTGGTACAGAGGGCGACTGGTGTGCGCCAGTCATTGATTTTGACGGTTGCCGTTGGAAGCAGGCTCACTTTGGGTTTATGAAAATGCTCATTTTGTTGATAATTCCTAAAATAGCTGAATTTTATTGCCCGTAAGTCCAGTGAGAGTCCTAGAATAGTTGAGAATTATCTGAGCATGACCCTTATACCTAACCAAAGTTCCCTATAAAAATGGGGGGGGGGAGCGTGAAGTCTCGAGATATCCAACTCCCCCCACCACCACAAACTAGTCCAGTTTCTTTCCCTTCCCAAGAATTCTGAAAATCATAATACTAATTCCTATTTACTATCTTGTAAAATATATATTTATTATTATTTATTTGATAATTTATTTGACAATTTTGGAATTGGCTGGTCCTACTAGAGTTTCATGCATAAGCAATCGTCATTGTCCCTGGTGATGGCTTGCGCGTGCAACTAGAGTAGGGCCAGCCAACTACAAAACTGTCTCTATATCAGTTTTACCAAGCACTGTGTGTGGCCTCCATTGACGAACCACTTTCGCTATATTTTATTATTATTATTATTATTATTATTATTATTATTATTATTATTATTATTATTATTATTATTATTATTATTATTATTATTACTACTACTACTACTACTACTACTACTACTACTACTACTACTACTACTACTACTACTACTACTACTACTACTACTACTACTACTACTACTACTACTACTACTACTACTACTACTACTACTACTACTACTACTACTATTACTACTACTACTACTACTACTACTAATAATAATAATAATACTAATACTACTACTACTACTACTATTATTATTATTATTATTATTATTATTATTATTATTATTCTGTCAATTATCTCTCAATGTCAATTGACATAATACCATTAAAATCACCTTCTCAATAATCAACTTCAAATTGTACTCACTCGACGTTTCGACTAGGTGCTCTAGCCTTCATTATTTAGGGCTAGGGCTAATTATAAAGGCTAGAGCATCTAGTCGAAACGTTGAGTGAATACAATTTGAAGTTGATTATTGAGAAGGTGATTTTATTATTTTATTTTTATTTTATAATATTATTTTTATTATTATATTATTATTATTTTACTTATTATTATTATTTTATTGTTATTATTATTGTTGTTGTTATTATTATTGTTGTTGTTATTGTTGTTATTGTTGTTATTGTTATTATTATTGTTAGTAATGTTATTGTTATTATTGTTTTTTAAAAATTTATTTAATTATTATTATTACTTATTTATTCTATTTTTTGTGTTACAGGTGCTCTAGCCTTCATTATTTAGGGCTAGGGCTAATTATAAAGGCTAGAGCATCTAGTCGAAACGTTGAGTGAATACAATTTGAAGTTGATTATTGAGAAGGTGATTTTATTATTATTATTTTTTTAATAATATTATTTTTATTATTATATTATTATTATTTTACTTATTATTATTATTTTATTATTATTATTATTATTGTTGTTATTATTATTATTGTTGTTATTGTTGTTATTGTTGTTATTATTATTGTTAGTAATGTTATTGTTATTATTGTTGTTGTTTTTATTTATTTAATTATTATTATTACTTATTTATTCTATTTTTTGTGTTACAGTTTGCAGACATTGAAGAACAACACCCCCTAGCAGCACTGGCATAAGAAGCGCAGTGGGTGTGTGGGGGGGGGGGGGGGGGGGTGCTTTATCGTTAAAATCACAGACATGGCTGCCATGTATACAGTATATGTATTTTAAACAACTTTTGTTTATCTTCAAAATCACAACTCCACCGAGCTGCACTCTTATTTCCTTTTGTTTGCTAAATGCCCTAAAAGAAAGCCATGGCCTGATTCTGCTGAACAGTCTTCCAGTAACCTACATAGCATCTGACATTGTCAAGGCCGCAAGAAAGACCTGTCGATAATCTGCAATTCTTCGCTTCTCACAGTCCAACTAATGTACGAAAATTAAGATTTGTTGCCAAGCACCCGCTCGTCCACACAGAGAGTGGGTTAAGTTGTAGTAGCATTGTACGTAGCACACACTCCCTTAACAGTCCAACAATTCTCCAACTGTTGCTTCCCATATAGCGCTCGCCTTACACGGCGCGGCCTAGCAATCCCACCCGTAGCTATCCAGCTGGTTTATCTTCAGAAGTTGAAAGTTGATCGCGCACTGTCACGCACCCAGGAAAGAATAGTTCGTGGAGCTCGCATTCTGTGAACATTTAACGGCATGAAGAATGTTTTCATACGGATTATTTTTAAATGTGAAGTGCAGTGCGAGACTGCTTACCCGAACATGCAGGTCAACCGAACGCCACAGGAAGCCACTCCCACAGCAATGTTAGCCATGCCCATGGAAATGCTGACTACATTCGGTGTTTCCTTCTTTTTTTCCTTTCCATTTTGCAGGAAAACTTCCCCTGCGCATGCGCATAATGACCAGCCCCCCCAACATGGAACCTCGTCCATCAGTTTCTTTAGATACTTCTTGCTCCTTAAAGCAGAGAGCATGGCCAGACCTATTCAAAAGAGAGATTTTTTAATGGATGGGAGCTCAAATCTGTCATACTATAAAGTCTAGCTAGAGTGGAGGCAGAATGCTGTGCTGGAAAGTCCTGCCACGATTTTATGATGAGCTAGGACAAGCTGATGATTGGAAGTTCGGTTATCGGAACACCTACCGGTCCCAGCGTGTTCGGATAAGTGGCCTCCTACTGTAAATCCAAATTTGCAGGTGATGTCTTAGAGAAGACGAGTTCCATTGGAAGTAAACACAATTTTTTTCTCTCGGTAATTCATTTATCGAGAAAGTCGTTGCATGTCAGCGAGAGTTCGTTGGAGTTTATGAAGTGCTCGTGCATGCTCCTGTACACATGCAGCGGCTTTACGGCAGCCACTAGAGCGTGCTTCTGCTTAGCCTTGTGGTCAACTTACTACACATCTACATTCACCTTCACATACCTTCAACCCATGATTGCATCAGAGTTGATCTCATAGAAAGTGGAAAGAAGCAAGTCCCTGGGAGAGAACCTCCAGATCTCCTTTCAAAGAAGCATTGTTGTCTCCCCATCCTCCCCTCAAAACAAGTGTCTTGTGTGAAACACTAATGAGTTTTGTGTTGTAGTCAGTAGAATGTGCACGGGTAGTATTAGAATCATAGTACAATGATTAGTGCAATGATTACATGCACCTAACTCAAAACTCCCCCCCTATAAAGTGTAAAGTATGACTCCACTACCTATTACATCATCTTGTTTCCTAATGCAGTTTTTCTAACTTGTGAAGCGGAAATACCTTGATTAGAACACAGACGTCCTCATGAGTTGCCTAGCTACGTGCAACTCTTCGAGGATGCGCTCTACATGTTATTTGAAGATGATCAAAGGCCATCTGCTCGAGAGTTGCATGAGGTCACCTGATCTAGAACAATTATTGATAGTAGCAGTGTTCGTGTCCAGCTCCTGTCCTCGATTCTGGTTGAGTCTTCTTCATAGCCAGCTTCGTCGCTTGTGAAGAGATCACTGTCGTCAGTCTCTCCCACCTTTTCTGTGGAGTTGGGCCGTCTCGCTGGCGATGTTTGCTGCAGCACTCTCTGCTACTTGTCCAGGTTTTAAACGGTGAATGCTGTCGGTCGTCATGTGACCATCTGTCTCTATTGAAGTGCCACAATTTGTGATAGGATCTGAGAAAAGTGGTCTTATGTAGAGAAAAATGGTTTTGTGATACATGTATGACCAAAATTAGCTCAAAGTTATAGTTTGACTATTTTTCTTTTTTAGTACTACATGCATCTACAGTAGACCCTCGCTAATCCGGACCCCGTTTAATCCGAACTGCATTCTAAGGTAGCACACAAAAAAAACCCAAAAAACAAAACAAAAAACATTCAAAATGCGTGCCATTATTGAACTTCGAACCTACCACGAGCCTGTCATACGATGCAGCTGCAGTGATATGGAGAAGAAAAGAGCAGACAAGAGCCTTACCATCCGAGGAGAAGGTCGAGATTCTGGACCAGTTCGGGAAGAAAAGCTACAAGTTACTATCTGAACAGTATGCAGTTGGAGTCTCAACCATCTCAGACATAAAGAAGAAGGGCAGCGAGTTGTGAGGATGCAAAAGGAAGATGACTGAGATGGGATTCCGGAGATCTGCTAAAAGAACGAGGATGGGAAGGGATCATAATGATTAAAAATAACTTTTACTCCCACCACCCAGTATTCAACCCACACCTGCAAAAAATAAACAAATTCAGTGTTCAATATAATGATATTCATAAATTTCACTAATCCGAAAATTTCACTAATCCGAACTACTCAGATCCCCAGGCTATTCGGATTAGTGAGGGTCTACTGTACTACCTTTCCTTTACCGTTGTCTGAAGGCTCCTGCTTGTTTCTTTGTAGGCAAGCGTGGGGTTAGAAAATTGGTGGTCAAGAAGCTTGCTACACGTGAACGGAACTGCGTTGCAATGTAACGCGGAGAAAATACTGCCTGCGTATGCGGAAAGATGGGAAACTCCCACAAAACGGGTGGATTTCCTACTAGCTGCTATAGTGATCGCGCGTTTAACTAACTAACAAAGGAATGGCTTCATCAAGTGCACAGGAAGCTGCAAAAGCCATTAATTGCTTAATGAAATTCTCTCCTGAGACCAGCAGTCTCTCCTAGAAGTCATTGATGACTATTTTACCTCAAACTATGGTTGTGAGTGTGACAGTGACTCAGAGAACTAACAAGCAGGTATAATGTAACATACACTACTAGACAATACAAAAGAATAAGAATAATTAATAATTAATGGATGCATTTATTTGTAGGTAATTATGTGTTGATGGTGACAGACTTGAGCCACCTCATAGTGAAACTGAAGGGAGTGAAGAGAGTGATGATGATCTGGAGGACGTTTGAGAGCTGACCAATGACGAACTGGTCCAGGAAGCAATGATGCAGTTGTCTGCAGTTTCATCAGTGGATTTTGACGTTCTAGACGTGGACACTCAAGAAGAAGATCTAGTGACCCAGTTTATGACTAGTGGCTGTGGCTGCTCACAGTTCAATGGCAAAGAGTGCTCCATCCAGTTCACTAATGAGCATGTGTAGCAACAGTTCCCAAACCAGTCAGCAGGCAAGCAACCCCTGATCCTGGAAATGCCATCACAGCCAGTAACAGCCCTCCAGCAAAGCGTGCTAGGGTGTGTCGAAGCTGCAAGAAAACCGGACACAACAACAGCAGATCCTGCCCTAACAAAGAAATATAATCCTTAATCAATTGTTTTACTTTGTTATTATAGCAGACATCTATATCTATCCTACACTAGAGACCTTTATGGCTGTTCTGACATTATAGTTATCATTAGAGAGCTAACTCTAATCTGTTTTCTCTCACTTTTATCTTGTTTTATTGTTACTCGTACTTCCATTGATCTAAACGTCTAAAAGTTACCTTTTCTGCACAAGCTTCATCCAAGAATAGTGCGTTGTCCTATCAGCAAAGAAGTGTTTCTTTTTCACCTTAGCGTAGCAGCTCGGCCTTGCTAGTCTTCTTTGTCCCACCTCAGATTTGCACGAGTTCACACCTCGATCGTCATGCGCGGAGGTGCACGGAAATTACCAAAACAACGCGTTTAATATTTAAAACGCGTTTTTCTCAAAATGAATGCTTCAAGCATCTAGCATTCAGGCTTTCATAACTTATCTTCTGAATGGAAATAAGTGATGCTTTTAGTTCCAAAATATGGGCATTGCTTTGTTCTTTCACCTGGTATCAATAACTCAGTTTTTTAAATTTTTTACATAAGACCCCCTTTCTCAGATCCTATCACATTTATGTTTGGTTACCACTTCAGCGTTGACAAGTTGCTAAGCTTTTGTTTGGTACCACTTCAGTGTTGACAAGTTGCTAAGCTTTTGTTTGGTACCACTTCAGTGTTGACAAGTTGCTAAACTTTTGTTTGGTACCACTTCAGTGTTGACAAGTTGCTAAACTTTTGTTTGGTACCACTTCAGTGTTGACAAGTTGCTAAACTTTTGTTTGGTACCACTTCAGTGTTGACAAGTTGCTAAACTTTTGTTTGGTACCACTTCAGTGTTGACAAGTTGCCAAGCTTTTGTTTGGTACCACTTCAGTGTTGACAAGTTGCCAAGCTTTTGTTTGGTAACCACTTCAGTGTTGACAAGTTGCTAAGTTTTCTCCAGCCACTCCAGAAGAGCATTTTCTCTGGAGCCTTCTATTTCCTGCTGGAGTGCGGTCGAATGTAGGGTGCATGGTACTATGTTCGAGATAGTAAATAGTGTGCTGTCTAATCGAGGGTGTGTTCTTACCGAGGGCACGGTCTAATCGAGGGTGTGGTCTAATTGAGGACCTACAGTAGGGCAAGTAAATTAACTTTGAATCACCTCCTTATATAACCACACCCATGACCCCTCCCCGCCCATTTTCACCACTCTTATCACTGGCAGAGGAGTAATAAAAATGGCTATTATTACCTTTGTTGTTGTTGTTGTTATTATTACTATTACTATACTTACTATTACTATTATTATTACTATTACTATTACTATTACTATTATTATTATCATACTATTGTTGTTGTTGTTATTACTATTACTATTATTAATACTATTACTATATTACTATTAATAATTTTATTATCATTATTTATTATTATTACTATTACTATTATTATTACTATTACTATAATTATTATTATTATCATACTATTGTTGTTGTTGTTGTTGTTATTACTATTACTATTATTAATACTATTACTATATTACTATTAATAATTTTATTATCATTATTTATTATTATTACTATTACTATTATTATTACTATTACTATAATTATTATTATCATTATTTATTACTATTGTTGTTGTTGTTGTTGTTATTACTACTATAATTATAGTATATGCTTGTCCATGTGTGTTTGTGTCTCGCTACTGAGCATGCACCGGGCAACACTACCAACTATTAAAAATGCTGCAAGTCCAAGACAGAGCCTCTTTAGCCTAGAGACAAAGGTGGAGAAATGGATATCTAAGAGCATGTATCAGAACATCTGATAAGGACCTGGAAAGATAGAGAAGACCAGCATTACCACACAAGGAAATAAACGTCCCCAGAGAGCAGAACAGAGAAAGGCAGGGACTAGTGAGAGCAGAGGAAAGAAAAGTCTGGAGAGAGCTGAACAGAGAAAGACAGAGACTAGTGAGAGCAGAGGAAAGAAAAGTCTGGAGAGAGCTGAACAGAGAAAGGCAGAGACTAGTGAGAGCAGAGGAAAGTAAAGTCTTGAACAGAGAAAGGCAGAGACTAGTGAGAGCAGAGGAAAGTAAAGTCTGGAGAGAGCTGAACAGAGAAAGGCAGAGACTAGTGAGAGCAGAGGAAAGAAAAGTCTGGAGAGAGCTGAACAGAGAAAGGCAGAGACTAGTGAGAGCAGAGGAAAGTAACATCTGGAGAGAGCTGAACAGAGAAAGGCTGAGACTAGTGAGAGCAGAGGAAAGTAAAGTCTGGAGAGAGCTGAACAAAGAAAGGCAGAGACTAGTGAGAGCATAGGAAAGTAAAGTCTGGAGAGAGCTGAACACAGAAAGGCAGAGACTAGTGAGAGCAGAGGAAAGTAAAGTCTGGAGAGAGCTGAACAGAGAAAGGTAGAGACTAGTGAGAGCAGAGGAAAGAAAAGTCTGGAGAGAGCTGGACAGAGAAAGACAAGGACTAGTGAGAGCAGAGGAAAGTAAAGTCTGGAGAGAGCTGGACAGAGAAAGGCAGAGACTAGTGAGAGCAGAGGAAAGTAAAGTCTGGAGAGAGCTGGACAGAGAAAGGCAGAGACTAGTGAGAGGAGAGGAAAGTAAAGTCTGGAGAGAGCTGAACAGAGAAAGGCAGAGACTAGTGAGAGCAGAGGAAAGAAAAGTATGGAGAAAGCTGAACAGAGAAAGGCAGAGACTAGTGAGAGCAGAGGAAAGAAAAGTCTGGAGAGAGCTGAACAGAGAAAGGCAGAGACTAGTGAGAGTAGAGGAAAGAAAAGTTTGGAGAGAGCTGAACAGAGAAAGGCAGAGACTAGTGAGAGCAGAGGAAAGAAAAGTCTGGAGAGAGCTGAACAGAGAAAGGCAGAGACTAGTGAGAGCAGAGGAAAGAAAAGTCTGGAGAGAGCTGAACAGAGAAAGGCAGAGACTAGTGAGAGCAGAGGAAAGAAAAGTCTGGAGAGAGCTGAACAGAGAAAGGCAGAGACTAGTGAGAGCAGAGGAAAGAAAAGTCTGGAGAGAGCTGAACAGAGAAAGGCAGAGACTGGTGAGAAGAATAAAAGTCCTAGCAATGCAAACTTCTACTCTGGACCAATGTCCACACTGTGCCAGCATTTTTGTGTTTTTATGGAGACACTGAACTGCTGCCAATGGCAAGGTCAGGAAGGTCAGTCCACCACAACTTTGTGAGTATCCACAAGCACTGCAAGAACTGCGGAAACAATCTGCGAAGCAAACAGCTTTTAACAAAACATAAGAGGGCTTCTCCTTCACATCTAATGGGAACCATGGTTACTATTTACCTCTGTCCAATCTACCTGCGATTACTATTGGAAGTTTTAGGCCTAGAAAGCTGGTGAACTGTGGCTGAGGAGAAGATGGTGGAGGCATGGTATACTTTGTTCGAGAACAACACCTTGTTGCCGATAAGCTGGGGGGAGAGGGAGGGAAGTAGGCGGGGTTTTCTGGTAGTGAGGGGAGAAGGGGATATATTTTGTTTGCTGAATGGGGGGTGAGGTTTCTGGAGCACTATCATAAAGTGTGTTAGTGTTATGGTAAGAATGGTCGTTATGTAGAGTGAATTTTGTTTCGTTTTGGAGACGGGAAGTAAGCCTTCAGAACTGAAATTAGTTGTAATCCTAGACATCTTCAAACTGATCATAAGATCTCTATATGTAACTCCTCAACTTTGATATTTCAATCACTTCACATGGTATTGTAAGCATTGTATTTCACACACTTGTTGCCATGCACTGAATATAATAACAACAACAAGTAATAATAATAACAACAACAATAATAATAATATTTTCATTGTCAAAATTCTTGGTGGAGGAAGCCTGGAGTTTTTTTTGGGGGGGGGGGGGGGGGGGGGGGGAAGGTATTATATCCCAAGGCAACCTTCCCCCCTCCCTCTGTATGAAACATTGCTCCCCCACAAAGGTGCGACACCACTACATTGCTGACATTGCCTAGGTGGAAATCGACTGTGAATATACTCTCATTGGTCAGTCTGCTGACACCTGCAGGGATTGAGGTAGCACTCTCTATATCGTGGTAACGCCCAATTCAAAATGGAGGACTTGCCCTCCCCCCCCCAAAAAAAAATCAAGAAACAAAGAAGCTGATGATGTGTTGATTAGTGACTTTCTCGATAATCAACTTAAATTTGAGCGATTAGCCAAAACATTGAGTGAGTGTATTATCAAGTAAGTTAATACAGTATATCTGTACTACATGTATATCAACTGAGAGTTCGTTAAAAGGTCATGCACTGTCTATTTTTAATTGGAACAGCTGCTGAGAGAGTTCACTTGTTCTTAGAGAATACACTAGACTACATCATTGCCTTCAACCTCACCTCAGGGCTCAAATCTCATTCACAGGCACTTCTAGTTCAAGTCGTTCATAGAATCGAGTAAGCGCCAAGCAAACTTAATTTTATTTATTTATTTATTTATTTATTGTACTTAAAACAATAAATGTCACTAGGCAGTCTAGCCATAATCCAGAAAGGAAGTAAGGTAGTCAGCCTGTCTAGTGCAGTGGGTGTGTATATATATATATAGTGGTTATGCATGAAGCCAGTCATAGCCATAATCAGCAGGTTCATGTAGTGTGTCCTTGTGCTATAACCACAGTCCGGAAAGGAAACAAATATGGCTTCTTTTACATGAAACACGTGTCACTTGATGGAACACAGAATGCACGCTTACTCCCCGGAGAACAATTGCAATTATCCAATTATGATGAAGGAGGAAGGGAGGGGGGAAATGACCTCACTTTCATACCCCTGGAAAGGTTGGAGCAGAAATCCCCACCGATAATTAAATGAAAATTAAAGAACAGTTTTACTCTTCCAATTACTAAATGCGATCATGTCAGGCTTGCAGCAGGGGCCTGGTTTGTGCCACATTCTTGGAGAAGAAGAGGTCTTGGGAAGGCCTTCAGGTCTTGTGCAAAGCTCAGAGCAATGTTGTGTGTAACTGAAGGAATGGGGCAGCCAGTCGTTGTTGGGGCCAAATGGTGATGTCAAGGAACCGCAACACGTTGCTTGTGTGTGGAGACAACACGTTGCCTGTGTGTGGAGACAACACGTTGCTTGTGTGTGGGAGACAGACTAGCCCAGGAGAGGGGGGGAAATGGAAGCGATATCTTTTAGGGTTTGTAGTCTGGGAATCACTCTCGTCATCAAGGGCCAATTAAGACTGTAAATAATATCTTTATATGAAGGGGGGGAAGGGATCAAAATCAGGTTTAGGGGGGAAGAAACAAGGCAAGATAAAACCATGAAGTGCTGACTAGAACCCTTCCTCAAAAATAGTCCTCGCTAATTGTTGTTGTTATCATGCAGTTATGTGCCATTCTCTCTGCATCCTCTGATTGCCCGGCAGTGCCTGAGGGCTAGGACTAACATGATCACCGCTAGTTACGTCTGCCCCGAGATGAAGGTAACCCGTCGTATTATTAGTAGGGGCATGTTTAAGGGAGTACGGGGACGTATCTGGTCCAATCACGTACAAGTAGTTCCCCCCCACCAAGGTGATTATGCATTCACCCTGGTTGGTTCGTTTGTGTGTCTGCACGTCTGTTAGCAAGATTACAACCAAAACTTAAGGAGGTGGATTTTCACGGAATTCTACACACGGGTTGGGGAAAGGTCAGGGTCCAATTGGCGGTGATCCAGGTACAATTTAAATGTTGCTAGAAGCTGCCATCGACAGAAATAGCACGACATTTGGCATTGTCGGCCATTTTTGGGGGGGATATATGTACGTCTTGCACATGATGTGTATCTTCCACATTGCCAGCAATAACTCACAACTTTCACAACATGGTGGCACTAACAACCAGCGACACTAGAGCATGCTCCAATAACGCCGCATAATGCAAGCAGTTCTCTGGCGAGGCTGAACCCAAGCACCCACCCACCCTAGAGCCAGTGAAGGCCTCGGATTTTGTCTTGGAGGACATCAAGCACATGGGTCAAGGATTAATCATTAAGTTTGGGTGGTATCTGGACCCGAATTCCGGATCACTTTGTAAGAAATCTCTTGGCCATTGTAAGATGGACATTTTCCCCCTTCATATTTCCAAATCGGTTTACTCCGTCAAAAATTGTTGATTAGTTGTGGCGAGTTGCAGTCTCGATTGCTCTGAATAAAAGCTGGTATGGGTGCTGTCAGCTGTGCTACAAGAAGTGTTGTAATGAGATTCATTGAGCAATAAACCCACACAAACTCTAGTCCCCAATGTCAACAACCAGTTGATGTAAGTTGGCAGTTTGCCTTGAGACTTTTGACGGGGCCACCACGGAGCGTGCTGGTGAGAGTAGAGTGCAGCTTTCTGTCGGTGCAGAGATGGAAGCTTATGGTGATCAAGCAGCAGCTGCAAGTCACCAACTTTGCTTCAAATCCGGGAGGAGCCATGTAGGAAACCCAGGGATCACCTAGGAAACCCTGGCATCACCTAGGAAACCCTGGGATCACCTAGGAAACCCTGGGATCGCCTAGGAAACCCTGGGATCACCAACATGGAGGGGGTACAATTGGCAAGGACATGTCGAGGGCACTGGATTTTTAGCATATACTTGTCAAGATTTGAGCAAGTCTACAGACAATGTGTGAAAGTAAGCAATAGCCTCTTTAAGCACGTATCTATATTAACCCTCCAAGTGATTAACCCTCCAAGTGATCAACCCTCCAATTGTGGTGGGTGACTTTATACTTGACAAAAATAACCTCCCATAAATGCGGACAGTGACTATCGTCGCCTGACATCTTGTTAAACAATGAGCTAAGTTCCAACGCTGGTGCCTACATGTACTTATATGTATCTCTAAATCCTGCCTTTCAGACGTGGTAGTTAGCACGTGCTTGTTCAAGAGCAGCTGTTACCTTAGAAATCTAGCATTCAGTAGCCACGGTAACATAATTTCTTACGCTTGCAAAACAGCCTCAGGGACTCTACTACTCGCACTCTTCAATATTTTACTTTAAAAAAAAAAAATCCTCGATCTCGATCGCAGCTACAGTTGATGTTACGGTATTCCGTTCACAGCTCCTCTTCTCTTTTGTCTATCAACTCCACCCTCCCATCTACCTAGAAGCTCCACCTGTAGCCAGCCTCAATTATGAGCAGCTTGTGGCTCTCCTTTGATCCAGCAGTGTTACTTGTCAGTGTTACTTGGTTTTATGGAGGACATCAACGGTAACTTCATGGAGGACATCGACGGTGACTTCATGGAGGACATTGATGGTGACTTCGACACCGACGGTAACTTCTTGGAGGACATAGATGGTGACTTCATGGACGACACCGACGGTGACATGACTTCGATGGTAATGTGGATGGCAAAATACAACAGTTTTTTTTTTATCAAACAAAAATATTTTAGATGATCCTGCTGTGAAT
Source organism: Cladorhizidae sp. MBARI D1340-BT2 (assembly GCA_028752905.1). Taxonomy (NCBI): domain Eukaryota; kingdom Metazoa; phylum Porifera; class Demospongiae; order Poecilosclerida; family Cladorhizidae; species Cladorhizidae sp. MBARI D1340-BT2. The sequence continues at coordinate 24,920,239 of JAQNBH010000001.1, forward strand.
GATTCAAATGTTGAAGGTGAAGATGTGAGGGTGGAGGAGGAGTGTGTGAGGGTGGAGGAGAAGTGTGTGAGGTTGAAGGTGAAGAGTGTGAGGGTGGAGGACAAGAGTGTGAGGTTGAAGGTGAAGAGTGTGAGGGTGGAGGACAAGAGTGTGAGGTTGGAGGTGAAGAGTGTGAGGGAGGAGGACAAGAGTGTGAGGTTGAGGTGAAGTGTGTGGTGATGACAATTAAGTGGTTTACCTGGCGAGTGCCGAAAAAGATTTTAGTGGGAAGTGATTATGTTGAGGAATGTGTGGAAGAGATACAATGGATGGGTTGACGGGGAGGACACTGGTATGTCATCCTTTGAGCCTCTTGATGCTTCCGAGCAGTTGTTTACATCCGATGGGTTGACTCAAACCTGTACAGGGAAGAATATGTATGTTGATATAGTCAACCACATCTGAAACAAACCAAGAACAATGTTGTGAGTCACTAAGAGCATCTTGGAAGAAAAAACAAGATCACAACTGCACAACCTGATTTGCTACCCATTCTCATTGGACGGAATCGAGAGGAACAAACATAAAGCCTTCACACCATACCAGACGCCTCTCACTGACACTCGTTAAAGCAGATCAGATGTACTACACATGCATCATCAAATATCACTCACATTATTCCACATACCTCTAGTCACATGACTCACAAGCACCTCTCATGAATATTCAAATATCCCTTGCCTCATGCTACGCACTTCTCAGTACTAGCTGGCATACGATGACTTTCTTGGTAACCAACCTGCTTGTGCTCACTCTAGATGTTGGCTACATAGATGCTAGTGAGTAAATTTGTGTTGTTTATCTAGAAAGTTATTGCGTCAACTGAGAACTCATTGAGCAGATAACTGGCTTGTATCCCATATATATATTATATAAACATACACCAACATGCCAAACTACACCACAGGCATTTCCCCATAACTCATATACACCACACATACACTACGCACACACCACACCACACCACACCACACACACCACAGGCATTTCCCCATAACTCATATACACACCACACACACACACACACACACACACCACAGTCATTTCCCCATAACTCATATACAGTGAAACCTCCCTTATCCGGACTCCCAATATACGGGCACCTCCTTCTACCGGGCTGCAAAAGCTTAAACTACCCCTTTACCGATACGCTAAAACGACCATTACCGACTTTCTGTCTCGTGTCTGCAGCAATGTCAGAGAAGTGTGTGGGAGGGAAATAGGTGTTGTAACATTAGAAAAGAAGCTGGAGATTATTAGTGAGCTAAAGAAAGGAAAGTTACAAAGATTAGTCTCCAGTGTACATGATATTCCCAAGTCCACTATATTGCTGATACAGTAGACCCTCACTAATCCGAATAGCCTGGGGATCTGAGTAGTTCGGATTAGTGAAATTTTCGGATTAGTAAAATGTATGAATATCATTATATTGAACTCTGAATTTGTTTATTTTTTGCAGGTGTGGGTTGAATACTGGGAGTACAAGTAATTTTTAATCATTATGTTCCCTTCCCATCCTCATTCTTTTAGCAGCACTCCGGAATCCATCTCAGTCATCTTCCTTTTGCATCCTCGCAACTCGCTGCCCTTCTTCTTTATGTCTGAGATAGTGGAGACTCCAACTCCATACTGTTTAGCTAGTAACTTGTAGCTTTTCTTCCCGTGCTGGGCCAGGATCTCGACCTTCTCCTCAATGGTAAGGCTCTTGTGTGCTCTTTTCTTCTCATATCACTGCAGCTACATCGTATGACATGCGCGTGGTTCAAAGTTCAATAATGGAATGCATTTTGAATACTTTTTTTTTTGTTTGTTTTTTTTGTTTTTGTTTTTTTGCTAATGCCGTTTGGATTAGCGAGGTTTCGGATTAACGGGGTCCGGATTAGCGAGGGTCTACTGTATATGGAAGGGGAGAGATAAGATTGAGAGGATGTTCCAGCCAGTGACTAGTCCTCCTATGCTAAGAAGAGATGCATTGTAAAACAAGCTAACTTTGAGAAGCTGGACAAAGCTGCTTACATCTCGTTCATTCAGCAACGATCCAAGGGTGCTCCTGTGTCTGGACCAGTTCTGCAAGAGAAGGCACTACAGCTATACAAGATTCTCTATCCAGACAGAGATGTAGAATCTTTCAAGGCTAGCTCTAGTTGGTTGCATAAATTCTCTTGCATGCATGGAATTAGATGTCTATCCCTTCAAGGAGAATCACTCTCTGCTGATGCTTCAGCTCTGTGTGCATTTCAAAGAAAATTACTGGGTAAGATGGAAGAGGAAGGATACACTCTAAGCCAAGTTTTTAATGCAGATGAGACTGGATTGTGGTGGTGACTCATGCCTTCCAGGACTCTACCACACTGTGCGGAACCATCCAGCACACTGTGAGGAACCTTCCAGGACTCTCGCACACTGTGCGGAACCTTCCAGGACTCTCGCACACTGTGCGGAACCTTCCAGGACTCTCGCACACTGTGCGGAACCTTCCAGGACTCTCGCACACTGTGCGGAACCTTCCAGGACTCTCGCACACTGTGCGGAACCTTCCAGGACTCTCGCACACTGTGCGGAACCTTCCAGGACTTTCGCACACTGTGCGGAACCTTCCAGGACTCTCGCACACTGTGCGGAACCTTCCAGGACTCTCGCACACTGTGCGGAAAGGGTAGCTAAAAGTTTCAGAAAATCAAAAGAAAGAGTTAGCATATTAGCCTGTTCTAATGCTGCTGGAACATGCAGGGGTTTGTACACAAAAGTGCAAAAAACCCATTGCTTCAAGCATATGGACATGAGCTCTCTCCCTGTGCACTATTACTCTTAAAATAAAATAAAGGCTTGTAATATGGATTCCACATTGTTAACATCATGGTTTAATGAGTGGTCTGTGCCTTTTGTGAAGAAATTTTGTCAAGACAATGACATTGAATATAAAATCTTGCTTCTTGATAATGCACCTGCCCATCCATCAGTAGACATTTTACAGTCCAGGGTTGGAAAAGTTAGCACTGCTATGGACCGATTGGAGAACCTAAAACAGAACACCATAGCAACTTTCTTTAAAAAACAGTGAGAATTGAAATGACATGTGTACACAACATTATTAGTGGGTGTATGTGCGTACAATACATGTGTACTAATTAATAAAGGAAATTTCTAGGGAAATTCTAAGTTACGGGCAATTTCTAAGTCACGGGCACCCCTTGGTCCCACGCTGCCCGGATAAGGGAGGTTTCACTGCACACCACACATACAACACACACCAAACACATACCACAGGCATTTCCCCATAACTCATACACACCACACACGCCACACACAAAGTTCACTCTCATCTACTGCACTCTCATCTACTGCATACCTCACACACCTCAGGCAGCACCCACCCTTGTCTAATACATCTCTGCTGTTACACGTCACAATGTATTCAAATGATACTTGACTAATGCAGATTCATGCGATGCTAGTCACCATATGGTGTGCTTGATGACCCCTCGCTTACTCAAGCAGGAGCTGGCCCATATCACATTCTCATCTTTCTCCGTGTGTGAAGAAGGTGACGCATGGTTTGTAGCAGATGCACACGGAGAAAGCAGTCGTCCTATCTACAAGGCACCACCACCAGCATTAATTATAGACACCACATTAATATATAGCAACAATAATTATATACACCATATTATTATATAGCAACAATAATTATATACACCACATTATTATACATCAACAATAATTATAGACACCACTTTATTATACAGCAACAATAATTATGTACACCACTTTATTATACAGAAACAATAATTATATACACCACATCAACAATAATTATATACACCACATTATTACAATAATTATATACACCACATTATTATACATCAACAATAATTATATACACCACTTTATTATACAGCAACAATAATTATAGACACCAATTAATATATAGCAATAATAATTATATACACCACATTATTATACAGCAACAATAATTATATACACCACATTATACAGCAACAATAATTATATACACCACATTATTATACAGCAACAATAATTATATAATATACACCACATTATTATACATCAACAATAATTATATACACCACATTATACAGCAACAATAATTATATGGACCACATTATTATGCAGCAACAATAATTATATGCACCACATTATTATATAGCAACAATAATTATATAATATACACCACATTATTATACATCAACAGTAATTATATACACCACATTATACAGCAACAATAATTATATGGACCACATTATTATGCAGCAACAATAATTATATGCACCACACTATTATACAGCAACAATAATTATATACACCACATTAATATATAGCAACAATAATTATATACACCACATTATTATACAGCAACAATAATTATATACACCACATTATTATACAGCAACAATAATTATATGCACCACATTATTATACAGCAACAATAATTATATACACCACATTATTATACAGCAACAATAATTATATACACCACATTATTATACAGCAACAATAATTATATGCACCACATTATTATACAGCAACAATAATTATATGCATCACATTATTATACATCAACAATAATTATATACACCACATTATTATACATCAACAATAATTATATATGCACCACATTATTATACATCAACAATAATTATATACACCACATTATTATACATCAATAATAATTATATACACCACATTATTATACATCAACAATAATGATATACACCACATTATTATACAGCAACAATAATTATATACACCACATTATTATACATCAACGATAATTATATACACCACATTATTATAAATCAACAATAATTATATACACCACATTATTATACATCAACGATAATTATATACACCACATTATTATACAGCAACAATAATTATATACACCACATTATTATACATCAACGATAATTATATACACCACATTATTATACAGCAACAATAATTATATACACCACATTATTATACATCAATAATAATTATATACATCAACAATAATTATATACACCACATTATTATACATCAACAATAATTATATACACCACATTATTATACAGCAACAATAATTATATACACCACATTATTATACATCAACGATAATTATATACACCACATTATTATAAATCAACAATAATTATATACACCACATTATACATCAACAATAATTATATACACCACATTATACAGCAACAATAATTATATACACCACATTATTATACATCAACAATTATATACACCACATTATTATACATCAACAATAATTATATACACCACATTATTATACATCAACAATAATTATATACACCACATTATACATCAACAATAATTATATACACCACATTATTATACATCAACAATTATTATAAGCACCTCATTATTATACAGCAACAATAATTATATACACCACATTATTATACATCAACAATAATTATATACACCACATTATTATACACCAACAATAAATATATACACCACATTATTATACATCAACAATAATTATATACACCACATTATTATACATCAACAATAATTATATACACCACATTATTATACAGCAACAATAGTTATATACACCACATTATTATACAGCAACAATAATTATATACACCACATTATTATACATCAACAATAATTATATACACCACATTATTATACAGCAACAATAATTATATACACCACATTATTATACATCAACAATATTATACATCAACAATAATTATATACACCACATTATTATACAGCAACAATAATTATATACACCACATTATTATACAGCAACAATAATTATATGCACCACATTATTATACAGCAACAATAATTATATGCACCACATTATTATACAGCAACAATAATTATATACACCACATTATTATACAGCAACAATAATTATATGCACCACATTATTATACAGCAACAATAATTATATACACCACATTATTATACATCAACACTAATTATATACACCACATTATTATACATCAACAATAATTATATACACCACATTATTATACAGCAACAATAATTATATACACCACATTATTATACAGCAACAATAATTATATACACCACATTATTATACATCAACAATAATTATATACACCACATTATTATACATCAACAATTATTATATACACCACATTATTATACATCAACAATAATTATATACACATTATTATACATCAACAATAATTATATGCACCACATTATTATACAGCAACAATAATTATATACACAACATTATTATACATCAACAATAATTATATGCACCACATTATTATACATCAACAATAATAATATACACCACATTATTATACAGCAACAATAATTATATGCACCACATTATTATACAGCAACAATAATTATATACACCACATTATTATACATCAATAATAATTATATACATCAACAATAATTATATACACCACATTATTATACATCAACAATAATTATATACACCACATTATTATACAGCAACAATAATTATATACACCACATTATTATACATCAACAATAATTATATACACCATATTATTATACATCAACAATAATTACATAAAACCACATTATTATACATCAACAATAATTATATACACTACATTATTATACATTATATACACCACATTATTATACATCAACAATAATTATATACACCACATTATTATACAGCAACAATAATTATATTCACCACATTATTATACAGCAGCAATAATTATATACACCACATTATTATATGAACAAGCAACAATTTAAGCATAAAATTATCTACACAAAACAATTATTAAAAAAGTTATGGGCGGTCACAAATCGGTGCTTCTTCTGTTGTCGGCGACTGGACAAATTTGTGGATGCAATGTCCACAATTCACTCACCAGGCTCTGCTCTGCGACTAGCTAGCCCTGCACATGCACTCAGCAATGGGTACCGGAACCAGCAAGACATTCGTTAAGTGTGCACATGAAGCGTTGGTTGTCAAGCATCTGCTCAGTGTTAATTAACTGCTAATTTTCTTATTCCCAGAGCTATCAAGCACTCTCCTTTAAGTGAGCCGATGCAAATGGAAACAACTTCTGGGCATCGTTAGAGAGCTCTTTCGTGTAACCAAGCAGAAAGGAGCTGCAGGATGCCCACGTACGTTTGAGTAGCACCGATAGAAAGACCCGTCAAATTCTGCAAGGTCATGCACGATGGCTCAAGGTAACATCATCACACAGGAAGCTTCTCCCCTTACCTGCTCTAAGGCCTGGAGCACTTCTCTGAGCCCACTGCCAACGTGTTCCTGCAAAATATGTAGACATGCCTACTACAGCATCGCCTCCATTAGTTTCAGTCTGCCGAAGCTTCTGCACCTTAAAACTCTCTCATAAGGAAATTGCATTCATTTCATCCGTAGGCATTGACGTACATGTATATGATTGGTTGAAGTGCACGTGGCCTTTCCGCACCTGCAGGTTTGACATGGTGAAAGAAGATGCAATGTCTTTCCAGTTGGAATGGGGTGTCGTCTCTTAATGTAGTTAGGTATGAGGGCAGCGGGCTATCTCCAATGGTGACCACTGAAGGATTTACAGGGGAAGTAATCACCGCCGTGAATGTTAATAAGCAAATATAATTGAATATTGATAAGACCGCTGTATCTATATCCAAGCCCTCGAAGGCATCCAGCACTGCAGTGTTGCGTTGGTATTGCGTTGCTTCATGTTCCATCACCAAATTAATGTTTGATGCTGTGTTTTTTTTCAGAGTTATGAACGCTCCACTGGGCGTGGTTGGATAATTATCGCCATGCAATAAAATATCTCCAGCTTTGATTTGTTAATCTTTCTGCTGTGGTTTATCACCGCTGTCCCTCTCTGCAGGCCTTCCATGCCCAAGCACAGGAGCAGGGAGTGACCCTCCTTAACGAGGTTGGATTGGACCCTGGCATTGATCACATGCTTGCCATGCAGTGCTTTGATGAGGTCCACAGCAAAGGTGGAAAGGTCAGATGTGGCATGTTGTGTGGATGTTGGTATTATTAATACTGTCATTATTCATCTTATTATTATTATTTATTATTATTGTTTATTATTATTATTATTGTTTATTATTATTATTATTATTATTATTATTATTATTATTATTATTATTATTATTATTGTTTATTATTATTATTATTATTATTATTATTATTATTTATTATTATTGTTTATTATTATTATTATTATTATTTATTATTATTTATTATTATTGTTTATTATTATTATTTATTATTATTATTATTATTATTATTATTATTATTATTATTATTTTATTATTATCATTATTCATCTTATTATTATTATTTTATTATTATTATTATTATTATTATTATTATTATTGTTATTATTATTATTATTATTATTATTATTATTATTATTATTATTATTATTTATTATTTATTGTTAATACTAAATGATGTATTGTTGTTATTCATTATTAACTTGTTATTAACTTGTTATTATATATGATGAATTTATATACGATGAATATAATTTTTTTTAATGACTACAACCACAACAACCAATAATAATATAAAATTTAAAAAATTAATAATTTTTAAAGGAAGTTAAAGACCTCAGAAGAGGCAGAGGTTCCCAATATATACATATATAATATGTTAAAATCACCTTCTCAATAATCAACTTCAAATTGTATTCACTCGATGTTTCAACTAGATGCTCTATCCTTCATCTGGAATAACTTCATCTGGAATAATTATTAAGGCTAGAGCATCTAGTCGAAACGTCGAGTGAATAAAATTTGAAGTTGATTATTGAGAAGGTGATTTTAATGTTATTATGTCAACTAGGAGTTCATTGAGCATATATATATATGTGTAGGATATAGCATGGTTCGTAGTGAAATTTAGTATAAATATTACAAGTATTGTAGCGGAGATGGCGAAATAAATTGCACAAGGTGAATTGTCATCCCCTCTCAGGGTTTCATTTAGAAAATTGTCCAAGGGGGGGGCATGATAGTTAAAGATGTGACAAAGTTTCTAATGAATTTTAATAATACAATTTCCAGAGGGGGGGGGGGGGGGGGGGGGGGGGGGGGATGCCCCTCCTGCCTAAATGAAACCCTGCCTCTACATTACGAGTGATATTCATACTAAATTTCACTAGGAACTATGCCAACTCACATTAGTCCCATATAAATTCCACTAGGAACCATACCTCATGTTAAACCCTACAAATTTCACTAGGAACCATGCCATCTCATGTTAACCCCTTACAAATTTCACTAGGAAGCATGCCATCTCATGTTAACCCCGTACAATAAGAGGGTGGAGAGGAAAGACCTCGAGGTAGTCATAACCTTTATCAATATATTGCTCTGCCATAATTAGTACGCCACTACACTTCTGAATCAGATTTCCCATGCTCCCACCCCAAAATAACTATGTATACCAACGTGATTCACGCATACTTATTCATTTAAACGGTATATATAGGTTAAAAAAAGTGAACTGTGTTCTGATTGGCTAACAACTGTGAAATATCACGTCAATAGCGACAGGACTCTATTGCATTTCAGTACAGGAAGTGGAGAAAAAATTGGCTTTGAATCCAACCTACGTGCAATGCATGACCGTTGAAGGAACGTGCAGGGTGTTTTTATTCTTGAGTTTACTTCAAACGCAAGCTATGTTTGATTAAATCTTTCTGCACATAAAGCACATGGATAGGTGCGTGCGTTGACCTCGACATGAACTGAAGCAAAAACAGCAGGCAGCGAACTATTCCAGTTGGTTGGATTTGGATTGGACTGTTGTTTTTAAAGTGTCCTTCTAGACTTGTTGCCAAGGACTATTCTGCTAGAGTTGTTCCCTCGGACTATTCTGTTAGAGTTGTTCCCTAGGACTATTCTGCTAGAGTTGTTCCCTCGGACTATTCTGTTAGAGTTGTTCCCTAGGACTATTCTGCTAGAGTTGTTCCCTAGGACTATTCTGCTAGAGTTGTTCCCTAGAGTTGTTCCCTAGTGCTAGAGTTGTTCCCTAGGACTATTCTGCTAGAGTTGTTCCCTCGGACTATTCTGCTAGAGTTGTTCCCTAGGACTATTCTGCTAGAGTTGTTCCCTAGGACTATTCTGTTAGAGTTGTTCCCTAGGACTATTCTGCTAGAGTTGTTCCCTCGGACTATTCTGTTAGAGTTGTTCCCTAGGACTATTCTGCTAGAGTTGTTCCCTAGGACTATTCTGCTAGAGTTGTTCCCTCGGACTATTCTGCTAGAGTTGTTCCCTAGGACTATTCTGCTAGAGTTGTTCCCTCGGACTATTCTGTTAGAGTTGTTCCCTAGGACTATTCTGCTAGAGTTGTTCCCTAGGACAATTCTGATAGAGTTGTTCCCTAGGACTATTCTGCTAGAGTTGTTCCCTAGGACTATTCTGCTAGAGTTGTTCCCTGGGACAATTCTGCTAGAGTTGTTCCCTAGGACTATTCTGCTAGAGTTGTTCCCTAGGACTATTCTGTTAGAGTTGTTCCCTAGGACTATTCTGCTAGAGTTGTTCCCTAGGACTATTCTGCTAGAGTTGTTCCCTAGGACTATTCTGCTAGAGTTGTTCCCTAGGACTATTCTGCTAGAGTTGTTCCCTAGTGCTAGAGTTGTTCCCTAGGACTATTCTGCTAGAGTCTGCTAGAGTTGTTCCCTAGGACTATTCTGCTAGAGTTGTTCCCTAGGACTATTCTGCTAGAGTTGTTCCCTAGGACTATTCTGCTAGAGTTGTTCCCTAGGACTATTCTGCTAGAGTTGTTCCCTAGGGGACTATTCTGCTAGAGTTGTTCCCTAGGGGACTATTCTGCTAGAGTTGTTCCCTAGGGGACTATTCTGCTAGAATTGTTCCCTAGGACTATTCTGTTAGAGTTGCCTAGGAATATTCTGCTAGAGTTGTTCCCCAGGAATATTCTGCTCGACTTGTTCGCTAGGGGACTATCCTGCTAGAGTTGTTCCCTGGGACAATTCTGCTAGAGTTGTTCCCTGGGACTATTCTGCTAGAGTTGTTCCGTAGGACAATTCTGCTAGAGTTGTTACCTAGGACAATTCTGCTAGAGTTGTTCCCTAGGACTATTCTGCTAGAGTTGTTCCCTAGGACTATTCTGCTAGAGTTGTTCCCTAGGACTATTCTGCTAGAGTTGTTCCCTAGGACTATTCTGCTAGAGTTGTTCCCTAGGACTATTCTACTTGAGTTGTTCCCTAGGACTATTCTGTTAGAGTTGTTCCCTAGGACTATTCTGCTAGAGTTGTTCCCTAGGACTATTCTGCTAGAGTTGTTCCCTAGGACTATTCTGCTAGAGTTGTTCCCTAGGACTATTCTGCTAGAGTTGTTCCCTAGGACTATTCTGCTTGAGTTGTTCCCTAGGACTATTCAGTTAGAATTGTTCCCTAGGACTATTCTGCTAGAGTTGTTCCCTAGGACTATTCTGCTAGAGTTGTTCCCTAGGACTATTCTGCTAGAGGACTATTCTGTTAGAGTTGTTCCCTAGGACTATTCTGTTAGAGTTGTTCCCTAGGACTATTCTGCTAGAGTTGTTCCCTAGACTATTCTGCTAGAGTTGTTCCCTAGGACTATTCTGTTAGAGTTGTTCCCTAGGACTATTCTGCTAGAGTTGTTCCCTAGGACTATTCTGTTAGAGTTGTTCCCTAGGACTATTCTGCTAGAGTTGTTCCCTAGGACTATTCTGCTAGAGTTGTTCCCTAGGACTATTCTGCTAGAGTTGTTCCCTAGGACTATTCTGTTAGAGTTGTTCCCTAGGACTCTTCTGCTAGAGTTGTTCCCTAGGACTATTCTTTTAGAGTTGTTCCCTAGGACTATTCTGCTAGAGTTGTTCCCTAGGACTATTCTGCTAGAGTTGTTCCCTAGGACTATTCTGCTAGAGTATTCTGCTAGAGTTGTTCCCTAGGACTATTCTGCTAGAGTTGTTCCCTAGGAATATTCTGCTCGACTTGTTCGCTAGGGGACTATTCTGCTAGAGTTGTTCCCTAGGACAATTCTGCTTGAGTTGTTCCCTATGACAATTCTGCTTGAGTTGTTCCCTAGGACAATTCCGCTAGAGTTGTTACCTTGGACTATTCTGCTTGAGTTGTTCCCTAGGACAATTCCGCTAGAGTTGTTACCTTGGATAGAGTTATTCCCTAGGACTATTCTTCTCGAGTTGTTCCCTAGGACAATTCTGGTGGAGTTGTTCCCTGGGACAATTCTGCTCGAGTTGTTCCCTAGGACAATTCTGCTAGAGTTGTTACCTTGAACTATTCTGCTAGAGTTACAATTCTGCTAGAGTTGTTCCCTAGGAGACTATTCTTCTCGAGTTGTTCCCTAGGGGACTATTCTGCTAGAGTTGTTCCCTAGGACTATTCTTCTCAAGTTGTTCCCTAGGGGACTATTCTGCTAGAGTTGTTCGCTAGGAGACTGTTCTGCTAGAGTTGTTCCCTAGGACTATTCTGCTAGAGTTGTATTCTGCTAGAGTTGTTCCCTAGGACTATTCTGCTGGGTCTCCTCTCAACACGAGTTTAATGAAAGCGTCAAAGGAAACCATCTCTGAAAACGGTGAGTTTCTCCCTCCCTACTATTTATGATGTGCTTGCTATAATAGCTTGATCTGATCTGGAGAGATGAACCCCCCCCCCCCCCCCGGGAACTACGGAGCTTCTGGCCTCTGTCTTCAAAGCAACCTCAAGCCCGTTTTCATGACACATTCCCAGGAATCCAGTTGAACGAGAAAATATGCCTCAGGGGTCCATTCAGCAGGTGTCAAAGAGAATGGGACTACAGAATATATGTTCGTATAATTAATTTAATAACAATTATGTAGAGCTATGGGATGGACCTCATTAAACTACTCACAGTCTTTCAAGTGCTTGGAGGCGATGACATGATCAATAGTTATTGCTCAACTACTGACAAGACGTATATATCAATATATGTACAGTATTGCAGATGAGATTTCCATTCTTCATAAGTATTAACTCCAGTAGACACACCTTTTTCAATTTGCAGCTTTGAGAGGATGACTAATTAAAATACAGGGACAAAAAATATGTGATAAACACTAATAGCCAGTAGCCTCACCCTCTATTTCCATACATTACTAGCCAGCAGCCTCCCCCTCTAGTTCCATACATTACTAGCCAGCAGCCTCACCCCTAGTTCCATACATTACTAGCCAGCAGCCTCCCCCCTAGTTCCATACATTACTAGCCAGCAGCCTCACCCTCTATTACTAGCCAGCAGCCTCACCCTCTAGTTCCATACCAGCAGCCTCACCCTCTAGTTCCATACATTACTAGCCATCAGCCTCACCCCTAGTTCTATACATCACTAGCCAGTAGCCTCACCCCCTAGTTCCATACATTACTAGTCAGTGGCCTCCCCCTCTAGTTCCATACATTACTAGCCAGTAGCCTCACCCTCTACAGTAGTTCCATACATTACTAGCCAGCAGCCTCACCCTCTAGTTCCATACATTACTAGCCAGCAGCCTCACCCTCTAGTTCCATACATTACTAGACAGTAGCCTCACCCTCTAGTTCCATACATTACTAGCCAGCAGCCTCACCCTCTAGTACCATACATTACTAGCCAGCAGCCTCACCCTCTAGTTCCATACATTACTAGCCAGCAGCCTCACCCTCTAGTTCCATACATTACTAGCCAGCAGCCTCACCCCCTAGTTCCATACATTACTAGCCAGCAGCCTCACCCTCTAGTTCCATACATTACTAGCCAGTAGCCTCACCCTCTAGTTCCATACATTACTAGCCAGTAGCTGCACCCCCTAGTTCAATAATGTGCTGAATGACTTCCCCCCAATATCTGATATACTTCTTGCACTTTGCATATCCATAGCTGCCCAAAACTTTTTATTCCTGCCACTGACTCTTCTTATTCCTGAGGACATTTTCGAACCCATCAGACGCTGCCATGCCCACTCCAACCTCTTGATCTAAAGATGGAACGATTATGCCTTTATTCCTCAACAGAAAAAGAAATTCTTGTAAATGTCAACAAGAAAGAATGGGAGTGGTACATGGCATTCAACTTGTGACATTGTGAGCAACTTCAACTAGTAACAAACAACCAACCCTGCCCACTCCCATATACATAACAAAGAAGTAGCCATGAAGAAGTTGTCTTAGCATTAAGCCTGTCTCCTGCCCAGCTAAATCAAGTTAGTCTTTAAGTATCCCAAGCTAACAGGACTAACACAAACCTTGCTAAGGTATCATATCAACTGGCAGTATAAAGCTTTAAGTATCCCAAGCTAACATGACTAACACCAACCTTGCTCAGGTATCATATCAACTGGCAGTATAAAGCTTTAAGTATCCCAAGCTAACATGACTAACACAAACCTTGCTCAGGTATCATATCAACTGGCAGTATAAAGCTTTAAGTATCCCAAGCTAACATGACTAACACAAACCTTGCTCGGGTATCATATCAACTGGCAGTATAAAGCTTTAAGTATCCCAAGCTAACATGACTAACACCAACCTTGCTCGGGTATCATATCAACTGGCAGTATAAAGCTTTAAGTATCCCAAGCTAACATGACTAACACAAACCTTGCTAAGGTCTCATATCAACTGGCAGTATAAAGCTTTAAGTATCCCAAGCTAACAGGACTAACACAAACCTTGCTCAGGTCTCATATCAACTGGCAGTATAAAGCTTTAAGTATCCCAAGCTAACAGGACTAACACAAACCTTGCTCAGGTTTCATATCAACTGGCAGTAGGAGCCAGGCGGCCCGGTAGTAAGTAAGAACATCTGTCTGAGAGATGATTCTGGAAGAGCAAATGCAAAAGCTGACAACGAGAAGGGAAAAAACTGCCTACCAACTACACAAGCCCATCCACAGCAAGTGCTACCCATTGATGCTGAGGATTATTCTACGTTGTAGATCTTCACTCGGATGGATTTTTCTAGGAAGCTGTTGGAGAAGACCGGCAACGAGGCAGGAGATCAACTGCGTCCTCCTACGCTACTGTTGTGAAGCCCACACTAGAGAGTTATCTCTTTCAAAGGCATATAAAATCCTGTTCCTTGTGAGCTGATTAAACCACCTTCTTGCTTCAAAGTCGCGAACTACAAATGGTTGCCACGGGCAACTCGCTAACGATCCGCACCGCCCAATAATTAATAATGTTTCTTACATTCTTCTTTTTTTAATTTATTACTTGGGACGGTTGGAACGCGCACTGCAGTTGGGACATCCAGAGCTAGAAATAATCAAGTGCTGCATGTTCTCCATCCAGTTATCCCAGTCTTCTAAAGTAAGATTGTCACCAGACTCACTACTTCTGTCTGACTCATTCTCTTCATCTTCATTCACTACTGACTGACGCTGTGGTGCTTGGTGTAGCAGTAGCAGGCTTTCTTCCTGTACTTCCTCCTTGGCTACTGGTTTGGACAGCTAGTTGTACTTTCCCACCATAACTCAATGCTATGAGATCAGCATTGAAATCATTTGTACCTAGCTCAGCTGTTTCCTATAATCACCAGACCTCAGCCTAGCACATTGCAATTAGCCTAGGGGATACAATTAGCCAAGGGCACCCACTGCATGCTATTAGCTAACCACACGATGTTGTTTTTTCCCCCTCCTTTTTCTTTTCACAACACTATGTGAATTTTACTTCCTGGTAACCACTGCAGCTGCAATACTAAGCAGCTGACTAGTAGTAGCCACTTAGCTTGTTATTTGCTGTTAGGACAATCTGGCAGAGCAAGCAGTGATTTGGTTGGACAAAATAATTGGTGAATTGCTCAGAAAATGACTTATTTCTAGCTCTGGTATGTTGGACTGAACTAATATATATATATATATATACATGTATATAATTATTATGTAGCATTGTCCTGTTGGAGCGTATCTTGCAGTAACGGCTCGTGTCTAATCAATTACTGACCCAATGCAGTGACCAACTTCAGAGATGAAGTCCGAAGCTCCTTTCCAGAACTTGTTCCTCTTCTCTGCCAATCCAGTGACTTCCCTGAGCTCAAACGATACTTATGGTGTATGTGAGCTAGCAGGTACAGTCTGGACAGAGACGTCCGAGAAGTGATCAGGAAAGCTCTCCTTCAGCTCTTGTCCAGACAAGTTGGCTCGAAGATTGATGATGTTAGCTGAAGGCAGTGATCTATGGATGCCTTTGCAAGGAAGGTTATCGGCACTGTCACTGGGTGTGGTCGACAAATAGGAAGCCCCCAGGCACAGAGTGGGAGCAGTTGTAAGGACATTGTGAGTAGGACAGAAGAGATAGGGAGTGCTTGTAACCAGGTTCCTGATTCCTTCCTTGGTGGCAAACTTCCGTCGGCCTTGAACGTAACTTGTGTGCATTGTGTAGCTGAGTATCAACGTCTTCTGCGCCAGTCATCATCCCGATCCCTCTGTTGAGGAGCATGTGGCTGATCATAACTCTGCAAATTTCACTTTCAGATAGGTAGTGTCTGAAGGCTGTTCGAAGGAATGCAGTGGGAGAGTCTGCAGGAGCCAGAAACAGAAGCCAAAAAGGTAGTGGGATGAAAGCTGAGCCGTCCTAGAGCTCCACATGCCACCACAACAAAGCTAGAGGGGAAACCCGTAAGCACCTGTGGTGAATCAGCTGACGTTGACATTTGAACAGAGCTCTGTCAAATGTTTCCAAATAGGGCTACAGGGAACACAGAGCAGACCTCAGGAGTAACCTTGAGGATGGCAGAGGACCTTCAAGGTGGCACAAGAATGATGAAGCAGACCATGTGCCTCATGCTTGCTGAGGAGCCGACCAAGTGCCCCATGCTTGCTGAGGAGCCGACCAAGTGCCCCATGCTTGCTGAGGAGCCGACCAAGTGCCTCATGCTTGCTGAGGAGCCGACCAAGTGCCTCATGCTTGCTGAGGAGCGGACCAAGTGCCTCATGCTTGCTGAGGAGCCGACCAAGTGCCCCATGCTTGCTGAGGAGCCGACCAAGTGCCTCATGCTTGCTGAGGAGCCGACCAAGTGCCTCATGCTTGCTGAGGAGCCGACCAAGTGCCTCATGCTTGCTGCGGAGGTTGAGACCTCATAATCTTCAGTCTACACCTAGTCCCTCCCTAAGAGTTATCTCAACATCGTGCTAATTTGTAAGGAGCCAAGAAAGAGGTGTGGCACTTTCTCTGCTGCTTGTACACATTTGGTAGAATCATCACAAGATCTATTCAGACGACACTACTGCTGATACGAGATATGCGGGCTCATGGTTGATTGGTTGATTAGTCATGTGACGTGCTCCTCAGCTATTCCATAAGTCCTTTTGTCAAGTAATATACTCTAAACTCGGAAATAAAGGATGGTTGATGAGGCAGAAGAGGAGAGAGACTCAGGGATTACCTTCCTTGCTAAAGGCCTTCTTCAGAAGAGAGGGGGAAATCACCAAATCTGAGCATAGAAGGAGAAGCGTAACAGGAATAGGCCAATGTAAATGACTCGTTGGTAGGAGGCGGGGGGAGGCGGGGGAATATACAGCCTTTGATGTATGGTTCAAAGTTCAAGCCGCATAATCCTGACAACTGGCTGGGGCAAAGATTAAGTGGGCAGCAATTTTTAAACTGTCGATTGTCACTGTGGGGGTTGACGGCATCACCTGACCATCCCGATTCCTAGGAAAAGTTGTGTACACGAACGAGCTTGTGTATCTTACTAATGCCCATTACTGGTTTTGACGTGAGTTTTGGATCTTTATCTGCGCAGTAGTTCATAACCATACTCTTGAGAGCGGTCTACATTAGTGTTGTAGCTTATCATTACCTTATATGGATATATCAACAGTGCCGAAAGAACAGTGGCTGTTTCTGAATATCTTAAACTTTTCAGAAAAGAAATGAAGTACTTAGCAACCATAGTCTATGAGAAAGCCCAGGGCTTTTGAGGATCGTTTTACACCCAATCGTGGATGCTGAGCAACAAACCACGGTGCCATGAATATCATTATATTCTCTCCAAAGATATGCTACATGTTACAATTTGTTATACATGTATTTGGATATATATAATACTGAACTCAGCACACACAAAATGATATAATAAGCATTTATATTGCTAACCAAACACAGCCAATGTTTAGATGTAAACACAATATGATGTAGAAAGGCCTAGAGGGGATACCACATACTGAGGTGATGAAGGGCCTGGAGGGAATACCATTGACACAGAAGGACGAGCGGGTGCAGCAGCCACACTACTCTGGACCCCTATATCAGCATCAAATGCTTCACCAGCATCTATATGAAAGGAGAAATCTGCAATTACTTTCAGTCAGGGACCTCTAGGCCTAGCTGCACCACTACCCATATCTCCCTCTCTGTCAGTGTCCTTCTATATCTATAGCCTCACCATATACTTACTCTATGCCCTATTGATAGCCCTATAGCCATAGTCGAACCCTAGTTCTATAGCTAGACACACCCCTTTTTAGTTATCTCAAAACCCAGGAACTACCCAGGAATAAAATGTCCCGAACAACTATTGCAATATCATATTTTTTGTAAGTTCTGTTTTATGTCTACACTTACTACTCACCTTGGGACTGTTCTTGGTTCTCCTCAGCATCTGTAGAGACACTATCATCGACAAAAGGCGCATCTACGAAGGCACTACGGCTACCACTAACTATAGGCTCAGAAATGACAGCTCTACTCAGAGCTGCTACTTCCTCAGGAGCTACAATTCTTTTTCCATGGTACACATGGACCTCTTCTCCTTCGTTGCAACTGGATTCATTCTCAGAGAGACCAAAATCGCTGCTGTAGCACATTGACAAAATATCGCTCACGGTGAACTTGGAATCCATTTTTACTTCAAGTTTGACTTCACGGCTACCTTGGTTACCGAAGTAGTACGTCAACGATATTAAATATGTAGCTAGACGCTTACATCCACAAAAGGGTTAAAGGGAAGTTAAAAGTTTCTTGATATTTTGAAATTAAGAGCATTGTTTCAATTTTTATACTCAAACAGACAAGATCACAAAGATGAATTTAGAAATAGTCTTTGAAATTCCAGTCACTTTGCTTACCTCTTTGCATAGAGTGTATGTATTTTATTTAATGGCCTTTTCTGTGTGTGTGTATGCTCTTATGCCTGCAGATTATTTCCTTCGAGTCGTGGTGTGGTGGGCTCCCTCACCCGCAATATTGCAACGTCCCCCTCAAGTACAAATTCAGGTAAAGGATCTCCACACTACTACTATAAGCTGCACAATATATAGTGTAGCTGACACGAAGGATGGTTGCTTTGCTAATTATAGTAGACCACACCCTCAAGTGACTCGCATGCTTTCTGAGCTACCTTGTGTGGAAAAGGATGTGGCTCTTGATGAGACCGAACATACCCACATAACCATATACTCGATGAGACAGAACATACCCACATAACCATATACTCGATGAGACAGAACATAACCACATAACCATATACTCGATGAAGACAGAACATACCCACATAACCATATACTCAATGAGACGGAACATACCCACATAACCATATACTCGATGAGACAGAACATAACCACATAACCATATACTCGATGAGACAGAACATACCCACATAACCATATACTCGATGAAGACAGAACATACCCACATAACCATATACTCGATGAGACAGAACATACCCACATAACCATATACTCGATGAGACAGAACATACCCACAGAACCATATACTCAATGAAGACAGAACATACCCACATAACCATATACTCGATGAGACAGAACATACCCACAGAACCATATACTCAATGAAGACAGAACATACCCACATAACCATATACTCGATGAGACAGAACATACCCACATAACCATATACTCGATGAAGACAGAACATACCCACATAACCATATACTCGATGAGACAGAACATACCCACATAACCATATACTCGATGAAGACAGAACATACCCACATAACCATATACTCGATGAGACAGAACATACCCACAGAACCATATACTCAATGAAGACAGAACATACCCACATAACCATATACTCGATGAGACAGAACATACCCACATAACCATATACTCGATGAAGACAGAACATACCCACATAACCATATACTCGATGAGACAGAACATACCCACATAACCATATACTCGATGAAGACAGAACATACCCACATAACCATATACTCGATGAGACAGAACATACCCACATAACCATATACTCGATGAGACAGGACATACCCACATAACCATATACTCAATGAGACAGAACATACCCACATAACCATATACTCGATGAAGACAGAACATACCCACATAACCATATACTCGATGAGACAGAACATACCCACATAACCATATACTCGATGAGACAGAACATACCCACATAACCATATACTCGATGAAGACAGAACATACCACATAACCATATACTCGATGAGACAGAACTTACCCACATAACCATATACTCGATGAAGACAGGACATACCCACATAACCATATACTCGATGAGACAGAACATACCCACATAACCATATACTCGATGAGACAGAACTTACCCACATAACCGTATACAGTACTCGATGAGACAGAACATACCCACATAACCATATACTCGATGAGACAGAACATACCCACATAACCATATACTCGATGAAGACAGAACATACCCACATAACCATATACTCGATGAGACAGAACATACCCACATAACCATATACTCGATGAGACAGAACATACCCACATAACCATATACTCGATGAAGACAGAACATACCCACATAACCATATACTCGATGAGACAGAACTTACCCACATAACCATATACTCGATGAAGACAGGACATAACCACATAACCATATACTCAATGAAGACAGAACATACCCACATAACCATATACTCGATGAGACAGAACATACCCACATAACCATATATATACTCAATGAAGACAGAACATACCCACATAACCATATACTCGATGAGACAGAACATACCCACATAACCATATACTCGATGAAGACGGAACATACCCACATAACCATATAATCAATTTTTCATATTGTTGGGAGGGGGGGTATTAGTTTAGTGTATTAATGGAGGCGGTTCTAGTA
This sequence comes from Cladorhizidae sp. MBARI D1340-BT2, assembly GCA_028752905.1. Lineage (NCBI taxonomy): Eukaryota > Metazoa > Porifera > Demospongiae > Poecilosclerida > Cladorhizidae > Cladorhizidae sp. MBARI D1340-BT2. The sequence continues at coordinate 24,941,382 of JAQNBH010000001.1, forward strand.
TTGCATACAGTTTTGCCTTCTTTCCCCAGACTAAGGTGTCTGAACCGTCACAAATCCCTAGGACTGTGTGTCGTGTTTCCTGGTATCAGGGAGTACACAATCACTCCCCTGTATGTATATTTGGTTTGATACAATTCAAAGCATAAAATAAAAATTAAAAACCCAAGCACTCGTATGTATGTCGGCCCAAACTCACATCAGCAGTAGTCCTAAATGGTTTTGGCTGACGTTAGGTCAAGAAAGACTTCCTGCATATCTAGCATCCTTCGTGTGTTTAGTTCCGTCTCAGTGGGAGTGATATCACTGTCAGGAAGGTAAGGGATCCGTGTAGGTTTCTGTCGGTACATTCCCCCGTGGTTGGGCATTTCATATAGCAGCGGGGGGGGTTATGCCACTGCAAGTGACTCCTGGGAGAGGTTAGGGGGTTATCCTAGCCATGTCATGTGACTTGCACATTCCTTACTGGCAGACAAACAACAACAACATGAAGAGCATGCCACAAGAACCTTGACCTTCATCTTCAGGGATCTCTTTGTCAGGGAGTCAGTTTGACCCCTATTTTAAAATGGCAGACATAATAAAGAAAAGAAAACGGCAAAGCTCATGCTATTGATCATTCTCAACGAACTCTCAGTTGACATGACGAAATTACAATGATCTTCTCAATAATCAACATGCATTTTTACTCTCTCGACGTTTCGATTAGATGCTCTAGCTTCATCAGGAATAGATCGTCATTCCTGATGAAGGCTAGAGCATCTAGTCGAAACATCGAGAGAGTAAAAATTCATGTCGATTATTGAGAAGGTCATCGCAATTGAAATACAGCTGTAGACCATTCTTGCAGCTGCTTAACATCCAAAATAGTGGTTTCAGCTGTCTTTAGATCCCTTGCACCATGATTTGAATCCTTCACTAAGGTAGCAAACTGGCAGACCAAAGCAAAAAATGCTTTAGAATTTGTTTCCAACTATTATCTCTGTATCTTCTCTCTTTCCTTCCACCCTCGCAAGTACTCATGGTTGCTATAAGTACATTCCATAACAATTTGGTACCATGTTTCCGATGACTACAAATTTTTCATTTCCTTGGTTTAGTAAAACTCGTGTATGGGTAAGGTTCATCAAAGGAATAATCACGCTTGTGTGTGTGCGTGCAAGTGTCTGGCTATGCGAAAGTACATTGGGCTGACTGAGCTGATCATCTTTTCACTAAATTAGAAGCTTCATCTTGTGTGAATAGAAGATTATAGATGTCTCGCTTTGAGCATGTTTAGCTAATGCAATCTACAAAGTTGTCACCATCGTTAGCTGTAAGTGGCAGCAGTTAATAGCAGAGACCTTCAAACAAACTCGTAGCTGTACGACTTGTAATCCATGTGTGTGTGTGTGTTGTGTACCTGTGTGTGTTGTGTGCCTACACTGTATGTGTGTTGTGTGCCTGTGTGTGTGTTGTGTGCGTGTTGTGTGCCTGTGTTTGTTGTGTGCATGTATATGTGTTGTGTGCCTGTGTGTGTTGTGTGCCTACACTGTATGTGTGTTGTGTGCCTGTGTGCCTGTGTGTGTTGTGTGCCTGTGTTGGTTGTGTGCCTGTGTTGGTTGTGTGCCTGTGTTTGTTGTGTGCCTGTGTGTGTTGTGTGCCTACACTGTATGTGTGTGTGTTGTGTGCCTTTGTGTGTTGTGTGCCTACAATGTGTGTGTTTTGTGCCTGTACCTGTGTGTGTGTTGTACTCGATTGTATCAGCTGTGGTTGATTTGTTAAAGGGAGATATCCTGATGAAGAGGAAGTAGGAGTTCATGAAGGAGTATAATATTTATAGGGAGGAAACAGCAACAACAACAATAAATAGAAGCAAGAAAAAAATGACAAATCACAATTTATGATTACAAAAAAAATGACAGACCAAGAGTTTACCAATTGTAGACAATAAACAATCAGAGGAGGACCTTTAGAATCATGCAATACTATACACTACTGGTTTAAATCTGTCCAGTATTTGAGTGCATCATCCTACAAGGTCCTCTAAATCTTTGTCGTCTACAATTAGTAAACTCTTGTCTCCTTTCTTCTTGGGCAACTATCGAGTTTTCAATTATTAAGTATTAAGTATCCGAACGCATGTTGTGTGTGTATGTACGTGTTGCTCTCTCCTTATCCGCCACCTACCCACCCCACCACTGTTTGCCCAGTCGTCCCACCCACGTGCACGGCCTCTAACCCGGCAAGGAGGTGCGCAGTGGGACCGCTATACACCCCGTGCCCCTCGGGGGGTTCCGCCGGCCATCTAGCGCGAGGCCGGGACGCGGGACAAGGTGGGGAACTCCTCGTCCCGTCGCGCCTCCTACCCCCAGAAATCTATTGCATTCAGCTAGTGTGATGTGCTCGTATATTATAAAGAGTAATTTTAAAAATGTTTTGTTGTTTGTTTGTTTGTTGTTGAAATGCTCTGCTGGTGACATGTACAGGCAGAGACCACAACAGAATTGGTATCACTTTCTTTCCCTCATACTGTGCAGACCACAACAGAATTGGTATCACTTTCTTTCCCTCATACTGTGCACTTCAATAGTCAGACTTTCATGCGGAGGTAGAGGCTCCCTGGGACCCATCACATTATTATACTGTGGCTAGCAACTAGCAATCAATAGTCAGAGTTTCATGCGGAGATAGAGGCTTCCTGGGACCCATCACATTATTATAATGTGGCTAGCAATCAATAGTCAGAGTTTCATGCGGAGATAGAGGCTCCCTGGGACCCATCACATTATTATAATGTGGCTAGCAACTAGCAATCAATAGTCAGAGTTACATGCGGAGATAGAGGCTCCCTGGGACCCATCACATTATTATAATGTGGCTAGCAATCAATAGTCAGAGTTTCATGCAGAGATAGAGGCTTCCTGGGACCCATCACATTATTATAATGTGGCTAGCAATCAATATAGTCAGAGTTACATGTGGAGGTAGAGGCTCCCTGGGACCCATCACATTATTATAATGTGGCTAGCAATCAATAGTCAGAGTTTTATGTGGAGGTAGAGGCTCCCTAGGACCCATCACATTATTATAATGTGGCTAGCAATCAATATAGTCAGACTTTCATGCGGAGGTAGAGGCTCCCTGGGACCCATCACATTATTATAATGTGGCAAGCAATCAATAGTCAAGAGTTTCATGCGGAGGTAGAGGCTCCCTGGGACCCATCACATTATTATACTATGGCTAACAAGTTGCTACAAGGCTGTTCTATGATTTTTGCTGTTAGTCCATGTCTAAGATGTGGCTGTTGAGAGCTGAGGTCTTTCGATGACAATACCATTAAGTCTGCCAAGATTAATGTCACCAAGTCCAGGTCGAAGATATTTCTTGATAAGCTTCACTTGATTGTAGGAACGCTCAGCGATAGCCGTTCAAACCGATAGAGCCAGCAAGATGTTGAGAAGTTTGAAGGTTTCTGGAAATATCTCAGCACATGCACCTGAGGACTCCATCTCTACAGCACACAAAACGCAAAAAAAAAAAAAAAAAAAAATACACCCCCCCCCCCTACAGACACACACCCACACACATACACACACAAAAAAAATCCTGTAGGAAGCTCTGGTAGTAATTGTTATTTTTCTTTTCATTTCTTTCCTTTTCTTTGGCTTGAGTACTCCTAAACTCAAAGTGCCCAAGAAGGTGCCCAGCATTCCTGCCAGAAAGGCCAAAACAGGTTTTACCCAGCATTCCTGCCAGAAAGGCCAAAACAGGTTGTAATGGTCGGTGTGAGGCAGGGAGATAACTACATGTGTATGGATTCTATTTACTTCCTCTAATGTTGACTCAAAGCTTCTGGAAGCCAGCAAAGGTGGACAGCCGCCTCTTCTAGTCCTGTAGGCAAGTGGTTGCTATGTCGCTTCAATCCTTATTTGTTAGTGCTTAGAGGCAAGGGAATTCTGTTTTTTGGAGCCAGCAAGGGAAGGGCTAAGGTTTCATGTAGCCTCTGGGGGTTGTTGTTAAGGGGGGGGGTGTCATGGCAGCAGCATTACTTAGTGATAGAAATTCTTCAGAAGCCAAATATGTCAACTCTCAGTTGTAACCGTGTTCAGTGTTTTTGCATCGATCATATCACAAGGAACTTCAATAGTTAGTTATTTATTTATTTATTACTTTGTTGTTGTTGTTGTTGTTATTAATGTTGGTTATTGTTATTGTTATTGCCATTGACCAGCATAAGCTTCTTACAATATATTTTTGTTTATTATAATAATTATAAAAAAATTAATTTAATAATTGAACCTTCTCAATAATCAACTTGAAATTGTATTTCTCTCGACGTTTGGACTAAATGCTCTAGCCTTCATCAGGAATAACGAGATACTAGACTCGCGTGAGCCTGCTATATACCTAGCTAGCTATCCACCACGTGCTACTGGCACACACATCTAGCACACACATCTAGCACGTGAACCAGGTGTAAAAAAATATCTAAATTAATTTAAAAATAAACAAATTTTTTTTTTAAAATAAACAAAACAAACAACAATAAATAATAATAATAAAAAATAATTAATTATTAAATTGACACTAAATAATAATAATAATAATAATAATAATAATAATAATAATAATAATAATAATAATAATAATAATAATAATAATAATAATAATAATAATAATAAACATAAATAATAAATAAATAATATCTTTAAAATAAAAAATAAATATTTAAAAAGAAAAAAGTTTAGTTATGGTGGTCGTGGCTTCAAGTTCAGGCTCTTGCGAATGGCTCCCCAGCAACCAGGCAAGTCCATTCAACAGTCTTGATTGAACTGCTCACATTTTGGTGCTAGGTTGATGTGCAGTACCTCCTATGCACTCATGTGTTGTGAACTGCATCCCTTGTAGCTGTTGGAAATACTACATAAGGGGAGACCATCAGAAGACTGGAGACCAGAGTGAAAGAACATCAAGATGCCTATAGAAAGTGTGCTAAAGAGAAGTCTGCAATTTCTGAACATGCATGGGATAATGGATATCCTGTTTTGTGGGTGGGAGGAAGCCACCATCTTGGACCAGGCCAGAAGACAGAAGGAACTGCTAGTGAAGGAGGCATTGCACATCAGCCTAGCACCAAAGTGTGAGCGGTTCAATGGAGACTGTGGAATGGACTTGCCTGGCTGCTGGGGAGCCACTCTCAAGAGCCTGAAGCCACGCCCACCATAATTACTCATATTTTTATCTTGTTTATTTATATTCATTTGTTTGTTATTTATTTTATATTATAAAAAAATTAATTGATTTTATTATTACATATTTTATTTTATTGTTATTATTATTTATTTTTTGTAAATTTGTTTATATTATTTATTGTCAATTTATTGTCAATTTATGTCAATTTATGTAGTACTATTATTATATTAATTGATTTTTTAAATTTAATCATGATTATATTTATAATTTATTTATATATATGTATTTACATCGGTTCACGTGCTAGATGCATGTGTCAGTAGCACATGTGGATAGCTAGCTACCGGTATATAGCAGGCTCATGCGAGTCTTGGCATCTCATTATTCCTGAAGGCTAGAGCATCTAGTCAAAACGTCAAGAGGATATAATTCAAGTTGATTATTGAGAAGGTTATGGTAATGTTATTATGTCAACTGAGAGTTCATTGAGTGTTTATTTGAGGGAAACCTACAGTAGCAATACCCAGAAATTAGAGATGCTACGAGAAGATTTGACACCAGAGAGCTCGGTGAAAGAATCACCACGTGTTCAGCACGAGATGCCGTGGTTAAGAAATTCTACCAGCAAGTGTAAGTATCAAGCCTCCCAGTAAGACCAGTGAAGGGTACAGGATACCAGAGAGAGCCAGAAAACCGTTCCTATCAGAGAGAATTTGCCAGTCATACAGAAAAAGCAGTGCCTTAACAGCTGAATGTGAAGATCTGGAAGCCAAACTGGAACCAACTCTGGGAAGTGACTATCAGAGGATTCAGACCATTTGTAGAGGAGCAGCAGAGAAGACCCACAGCAAATACAAGCAGAACCATCAAAAGAAGCTGGAGACACTTTTGGAGAGAAGGATATTGAGAGAAGTTTCAACCCCAAGACTTAACAGATGGGTGGTGTATCTGACAGAGAAGAACCTTTCTCCAACTCAGGAAGAAGTGCATCTTCCCTACTCCAAAGAGACTAACTTTGATGGATATCATAGCTGCAGTGGAAGAGATAGCCAGTAAGCTGGAGGATAACAAGATACTTGAGCTTCAAGGAAGAATATGTTGAATTTTGAGAAGAGCAAGGAAACCAAAGGACAACTTGACGAAGGAACAGAGAAAGGCCCTTGGAGAACTGGGAAAGATGGAATAGCTGATAATCTTTCCAGCAGAGAAGGGGAAGGCAACAGTTCTGATGACAAAGGAAAGTTACATTTCAAAGCTGACAGGAATGCTGAAAACCAAAACATATGGAATACTGAAGAAGGATCCTCCTACCAAGGCACAGGAAAGCAAGGTGAATCGTGTGTTAAAGAATATGGAGAAGACGGGAGAAATAACAACTGCATTATTAATAGAATTAGGGCCACTGGAAGTAGACCACCACTGATTTATGGGCTCCCTAAGATACATAAACCCGAGGTCCCCCTTAGGCCTATTGTGTCTTGTATACGTGCACCGTCGTATAATCTTTCCAAGTTCATAGTACATTTGGTATCACCTCTAGCTGGTAATACAAGTACATATGTCAAGGATTCTGGGCAATTTATCAAGCGTATTCAAGGATGAATGTTTGGCACAGGATGAGTGGTTTGTCGGTTTTGATGTTTCCTCTCTTTTTACCAATGTTCCCATTGATGAGGCTGTGGAAGTAATTTTTGGAATGTTGGCGAAAGATGAGAGCTTGCATGTGAGGACTACACTAGATGCTGACAGGATTTCTGAACTGTTGGAGTTGTGCCCGAAATCCACCTACTTCAGGTATCAATAAATAAAAATACTACGAGCAGAAAGAGGGTGCAGCAATGGGCTCTCCAGTATCTTCAGTGGTAGCCAACCTTTATATGGAATTCTTTGAGGAATTGGCACTCACAACTGCCCCACTGGAGATACGTGGATGACACCTTCTGCATTGTGAAGAAGGGAAGTGAGCATAAGTTGTTTGATCATCTGAACAACATCAGGCCACCCATAAAGTTTACCATGGAGCTTGAAGTGGACAGATTGTTATTACCCTTTCTGGATGGCCACCTACACAGGAAGGAAGACAGAAGGCTAACTGCACCCTTTTATAGAAAACCCACGCACACCAACCGGTACCTTGATTATAGATCACATCATCCTATCCATGTCAGATGTCAGAAGAGGAGTGGTGAAGAGCTTGTATGATAGAGCCAGGAGAGTAGTGACTGAGAAGGAGGACCTTTGGAATGAAGAACATCATTTGAATAAGGTCTTTAACGAAAATGGTTATCCGCAAGCCTTCATCAACCTTTCGTCTGCAGATGCATCTAAATGCAGAAAGGAAGATGAGTACATCGATACAGGCAATGAGAGGTCTAAAAAGAAAGATGCTATGGTAGTGATTCCTTATGCAAGTGAAGACATCAGGAGGGTCTGCAGGAAGTTCAACATCAAAGCCGTGTTCAGATCGGGAAGTACTCTGAGGAAACAACTGAGCAGAGTGAAGGATGTTTTACCAGCTAATATGCACTCATGCATTGTGTAACGCATCCCTTGTAGCTGTGGGAAATACTACATAGGGAGACCCCCAGAAGACTGGAGACCAGAGTGAAAGAACATCAAGATGCCTGTAGAAAGTGTGCTAAAAGAAATCTATAATTGCTGAACATGCATGGGATAATGGACATCCTATTTTGTGGGAGGAAGTCACCATCTTGGACCAGGCCAGAAAACAGAAGGAACTGCTAGTGAAGGAGGCATTGCACATCAGCCTAGCACCAAAGTGTGAGCAGTTCAATCAACACTGTGGAATGGACTTGCCTGGCTGCTAGGGAGCTACTCTATTATTTATTTACTTATTTTTATTTATTTACTTTAATTATTTATTTATTATTTTTACACTATAGACTATAAGAAGTTTATTACTAATTATAGGGGAAGCAAACATAACATACCAATTTCATTAACACCTAATTAGTTCATTAACACCTACTTAACACATGCTAGTCAATTACAAAAATACCAAAATAATAACTAATTAACAATACATACATAAATAAATAAAATAAGTTTACAAGTTCAACTCCTGACTCACCCCAAACCCAAAACAGAAGAGGCATTCCCCTGCTGGACTGCCACTGAGAGACGCTGAAGGAGGTGAGCACTGGCATTCACCTCCCCAGTTCTTTGCCTTATCCTGAGGCTAACTCCTTCAGGAAAGCCATTGACCTGTTCCCGATGACCCCCAAAGACTTGATGGCCACAGGCACAAAAAAGTGGCAAGGATCTATGCTGGTATACTTGGCCACTTTTTTCTCCTCAGCCATAGCAGCCACAGCTCCAGCACTACTCACTGCCGCACTGTTTGTTTGTTTGTTTATTATTTTTATTTTTTATTATTTTTTATTTACTATTTTAATTATTGTTAGTATTATTATTATTATTATTATTATTATTATTATTATTATTATTATTGGTCAATTTATTACATATTTATTTTTTGTTATTATTATTATTATTATTATTATTATTATTATTATTATTATTATTATTATTATTATTATTATTATTATTATTATTATTATTATTATTTACATCGATTCACATGCTGGATGGTGTGCAGGTAGCACGTGCTGGACAGGTAGCTGAGTATATAGCAGGCTCATGTCAGTCTTAGTGTCTCATTATTCCTGGCGAAGGCTAGAGCATCTAATCAAGATGTCGAGAGAATACAATTTCAAGTTGATTATTGAAAAGGTTATTGTAATGTCAACTGAGAGTTCATTGAGTGTTATTATTATTGTTATTATTATTATTATTATTGTGACTATTGTTATCATTACTACTACTATTACTGTCTACTCTTGTTAATCCAATACCACTGCTTCTCATGTCAACTACTAATTATTGAATTTAAATTTGCTACTGATATGTACTTACAGACCATCATGATCACCCCACCATCATGATCGCCCCCACCATCACGATCACCATCATGATCACACCACCATCATGATCGCCATCACGATCACCCCACCATCACGATCATACCACCACCATCATGATCACCCCACCATCATGATCACTCCACCATCATGATCACCCCCACCATCATGATCACCCACACCACCACAATCACCCACACCACCACGATCACCCCCACCATCACGATCACCCCACCATCATGATCACCCCACTATCACAATCACCCCACCATCACAATCACCCCCACTATCACGATCACCCACACCATCACGATCACCCACACCATCATGATCACCCTACCATCATGACCACCCCACCATCATGATCACTCACACCATTATGATCACCCTACCATCATGACCACCCCACCATCATGATCACTCACACCATCATGATCACCCTACCATCATGATCACCCCACCATCACAATCACCCCACCATCACAATCACCCCACCATCACAATCACCCACACCATCATGATCACCCCACCATCACGATCACCCCACCATCACGATCACTCCACCATCACGATCACCCCACCATCACATCACGATCACCCCACCATCACGATCACCCCCACCATCATGATCACCCACACCATCATGATCACTCACACCATCATGATCACCCTACCATCATGACCACCCCACCATCATGATCACCCCCACCGTCATGATCACCCCCACCATCACGATCACCTCACCATCAAGATCACCCCCACCATCATGATGGTTGACATGGACGATTATTCATGTATCCTGTGACGCTAATTTTTCCCAAAATACAAACCAGTTGACATCAATCGCTAATGGATAGTTTGCATATCCATAGTTAAATGACCCACAAGGAATTCCTTGATGCTAGCCTGCCTCATCAGCTTCTGGTTGCCACTTCTCATCGTTTCTTCAGCACCCCATGCAGTATCCAGTGATGCTGATCAGCTTCTCTGCCACTTCTCATCGTATCTTCAGCACCCCATGCAGTATCCAGTGATGCTGATCAGCTTCTCTGCCACTTCTCATCATATCTTCAGCGCCCCATGCAGTATCCAGTGATGCTGATCAGCTACTGATGGCCGCGTCAAGTCATATATATATTCACTGCTCTTGAAGAATCTTGAAGATTAAAAATAAAAAATTAAATGATAAAATATCACAGTAGGTGTGCCATGAGGAGAGGGGAGGGGCTTGGAAGATAGATTTGGAATCCAGTGAAAGATTCTGTTTCTTCCTTTCAGCTCTTCTGTTCTCAGATTTCTCTGCAAAGTCACTCTGCAAAGTCACAGTATAGAGCTCATACGCTTAGTTCCAGACATTTCACACACTCACACACACATTGAGCGTTGCAGCTGTCTTCGGCATGGGGTCACATGCTCCACTTGTGAACTCGCCCTGTGATTCATTTTTTAACTTCTGCAACTTATATTACAGCAAAATCGACATATTTGGTTTAAATGTCACACTCCTGAAATACAGGGGAAGTTATTACTGCCACTTATACTCGGGCAAGTACGATGTCAGGGGTGGATCCAGGAATTTTAGATTGGGGGGGTTGATGAACTACTCACGGCCATAGCCAGGGGTGTTTCCATGCTGCCCAGAAATCCTTCCCCCTCTTTCCTGAATCATGATCAGATCATTAATCATTTTGCAAGAAAGCACCGTCCTGCATTTCTCTTGGCAATTATATAACAAGACATATCATCACCAACATTATTATAACAAGAAATGTAAAATTGATCATTTAAAAAAAATTGTGAGTGATAGTGCAAGTGCTCAGGAACCCCCCTTAATTATTCCTGGCTATGGTTCTGGCTGCCTACCTACTAACAACCTAAGGAAGATGCTGGGGTGGATCGAGGAATTTTAGAAAGGTACAGGGGGTGGGGGGTGCAGGGGAACTAGCCCATGCACACTGTACTGTGTAATGAATAAGAATATTTATCAGCTTAAAAGAACAGCAACTAAAGATAAACAGGAAACTATTTTCAGTTAATAAATAGTGAAGCTTGAAAGAGCCTTCTCGGGTGACACTGCACAAAAGCATGGCAGATATCATCAACTGACACTGTCATTCCATAGTTTATGGCTATTACAGCAAGATCAGAAAAGTGTTGTTTAGTCAAAGTTGACCTTGTATATGTCTTTATCCTCCTGAGCAAACTAAATGATCGTTCTGCTTCAGCACTGGTGATAGGCAGAGTGCAAGCAATGACTAGTAAGCAATGAATGTTTGGGAAAGAGTCAGAGTCACAAGAGCTAAGTGCTAGGAGAAGATTGTTGGGGATGGTAGCCTCATCTTTGTCTCTCTTATGCTTCCACAATGATTGCCATCTTCTTAGTTCACTTTTGAGATTTTGAGAGACAAGTAACATGGAAGATCTTTTTCCCAGTACAGAAGGTCATCGATAGTTGAACACTCGGATTGCAGTTGAGCACTGAAGGCACAAGGCACAAAAGCATATGACTTTGTTTTCCCTCACCTTGAAATCTTTCCTCCAACTGGTTAATGAATGAATCCAGCACTGGTATAGCAATGACTCTCTTGTAATGCTCTTTTGCTGATTGACTTGGAGTGTTGCTTCGATTCCGTTGAATGCTTGTCTTTCTTGGAACACTCTCACTCACACCAATTGACTCAGCCAGTTCAAGTACCTCACAATACCACAAGCTAAAAATGGTGTCAATAGTCTTTCTGGGGGTCTTCAAGCATTCAATCGCTTCAGTAACTTTGTTATAGGCCTCATATATATCTTGATCCTGCTTCTGAAGTTTTGAAGCAAGTATTTTTACTTCATCAAGAACATTCTTGGTGATTATAAAAACAGCAATAGTTTGAAAAGAAGAGAGAGCAGCTTTCAGACCTTGTGCTTTCACTCTTGTCTCAGTTTCCCAACTCCCATCTGATGAGCCTAAATTTGGGAAATCAGTAGGACACAAAATGGCATCTAAGAAAGTGATATATAAGTGGCTCATACATTTCAAAAACACTAAAGCATGTATGTCTCTCCACCCATCTTGTCTTACACATTCCTGGAAGCTTTCTTGCTTTTGAAGAAGACAAGAATTCATTGACTGTAAGTTCAAAAAGGTTTTGCCTCTTAGGGCTGTGAGCTAAAAAGAGGTGTGCTTCATTTATAACTAAAATCAAGTTTCGTACTTCCTGAACAAGACATGCTCTGGCAATTGAAAGATTAAGGCAGTGTGAGTAGCAGTGTGTGTACAGAGCTAGTGGGCTGACCTCCTTGACTTTAGATTGGACTCCTGCAATGCCGGATGACATCACAGATGCTCTATCATAAGCTTGCCCTCTAATTCTACAGGGATCTAAAGAAACTGAAGGACTAGAAACTGTTTCAAGAATCTTTCTTGAAATGGATGAAGCTTTGGCTCGGTCCAAGTAGACAAAGCTATAATCAGGCACTCCTTGATATGATGATCAGTGGGAGAGGACAGATCAACATACCTGAAGCACACAGAAAGAATCTCTTGATTAGAATGAGGATCTGTGGCTTCATCAGCAATGATGGTGAAAGGCATTTTTTCCCCTCAGAGCTGTTCAGTTATATGCTCTCTAATTTTAGATGCATATACATGTATGTGAATAACCTCATTTTGAATGGTTATTATACTTCGCGTTCCTGTTAGCTGAGAGAAGGTATTTGTGTAGGAGCTTATCTGTCTTAGCCAAAAGCTGAAGTGTGGCTACCAAATTGCCCCTGTTGACATCTTCATCTGAGAAATCCACTCTGTAGTCAGAGTGGCCTCTGAATGGTAGTGCTTGCTTTGCCAAAAACTCTACAGCCAAAACTATCTGCTGGAGAACATGCCTGTTCTCTTCGGCTTGTTGGTTGCTCTGTTTCAATAGCCTTGTATCTATCCCTTCATCTGGTTGGTTAAAATTTCTGACAAAAAGGTCTACCCTCTCAGCTGCATGGCAATGCATTTGAGTCTGATCATGGCATACAAGTACACCATCCTTGCCAAGTGCTTTTGAGTAAGGTTTCTGGTATGGGGACAAAACTAACAAACCAAAACGATTGCCAACTCCAGAAACACTGCGGCTGCTCTGGAAAAACTATACAATATCTGCAAAGACTACCTGCAAGAACAGTGCTGTATGAAAGCCAAGGAAATTGTACCAACCATCCAAGCGGAAGGATACACTCCAGGTTTTTCCTAGTTTGGTAACCTGATGTGAATGAAGATGATCAGAAGAAGAAGGTTTGGAATGATGAGAAAGATATTGCTTCTTACGATATTATTTGCTAATGACCTAAGCTTATCCCAGTTACCTTGAGCGGCTTCAACTATTGTCCCAAGTCCACCTGTCCACTAGTTGACGGAACTACACTGAGTGATGTAGTCATCGTATCAATTGTTGCTGAGCATAACTGAGAAACAGTAGTTGGCATTGACAAGGAAGAGCACGATGTAGTGGTTGTGACTGTAACTGTCATTGATGGTGATTGAACAAATAAATCTATATCAGTTGATGCACTAGAGTTACCATCATCAGCAGTCATTGACACAGGGATATGGGACCCAGACTCGATTCTACATTAATTAGAAGGCTATTATAAATTGAGCATTCAACTCTTAACCCTTATTGTGCTGTATATTGTATCTTACCTTATAAAAAAAGTGGTCAGCTGGGTGCAATCCCTGGATGCTGGCCTCTTTCTACTTCCAGACATGGCAATATTGATGGCAGATGCAAAATGAATCCAGAATGACTATATAGCTATTATTATCATGCACAGCCACATTGCAGGAGTGTGGGTTTACTAACAGTTTGTAGTTTAACCAAAGTGTCTATATCTCTATATCTAACAAGTGCCTATATTTAACAAGTGTCTATATCTAACAAAGTGTCTATATCTAACAAAGAAACTGGAGGTGGAGCTAGTGTTTAGAATGTTATGGGGGGGTTGCAACCCCAGAAACCCCCCCCCCCCCTGGATCCACCCCTGGATGTTGATGTTTCTTAACCTGCACATTCTTGTAGACTGCTGTGGTATAACAATATGGGTAAAGGGTCATTAAATCTACATACTTGCATTCTTGTTTTCATTCTTTTTGACGACGAGTCAACCCATCTCCTTCATCTCTCTCCCTCTCTCTCGTCCTTACTTACCTCTCTCCTCCATCTCTCTTCCTTACTTACTTACCTCTCTCCTCCATCTCTCTCTCCCCTCTCTTCCTATGATGTGTGTGTGTGTTTGGTGGTTTGCGTGTGTGCATGCGCAGCTGGAGTCCGAGGGGTGTGCTGCTGGCATGCAAGAATCCTGCAAAGCTAATCAGAAGAGGAAAGGTAACAGTACCTCCTTTGTGTGTCAGATTAGCCTGTTTCTTGCATGTCAGGTTTTGTGTTATTGTGTAGTCCAGATTAACTTCACTAATATGTGTAAAGATGTGTAATATTTTTATGCCGTGCATGTAATGCAGTGTAGCATCACACTAGGCAGTAATTTTTTGCAGATAATCAAGAGTAACTTAAGCAAAACAATGTAACTTCTATTAGGCATCTCGAAACTTCCCTCTAAAAATGCTACAGTGTAACATCGACATTAGGAATGAAATCACTATTCCTGATGAAGGTTTAGAGAGCATCTAGCCGAAATGTTGAGGAGCGAACTGTTGATTAGTCATTGTATTAGTTATGTGATTATATTGCCTCATAATAGCAGTATGGCTTCACGTTAGGCAGTTCATGCAGTGTAATTTCACACTGCATGTTGTGTAACGCAGTGTAACTCATTATTCATGTAAGGTAAAGGATCATCATATGTACATAACGGAAGTAACAGTAAGTTTTGTTTAAATCTCTCAATGTTGCATTTAATTAGCAATTGACCACCATCACCCTACAGACTCAAACTCGGACATCATTCATACCAAAGAATCATTCACACCAAAGAAGAATTTAAAAATAATTATATGCGTTTAACATTTGATTTTGATTTCCCCCCCCCTTTTTTCCCCCTTCCCCCCCCCCCCCCCCCCCTGCACGTGCCCAGTAGACAGCTTTATCATATAAAATAGATATAAAACTTACTTGCAGTTTGATGGGCACGAGAAGGGGGAAATAATGACTGACGACCCAAACTTCTCTTGCCAACTGTCTCTTCCAAGCCTTGACTGCTGTTTCTGGCAGATTGTCTGCTGAGGAAGCTACAGAAGTTTGTTACCGAGGGTCACTCTTAATCTCTTCATTCTTGAGCAGAGGTGCTCCTGCATATGTCACTCTTAATCCCTTCATTCTTGAGCACAGGTGCTCTTGCGCGGGTCCTTTTAATCCCTTCATTCTTGAGCAGAGGTGGGTCACTCATAATCCCTTCATTCTTGAGCAGAGGTGCTCCTGCGCGGGTCCACTTGATCCCTTCATTCTTGAGCAGAGGTGCTCCTGGATGGATTTCCTTGTAGCGTTTTGATGAAGACCCAGCGTGATAAGGTCCATGCATAGATGCTTACTGTACCTTACTGTACCTTATTGACATACCAAACTTCAGCTGATTGCCTTTGCATTCCAATGATGTGAAGATTTTGAAAAGATTGTTCCTGAGTACATATTACTATTTAGTAATAATAATAATAATAATAATTATTATTATTATTATTATTATTATTATTATTATTATTATTATTATTATTATTATTATTATTATTATTATTATTATTATTATATTTATTATTATTATAAATTTATTATTATAATTTTTTTATTATTACTATCACTACTACTACTACTATATTGTTGTTAATATTATTTTAATTTGGTTCGTGCATTCAAACTCATCTCTTAGTGTCGATGTTCATTGATAGCAAAATATTTGTTCAAATAATGCAACTGATAACCACTACCAAATAGTCTATTCTAGAGCATGCACAGAGGAATATAACTCGAGTTGTTTGTTAGCGAGGTTGTACCTAACCCTACCCTACTAGAAATGTCGCTGAAATGGTGATGTTTACAGTAGTAAGCAACATACTCGGCAAAAAAAAAAGGGGTGGGGGGGTTGACTAACCTTGAAACTAAAGCAGCAAATGATTTAGAATTCAACATGGAATGACTCGATGAATTCCAAGTGCTTTTGTTTACTTTGATTGTCACTAAGCAACCTAACATATTGCAGTGCTTGCCTGATGGGGTCCACTTTTAATTGTTTCTCTTCCGTGGTTACCATAGGGCTTTTTAACATTTACATGGCCATGAGCCATGACTACATAAAATCGCACGGTCAAGCTATGCACGTGCTAAAGATATCTGAGCATGCCCGGCGATCTGTATTTAAAATATCTAACCTATAGCGCCTAGGTAACTAAGGTAATCATGACATCAAACTCGCCTGTTACGAGAAAAACGACTTCTGAGCTAAATGTGAACGGTGTTTTGGTGATTTGGATAACGACAACTTTGGACTCTCTGAAGTTGAAAGTAATGATGAGGAAGGAGAAGGGATTGCCCACCAGGACTACATACTAGTGACCCGAAAGAGCTAGTAGCTCCGAGTGAAATCGTGGATTCATAGCCCGCTTTTTTCCAGTCCAGATACAACTTGCCTAGGGATCTAGATAAGGGATGTATGATGGTGAGCTCCCAGGTAAGTAACTAGCTATGTCTATAAGCTACCTTATATATGGACTATGGTGATGGTGAACAAGAGCTCCCAGGTAAGTAATTAGCTCTTTATAAGCTACCCTAGTATAATTTTGTTTATTCTCCTCACAAGTACCAATCTGAGCAAAACAGCATGTACCTGGGTACTTGGCGAGTACTAGCTAGCTAGCTAACTAACTGGCTAGCTATTTATTTAGTTAGCAAGCATGCACTAGCACTATATACTCCACAGGCCCTCACACGATATTCACTCTGCTCCCAAGCTGAATCTTGGATTTGTGTTTGCCTCCTTCACAATCTCACAATCTTTACTTCCTTCCCAAGCACTACATACCTCACAAGCTGTACTGTGTGTGGCCTTCACTCTCTGCTACACTTGACTCTCTTTGTTGTTGTGTGTGTGTTGGTTGTTTGCTATTGAGTCGTGCTCCCGGCTAAATGGTTGGAATTTTATTCAGCAAACAAGGCAACAATATAATAAAATATAGCTCTCTGTGATGTAGTGAATAAGGTTGAGTGGGAATATAGAGCAAATAGTGTGTGCTTACATATTCGCATTATCTTGTGTAATCTCCAGCTCTAATTATTCGTCATTTGTGATATGTTGCTAAGCAACCTGCTGTTGACCACAATGTTTGTCAGCATCAATGCTACAACCTCAAGCTTGGTTGCTAAGGGCATTTGTGCACTCCTGATTGAATACATGTATTATGTAAAATAAGGTCACAAAATGCTGTGTAAATCCAGAGGATGAAGGCAGCCATGACTCTTGCTGTCACTTCATCACTTGACTTTTAAAAAATCAATTTAGGAGCACACATGTGTCATGTATTTCTAAAGGTGATAGCACTCAGTGATATGTTGACGCTGATTCATGTGAGATAGCAACATGAATGGCCCTAAAGAATGCAGGGTTTCATTTAGAAAAATGTCCAAAGGGGGCAACTGGAGGAATCTGGATATTAAGGGGGGGCATGATGGTTAAAGATGTGACAAAGTTTCTAATGAATTTTAATAATACAGTTTCCAAAGGGGGGGTGGGGGGGGTTGTACTCAAGTGATGTGTTGATGCTGCTGCAACACGAATGGAAAATTTTATTCTCGGTTTTTTCAGCTGGTGGAGATTACAGAGGGGTTGCTGATGGAGCCCGAGAACGTCATCTCCTTCAGCCCCTCGGAAAGTCCGCTATCGGACGTGGAATTTGAAGGTTATTATAACCGAGATTCCGTCAAGTACAGGGACATATATAACATTCCTGAAGCCGAGACCATCATCCGAGGGACATACAGATACAAGGTAGGGGCACAGCGTGTGTGGGGGTATACTTCATCCGAGGGACGTACAGCTACAAGGTAGGGGCACAGCGTGTGTGGGGGTATACTGTAGACCACCTGGTTGATGATTAAGTGTGTGCACCCAGTATCATTCCTGCGATTAGAACTTGTACATGAATGGCTGAGGAGGAATTATAGGTCGGTTTTCCAAGAGGTTTGGTGGAGCATTTGTTCGTGCTAAATCAGAGTGGGCTGATAATAACATGTTCAGAATGTGTGTATATATATACTTTATATATAATATAGATTTAAAGTAGTAATAGAAAAGTACTGGGATGGCTAGTCCTACTATAGTTTCATGCGAAAGACTATATATTTAACGGAGCAGTAGGAGCGACAAACCTTCCTCTCCGTGTCAGAGGTGCTACTTATGCAAGTGTACTGAATGTGGCTATTTTGCTGGAGTATGTCGCAGTGGCTGACTGGATCACTGGGAGGAGTCACAAGTGAAGCATGTGATCTCGTACTGCAGCTAATTTTTTTTGCATGTGAAGGATGTCTGACACGAAGCACACGAGCTCTGCTGCAGTTTTTATACTCGAGGTTGTTGAATTGGCAAGAGAAAACACACCAAGGTCAGCCAAATCACACTAGGTCAGAATAGTGTGCGACTTGTGCTCAGCAATAAATAATCTTGGTAATGATGGCTAATTTGGGAGGTTGACTTATACTCCTTTGCAACCTATACTCCGTCAAATACAGTACATACAGTGTTCTCCCCAGAAGTTTGGTAAGGGACGTATGTCATGTCATCGGTGGAATAGCCCACTAATAAATCACGATGGTCTGTTGTTGTTTTGGGGCGTCTCATATTCTTTATTGTGTTTACAGGTGCATGTGATACACTACTGGACTAGACATCTTGTTATACTACTACTGTATGTATGTACACGATGGCATCATGCAACAAGCCGTACATAATACAATACATTCACATTGAACCGATGCCTAGACACTCCTACAATAGTGAATATGGTTTTCTTGAAATATTTCATGGGTGAAGTAACTGTTGCGTTATAGTTTACAATGATGGTTCTGGAGGAAATGGTTTCATTAACGCGGGAAGGAAGGGGGGGAAGGGAGACACATTTAGGTAAGATAAGAAGGGCTTAGTTACCACTTCTTGCAAATGTAAAGGAGGACCCGACCTTTTTCTTCAAAAAAGCAAAAAATATATATATATATATATTGATCAATCTTCTACACCTTCACTGATATACTAACTATGTTTCAAACTTCAGCTCATTATTGACAACCATTCTTGAGTTATGATGGTTTTTATGCTTACCATTGGGTTATATACCGATTGAGAAAATGGATGAGAAGAAGCATGAATAACATGGTTTCCCATAGATGTGCATTGACGACACAAATGTTTCTGACTCAGTCAATTGTTTTCCTGGTAAATCATTTTTATATCATCCGAAAACTCTTTATTTTCTCTATCTTATGAATGATCAGATTTTCAATTCATCCCTTTCCTCATGAGATAGAGTCCCAGTCTGTGAGCTCACTTCACTTGTTAGTATTTAAAATGTCTGGCTGGCAAGACTAGTGCTACTGTAGAGCCAGAACTGCCTAGTTTTCATCAACCACACCCACAATATGAAATTGTATTTTCAAAATGAACTTTGAACTAACAGCAGCAAACCTTCAATGGGAACTTGCATTATTACGTCATGAATGTTCAGCCACACCTACTTACGGTATCAATAATTGTATCCTCCATATGACTATTCATGATTTTCAATGAATCCCCCGAGCATTCGAGCTGGTGAGCCTCAGTCTAGCTAGTGAGCCTCAGTCTAGCTGGTGAGCCTCGTGAGCCTCAGTCTAGCTACTGAGCCTCAGTCTAGCTGTTGCGCCTCAGTCTAGCTGGTGAGCCTCAGTCTAGCTTGAGAGCCTCAGTCTAGCTAGTGAGCCTCAGTCTAGCTAGTGAGCCTCGGTCTAGCTGGTGAGCCTCAGTCTAGCTTGAGAGCCTCAGTCTAGCTAGTGAGCCTCAGTCTAGCTAGTGAGCCTCAGTCTAGCTAGTGAGCCTCAGTCTAGCTAGTGAGCCCCAGTCTAGCTTGTGAGCCTCGGTCTAGCTAGTGAGCCTCAGTCTAGCTTGAAGCCTCAGTCTAGCTTGTGAGCCTCAGTCTAGCTTGAAGCCTCGGTCTAGCTGGTGAGCCTCAGTCTAGCTAGTGAGCCTCAGTCTAGCTTGTGAGCCTCAGTCTAGCTTGAAGCCTCAGTCTAGCTAGTGAGCCCCAGTCTAGCTTGTGAGCCTCGGTCTAGCTAGTGAGCCTCAGTCTAGGTTGAAGCCTCAGTCTAGCTTGTGAGCCTCAGTCTAGCTTGAAGCCTCAGTCTAGCTGGTGAGCCTCAGTCTAGCTAGTGAGCCCCAGTCTAGCTTGGAGCCTCAGTCTAGCTAGTGAGCCTCGGTCTAGCTGGTGAGCCTCAGTCTAGCTAGTGAGCCTCAGTCTAGCTAGTGAGCCTCAGTCTAGCTAGTGAACCTCAGTCTAGCTTGAGAGCCTCAGTCTAGCTAGTGAGCCTCAGTCTAGCTGGTGAGCCTCAGTCTAGCTGGTGAACCTCAGTCTAGCTGTTGAGCCTCAGTCTAGCTGGTGAGCCTCAGTCTAGCTTGAGAGCCTCAGTCTAGCTAGTGAGCCTCAGTCTAGCTAGTGAGCCTCAGTCTAGCTAGTGAGCCTCAGTCTAGCTAGTGAGCCTCAGTCTAGCTAGTGAGCCTCAGTCTAGCTTGAGAGCCTCAGTCTAGCTAGTGAGCCTCAGTCTAGCTTGTGAGCCTCAGTCTAGCTTGTGAGCCTCAGTCTAGCTTGAAGCCTCAGTCTAGCTAGTGAGCCCCAGTCTAGCTTGAAGCCTCAGTCTAGCTTGTGAGCCTCAGTCTAGCTAGTGAGCCTCAGTCTAGCTTGAAGCCTCAGTCTAGCTTGTGAGCCTCAGTCTAGCTTGAAGCCTCAGTCTAGCTAGTGAGCCCCAGTCTAGGTTGAAGCCTCAGTCTAGCTTGTGAGCCTCAGTCTAGCTTGAAGCCTCAGTCTAGCTGGTGAGCCTCAGTCTAGCTAGTGAGCCCCAGTCTAGCTTGGAGCCTCAGTCTAGCTAGTGAGCCTCAATCTAGCTTGGAGCCTCAGTCTAGCTAGTGAGCCTCAGTCTACCTTGTGAGCCTCAGTCTAGATTGTGAGTCTCAGTTGAGCTTGTGAGCCTCAGTCTAGATAGTGAGCCTCAGTTGAGCGAGATGTCTGTCTCTTCCTCCTTCAGAGTGTTTTAGCTTTCATTTCTCTCATGAAGTAGTGCAGTCAAGCATCACTCTCCCCTTCTGGACCCATTACTCCGGTCAAGCCATAGTCTCCCATTTTTGTACTCGGGTCAAGCGTCACTTTACCCTCATGGACAGTCCGGTCAAACGCGTAAGTCTCCTGTCAAGAAGTAATGCAGTCGGCCAAAGGTCTTTGTCAGAGCAGTCGGAGAAGGTCTCCACCAGAGCAGTTCTTTGGCAATTTCTGATTATTGTTCATGATATTGCTTGAAAAGATCATCTGCTTGAAAAGATCATCTGCAGTGAACCACTAACCTCAAATCAAATGCAGCTGCATACATTCATCATGACGAATTAACTCACTTGATGATCCTTTTCCATGTTTCTGTTTTGTTTAATGTTTTTCGTAATCAAGAGACCGTCTAGTTGTGGACAGCAATGGATGATTTTGAGTCTTCTTGCACTAAGTGGATCTATTGTACAAGAGTTATGTGAGGGATAAAACTTGATAGATCAATGAATAGGTACAGGACGACCACAAAAATGCCACCCATGAAAATACTCAAACATTCTCACTTTAGATGACAACTCCATATTTGGTGCCTCGTCTAACACACGACTTTCCCACAAGGTTTCAAGTCCGGAAGGCAAATAGTCCTGGTGTTATGCCCTTTCCAAAATATACGCTCCAAATGTCCTCCGTGATTTCAAGCACACTTGCAAACGACGTGCAATGACACCAGCGCATTCCTGCACAGATATCTCCCTGCTCCTGGCTGGTGTTGTTCTCTTCAGGTCTGCTATTGTCTGGGATTGTTTTCATACACATGTTTTAGGTAACCCCAAAGATGGGGGGGGGGGGGGGGGGAATCTGGTGGGTTAAAATGAGGTGAGTGCATGGCCCATTCAATTTCACAACTCCTGCTAATGAGTCGATCTCCGAGTCGCTTGCCTTGACATGCAGTGTATTATAGGAGGTCTTGGAGGTGTCCCCTATTTTGTTTGAACCATTGATCACACCTCTCAATGCCTCTGCGTTGGCACAACGCTGCCCTAAACTTCCTGAGCATTCCCAAGTAGCGCTCGGTGTTAACCATGGCTGACATGCCAGTCTCTTCTTCAAACCAATATGGTCAGATAATCCCGTGCTGTAGGATTTAATGACCTTTGCAGAACATCTTCAGGTGGAGCTGTACCCCCCACAATATGTTATTCTTTGGGTTCACGTGGCCAGAGAGGATAATAATGAGCCTCATCAGAATAACAAGTCATCCAGGAATCTGAACCCACATCAATCTTACGATTTTCCATGACTTCCTGGCTAAGTTTGTGTGTGATTTCTATCCTGTAAGTGTTCATTACTAGTCGTTGGCTAGGATTTTTCTTTTCAGTACTCACTGGGAATGCCTTCAGCCCTGGCCTGCGGCGTTGTAGTGATTCCTTCAGACTGCGACCAACTGATTTAACAGCACCTCTTTGCTTGCACTCATTTGCTTGCACTTGTTAGTCATCCAGAAGGTATGTTCCTTGTGCCATTAACATTAGGTTTAACCCTGGTCCTTGCTCCCTGAATATCTTCACCCCTCACTGAATATCTGAACCTCTCTATGAATGAGTCTTTTCTCTGGATATATGGATAATGATGACATTGATGCGACTTGCACTGCAATAAAGGATTTGGTCTCATAGTAGGTTTGAATGGGGGGGGGGGTTTCCTTTTTTCTTGAACAGTTCAGGACGTCTTGAAAAGTGCATCATTCTCAACTTTCTTGCTGCAAATAAACTTATATGTCTGCTCGTTTACTGTACCTCAGCGAAGCTTTCAAGGCACGCTGAGAGTCCTTTGTGGGCTTAAAGCAGCCAACACCATTTAGGTAGCTACAGTAAGAAGCTGCCACCGGAAGTTTAAAGATGTCCAGGTACAGTAGGAGCAAAAAAAACAACTTGGCGTTGCATTTAAACCCAGCATGCGTACGGGGTTTAGCCACATGCATTTTTCCTACCGTCTGAAAAGAGAAACGTTTGTATGCACGAAATGTTTATTAATTATTTGGCAGAATGGATCGTCACGAGTTGCACGTGGCATTCATTTCATTTCGTGACTTTTAGCGAGAGGTTGTGTATTCGATGGACAAGAAACATAATTTAATTTTGGAGGATTGAAGGCACCAACCATTGTCTTGACCTGGGAGATGGAGGGTATTACGGCAATGAGGCAGGGGGTTGACAACTTCCTAAGGCACTTTTGAGAAACACTCACGATAGCCAGGCGGTTTGGTAGCGGGAGATCTTCAAACATAATGGCAGCCATCCCAAGAGATAGTGGAAGTGAAAATGCGAATTGATGACTGCCTACCAGCTGCACGAGCACCTCAACAACAAGGGCTACCCTTGTTATGAGGACCATTCTGCGGGGTAGAACCTCACTCGGATGGACTTTTGGAGCTACCAGTGTACGTTTATTCAACGTTTCTTTGGCCAACGGTCCTGCGTTGCACGTACGATGGGTTTAAATGCAATGCCAAGTTTTGGGGGGGGGGGGGGGGGGGGGGTTTCTGTAACTAAAGGCTAAGATGAACCTTCAGACTTTGATCTAAAACACGGTGTTCTTGAAAGGGAATTTTTTTCCGGAAGAGCTTTGTTTACTTTTATTTTCGCTAAACAAGTTAGCATACCAGCGGCACCTTCCTTATAGAGCTCTCAAGTGATGGGGAAATCAACCATGACTCCTGCATGATGCTTTCCTTATAGAGCTCTCAAGTGATGGGGAAATCAACCATGACTCCTGCATGATGCTTTCCTTATAGAGCTCTCAAGTGGTGTGGATATCAACCATAACCTTAATACACAAAGAAAAATAGCGATATTTCATAAATGACATGCACCCAGTGTAAGTGTATACTAATATGCTTTGTTTTGGATGATAACAACTTTCTTGCCTAAGATGGTTTTGTGTAACCGGGAAGAAAAAAAGAGAATTTATGTGGTAACAGAATTTCATCGCCATAATTTGTCTTTTCCTACAAAACCACCTTTTTACGATGCAAAGACTTTTATACTATTCTAACTGTTAAACCATTACTTATGGATTATCTTAACCACAAAGAAATTTATTCCCATGCTAATAATATCAAGTCACAGAAATGAAGGTTTGATGAGTCACAAATCTGACTTGTTCCGAGACTAAAATGTTCCTTAACTTCAAATTGTAATAACTCTTGAAGCATGCTAGGCAGGTAGGGGGTAGGGTGGAAACAAAACAAGCTCTATAAACTAGAGATAAAGAGCTTTTCAGAAATACGATGTCTGTTTGAATTTTATTTTTCACCCGAGATGTTAACTCTTGCATGATCAAGCCCTTTAGATTTTAAAATAAAATAATCCAGGTGCACTCTTAGTTCGCAGTTTTGAGTTTTGGTCTTACAGAGACCAAGTACACCTTCTGGTTTTATGTTGGGGTGGGGGGAGGTAGGGGGGGTGAAGCAGAATGCCCCCCTAGAAGGGGAAAAAGGTAATGTGAATGTTATGTTGCTATGCTTTCTTTCCTGTGGACATGAATACATACACACACACGAATATACAGGGATTCTGCAAGACAGCCAGGACCATTTTTAAACTAGGCCTGCTGGATTCCTCGCAGCTAGACAGACTGCGGCCTGGGGCTGCTGGACTAACATGGGTGAGTTTGTTCCCTTTAGTTGTGCTAGAGAGAGAGTAGGGCAGAGCATGGTGTGATGAGGTGACAGGCCTGCCATTCCGACCATGTCAGTGTTAGCCCTTGTAGGGCAATGGATGCAAAGTGGAAAGTGGCTACACCCTTCTCTAACTAAAATATATCTACCGTTCATTGTGAGAACTTTAATGCATACTGTAACAATAGTGAGGCACTTATGGAGACCTGTGAAGCAGTCTGGGAATATACGATGAGTTTGGTTGAAACTGTGACCAGTCATGGAACGGTACCCCCCAAGGTTGGGTGGCAATGGAATGGTCCCCCTAGGTTGGATGTCATGGAATGGTACCTCTAGGGTGTCATGTGACGTGGAACAATATCCCTAGGTTCGGTGTCATGGATCAGTAACCCCCAAGGGTTGGATCTTGGAGTGGTACCGAGTATCATCCGGGAACAATATTCCTAGGGTTGGATGTCATGCACCAGTACCCCTAGGGCTGGATGTCAAGCACCAGTACCCCTAGGGCTGGATGTCAAGCACCAGTACCCCTAGGGCTGGATGTCAAGCACCAGTACCCCTAGGGCTGGATGTCAAGCACCAGTACCCCTAGGGCTGGATGTCAAGCACCAGTACCCCTAGGGCTGGATGTCAAGCACCAGTACCCCTAGGGCTGGATGTCAAGCACCAGTACCCCTAAGGGCTGTATCCAACATACTACACAGTTACAAAGCAACAAAAAGTTATTGTCATCACTACTGTCTTGTACTATAATATTTCATTACCTCCGATGGTACTCTGCAGAAGAAACTGATGGCTGATCTGACGGGCACATCTGAGGATGGCCTCCACTCAAAAGTGCTTGAAGTTGCTGGAGGAGATGCTGAAGTACTGAAAACCTTAGAGGAGTGAGTTTGTTGGTGTGCCTTATTGTTGTTGTTATTACTATTGTTGTTGATGTTGTTAATGTATTTATTATACTTATATAATTATGTGGGTTTTTTTGGTTCTGGGGGGGCTCCTCTATATCAAAATAATCTCACTCAAGCTCTAGCGTACGACAGTTTCCGTTTCCACCTGCCAATAGGTATGGGTTGAGCTACCATTATGCGTATGTCTCTCGCTTAAAAAAATTATTTTATTTTTTTACGTTCACTCGGATTTTTTCTCAAGTGTCAGTTCTCTTCTTTGAGTGAGAGCTTCATCCACTCTAGTAGTCTTCCCAACTGAGCATATTGACCAGCCCCACTCTAGCAGTCTTCCCAACTGAGCATATTGACCAGCCCCACTCTAGCAGTCTTCCCAACTGAGCATATTGACCAGCCCCACTCTAGCAGTCTTCCCAACTGAGCATATTGACCAGCCCCACTCTAGCAGTCTTCCCAACTGAGCATATTGACCAGCCCCACTCTAGCAGTCTTCCCAACTGAGCATATTGACCAGCCCCACTCTAGCAGTCTTCCCAACTGAGCATATTGACCAGCCCCACTCTAGCAGTCTTCCCAACTGAGCATATTGACCAGCCCCACTCTAGTAGTCTTCCCAACTGAGCATATTGACCAGCCCCACTCTAGCAGGCTTCCCAACTGAGCATATTGACCAGCAGTCTTGTGCCATCCCATCCTCTTTCGTGAGAGATTGTCTTTGAAGGGAGAGGTGTCTCGAAAGAGGAAGCTTGGAGAACTGTCACTTCAATAATTGTACATGGCGAGCGAAGCAACCCATCAGTCGGGAGGGGAGTTGGCTGGATAACTTGGGATTACCGCACATGGCGTATCTATGTATGTTTCTATCTATCTATGCACCGTACATTCACCCGTTAAAAAAAAACAAGTTGCCCATCTTAAATAATGCGGGCTTATGTAAACTGGATATTGTCATCATAGTGAAGGGAACGATTGAGAGAATGACCGGCAGCAGATATGAAGCTAGACTGGCCTAGCTGCGCAAGTGAGAATGGGCGGCAACGGTTAATATCTGGTGGAATCCCTTACCAGATAGTAGAACAACGCCAACCTAAAATAGAATAAATAGCAAACCAAGACCCCCACAAGCCATCCAAAACATATCCCCTCTAGATCCTCATACATACCAAAGATAAATATTGCACCACAGGCAGGTGAGAACAGCTGCATGGCTGACAGGAAAGGATGATGGACATACTCGGTTCATCAAACATGCTCTAACATTTTCTTTTTCTTCACTCACCACTCAATGCCTAGCACCCATTACTAGGAATGTGCATGCTAAAACTTGAGCGTGTCTATATATCCTTGAACCAAACTTTGGCGGGATACACTGCGTTAGTTTGGTTGGCAGGCATTTGCACAACATTTCCTGCCCTACTTTTAAAAAATCTTTTTTTTCTTTCCCCCCCCCTTTCTTTTTTGTCCTTCTTTTTTTTTTTTTCCTTCTTTTTTCCCTTTTTTTTCCTTCCCTTTTTTTTTCTTTTACAGGATGCTCCTATGCATGATACACCTCACTAAATAATGAACACATACATGTACATGTCCTATACATGCCTCCTTTGGGCTGCTTTATGGCTGCTATATGGCTAATGCCACTGGCATCACCCCTAACCCCTGACTGATCCCACCCTCGTTGTGTCCTCTGTGTGAGCATCCATTGAGGACAAAGGAACACAGGCGGACTGAAAGGACTGTATTACAATGTCTGCCCTAATTTGGCCAATTTTGGCTGTTTTAAAGATTTAGGGGGCATGGCATGGATAGTTTGTGTCCCCTATGGACCAAATACCATGTCCACAGCTCCTTCCCCTGGTTGAGTCATCTCTATCCCTCCTGGTCCCACCCTCCCTGGGGGTACTCTATGTGAGTGTTTGTTGAGGACAAAGAAACACCAACAAGTGGAATGGCTGAGAGAATTATACATGTATACATGCAGGGAGGCTAAATATTTGCAGGTGGTGACTAGCAGATTTCACAGGGGAACTTTTTTATTTCGAAGCCATACCTTGCTCTCCTACTCCTTGACATCATAATCACTTTTTTTTAATTAATAGTATTCTAGTCATGACAAGCCACAATATTACAATGTCCCTATACAGTATACCCTCGCATATCCGAACCTCGATTATCCGAACGCTCGGATTATCCAAACCTCGATTATCCGAACTCGTGATTAAATAATAAACCCGGTAATGGTCATCGATCTGCCAAATCGTTTACGAAGTTGCACGTGGAAACTAGTTAAGTTCGCTTTGGCCAGCAAAAGGGAGAGTGTTTTGTCGATCGAGTCAAAGATAGCCATTTTAAGCAAGATATCAAATGGAGCCAGTCAAGCCGGACTAGCGGAAGAGTAAGGTGTAGGGAAGTTGACAATAACGGAGATAAAAAAGAACGAAGCCAAAATTCGAGAGTTCTCAGGCAACCTTGACTGTCAGGGGATAAGTTCAGCTCGCAAAGTCATGCACCTTGCTAAAGACGAACAACTAGAAAATGCTTTATATCTGTGGTTCGTTCAGAAAAGGGAGCAAGCCCCAAGGCACTGCAGTCGGTGGACTATTGCTCAGAGAAAATACAACATTATGAATATAAATAATATGAAAAAATATGTATGTAAAACAGCATGCCAGTTTGAGACCTAAATCCTTCTAGTACCAGAAGTTATTATCCAAAGGACCTGCAGATTAAAAGGATATTGTTCTGCATTTTAATTACATTCATGAATTTATAATTAATATTTGTGGGTTTTTTGCATATCCGAACTTTTTGCTTATCCGAACTACCTTGGGTCCCAATGAGTTTGGATAAGAGAGGGTCTACTGTACTACAGTATGTACATGGCACAATCTCTTACCTTGTTTTTGTTAGTTGTCTTAAATTTCTTTTCTCTTTCTTTCTTTTCATCTCTCTCTCCCCAGGCTTGGGTTGTTGTCAGAGTGTGCTGTCGAGTACCATGGTAACATACTGGACGCTCTCTGTGCTCGCTTGCAGCAACTGCTGGTCTATAAAGAAGGAGAGAAGGATGCCATATACCTCAACCACTTCATAGGAATACGCTGGCCAGATAACAAGGTACGCTGAGAAGATGCGTGCAGTACCCGTGTGTGTGTTTGTGTGTGACAAAACCAATGCTCATGCAAGATAAATGCGGAGAAAACCACGAATAAAAGAATCTTATTTTTATGTAAAATGTACTCACGTGTAGTGTGGCATACGGTACAAGTATATATTTTTTAAAGGTGTTGCGTTGAAGTCCAATGTATGTGCAGTGTCCCAACTGCTGTGCGCTTTCCAACCGTCCCAAGTATATATTTTTTAAATGTACGAAATGTTTTAATTATTGGGAGGTTCGGGTCGTAAGTGAGTTGTGCGTGGCTAACATTTGCAGTTCGAGACTTGAAGCAAAAAGATTGTTGACTTGAGTTTATAAGAAACGAAGGACTTATGCCTAGGATTTAAGGTGCTAACTAGACTGGCAATGAGGCAGAGGGTTGACTGCTTCCACCATCACTATCGTGTCACCCACACTATAGCCAGGTTAGAAAGAGACCATTCTAGTGGCAGCCGCCCGAGAGATTGTGGAGGAGCAAGAGCATATTATCTATTGTTGAGGGAGGTGTGTGGGCTAAGCTTGTTTGTTACTAGTTGAAGTTGTTTACAATGTCACAAGAGTATACTGAATGCCATGTTGCTGTATCGGCTGTTTGTGACTAATCCCTTTCATTCTTGTTGACATTTACAAGAATTTCTTTCCCTGTTGACTTCACACGAATAAAAGCATAACCCCCTTGAGGTTGAAGTGTGCACGACAGTTCGTGGGCGAGGCCTCTGACGGGTTTGAAATGCCCTCTGAAATGAGAAGAGTCAGTGGTAGGGATAAGGTTTTAGGAAGCTGTTGGTGCAGCAAAGTGCACTAGACTTGCACCCACCTGGATGCTAGGAGCTTCTCTTGTTAGTGTTACAAAATCGTCCATCATGAAATTTAACAATGAAGTGCTGGTCTTGGAAATAAGTTTTGGTTTTGCATATGCATGCATAGTAGTATGACCTCCAGGACAATGTGTATTTCACAAAGATTGAGGCAAGGATTACTAGAATGGCCACATCTATTATCAGCTACAATGGTTTCCTGATAAGCTTCTTGCTGCCCATGTGAATACAGTCATTGTGGGGACTACTGGTCCTTTCTCCAGTCTTCTAATAGCTGTTAATTCCTAGGTGCCTGTAACTTCTTCGTGGCCTATAAACATTTTCAGCAGTTCAATCTCAACATGCCCAACATTTACTTCTGGCTCATGGCTCAGAGTGTGCAATATCATCATGGAAGTCTTCATGGCATTTCTACCATCACAATAGCCATTGTTCAGTCCTCTCAGTTTAGATGACGTTCCAATGCAGAGAAGTAATGTATGTTGACTGTAGCTGGAAGTCTTCATAGCATTTCTACCATCACAATAGCCACTCTTCAGTCCTCTCAGTTTAGATGATGTTCCAATGCAGAGAAGTAATGTATGTTGACTGTAGCTGGAGGTCTTCATAGCATTTCTTCTGGCACAATAGCCACTCTTCAGTCCTCTCAGTTTAGATGACGTTCCATGGCAGAGAAGTAATGTATGTTGACTGTAGCTATCATATACTATTTGCTACGGAACAAGAATGCAAACTCGAACGTTTGCGATTATTGTGTGCAATTCCACCCATGTTATAATAGAAGAAGATATAGTAGAAGAAGATATAATAGAAGAAGAAAGCTCATTTACAAGCTGGTGAACAGAGTGACTCCACTGTATCGAGATACTTTGGAGAATTGCTTCTGTCATGGGGTGGTAGCTGGAATCGTTGCAAGAGACAAGACCTAGAAGTGGATTACGTAGCCATTAGCATAGATAACTTCACTATCTTTTTCTATAAAAGCTATTATAGATAAACATACACAACATATTATGAGTTATACTCTATAGAATGGGTGTGGTTAGTCATGTGACAGACATGTGGAATTCAGGAAAATGTAGTTTTTAGTTAATTCTTTTTATTTATTATAAAATAATGATATTTACTTGAAATATATATTAATTAATGCATGTCATTGGATGATACACGTCAAAGCTTTTTGCTAAGGCACTCCTGTGCATCACATATTGGGTGGTTTTGGACTCGAGTGCCAGCCTATTCAGACTGAGAAATAGTCACCAGCTACAGTTATTTCGGAAACCACACTAGCATTAGAAGTATCTGTCTTAGAGTCAGCACCAACATCAGATTCAACATCAATATCAGAGTCAGCATCAATATCAGAGTCAGTCAGCAAAACAGGTTACAAGGCAGCAATAGTAATGATAATAGAGTAAAGGAGTTCACAATATGACACAAGTCAATCCATTGCGTGAGTTCTTCCATCCTTCCGATCCATTACGCTGATATTATGAACCGGAAATGCTATGGACTACGGATCGAACGGATGGGAATGGATACGACACACAAGAGTAGGAATTGATTCAACTCTTGCGTCCAATCCGTTGCGTCGGACCAATCAGAATCCTAAAACATATCATGTGTTAAATTTTACACTCTTTCCATGATGTCTCTAGAATTATTGGAGCGGTGAGGAGCTTTCCCAGCTGGCAGGACTCAGCTAGAGGCTGTAAGGATCTTAGGGCCAAAGAAAATGCCTGGCTATCCAGGTAACTATTACCAGCTATAAAATATTTCAGCTAGTAATTCCTCCTGCTGGCCTATATTAAAATCAAATTCAACTCTTCCTCGCCGCTAGTACTACCGTCCATTGTATTGGTCAAAGTTCAAACGCAGCAGACTCAACGCAAATATTGTGAACCATGCAATGGAACGGATTGCGCAACACATACAACGGAAACAGATTCAGCGAAACATATTGCCATCCGTCATATTGTGAACCAGCCTTAAGAATTGTCTGATTTGAAGAATTGTCTGATTTGACAGAGGGTCAGGGACGTTAGACATCACACTAGCATCTTCAAAATCACCAAAAAGGTTCCAAGGGGGGGGGGGCAGCCTCCCCTGCCTGCCCCTCCCCTCCCCTAAATGAAACCCTGACTAGATTTATTATAAACTGTAAAGATATTATAGGAAATTAACTCTGTAATCAGGAAATAAGACATTCAATAAATGGCAACTGTAAAGAACTAGACAAAAACAGGAGCTGTGTTTCACTGAGCATTTATTTACCAAGTGACAAGGTATCTACTAGAGTATATACTTTTTATTTGATGATTTATTTAAATATTTAAACAAGATTCATGGGATTAAAGTCCAATTGATATGCAAGTTAAACAGATTTAATAGTCAATCTCCTGAGGTCCTTGCAGGAGCCTGTGGCAGAAGACGAGTTTCTGGGCTTTCTCATTTTTGTAATTGCATTACACTTACTAAACTGTAAGCAGTGAATGATGGATGACCTGTGGTATTTGCTTGCCTTTTAAATAGCCCTGGTGTCCACCACCACCCAGACACTTGTGGCTCTGGGATAGGGCTGGGACAGGGCTGTGACAGGGCTACAAATAAGTGTTTTACAGTAGCGGCCAAAAAAAACATGCCGATTGCATTTATTTTGAACGTGCGTAGACGCTTACCGTTTCCAACCATTACTAAAATTGAACAACCAACGGTAACATGTTTATTAGCGTTTCGCGCTATTCCACTTTGCGCCAGTCACTAAAAAACGCAAACCAACGGTTAGCGTTTGCGCGTCCAATTCAACTTTTGCCCCAGCAGCGCAGGCTTCTAAAGGTCTCTAAAGCTCACCAAAACTCGCCAAAACTCACCAAAGCTCACCAAAAAGCATGCCAAAGCTCACCAAACCCCGCCAAAACTCACCAAAAAGCGTGCCGAGGTCTCTGAATAAATACTCACCAAGTTTTAGAACCTCTTTACCGGCTGCTTCTTCGTTATTCTACGCCCCTTCAAAGGTTTAAAGAGTTATTTCGCTACTTCTATGTTCAGCATGACTTTTCGGAAAGCTGTCCTCATGTCCATGGATGAAAGAAGTATTATTCAGTATTTGAATGTGTTATGGCAGCCTAGAACCTCAGCTAGATTGTCTTTAGAATTTTTGAACTCCTTCAGCCTTTTTTCCCTAGCCTAGTTTTGGGAAATCTAAGTTTGTAAGCAGTGGGCTTTGGTGTTGAAGTGAAGTTCAATACATTTTATACGGATCAGTCGCTATCTTGCAATATTGCATTTTTGTTGCAGAATACTGTTTGGTCTTTTGGCCTCAAGAAGACTCTGTAACAATTCTGCCACAAAAGAAACTGTTGGAGGGAGCTTTGGTTGGTGACGTCTGCAAGATCAAGGAAGGGAAAAACGAGTACATTGGAAGGATTTCTGCCATGGGTAAGATGTTGGACCTAGTGTGGAACACAGCCATTCAATGTTAGTATAAAACTTTGATTACTAATACAAATATGTAGGTTCTTTTGCAGCAATGCAACAAAAAGAAGAATAATTCTTGACTCAAATGACCAGACCACCTACTCTGCCTACTGCCACCACCTCACCTGTGCATGCATACTCACTCCACACCATCTCGGTTGAATAGACCTACTACCACTGACTTAAATACTGTAAGCTGGCAATGTGTATGGACTGAATGTTGAATGTCTTGATATATTGTATATATATTTAGGATCCCAAGAAAACTAAAGGTCGAGGGAGGAAGAGAGGCGCCACTGCTATTGTAAGCACTTTGTATGGTGCTTATAGTGACGATACTTACAGAGCTTTCTTTCTGCATATGTAGCTTTCCAAGAAGAGATTGCTCAAGGGGAAGAAGAAAAAAATTGATGCTCCTCTTGGTAATGAATAGCTCGAAATGTAGATATATTGAAATGTAAATATTCTCCTCTTGGTAATGATTAGCTTGAAATGTAGATATATTGAAATGTAAATATTCTCCTAACCGGATATTGGTGGTGACAGATTGGCCACCAACAACCCCACCATCACCTGCCACCCTCCATATCCTTCATCGGAGCTCGGTAAATAAATAGATGCATCCAAAATTGAATATCTTGGTGACATGATTCTAATTGTCTCTCTCTCAGCATATTTGAGATGGAAGTTTCAAAGTTGAAACAGATGCAGATCCAACTACTCGGCCGGATATCTGTTTTGGAGGAAAAAGTTGAACTGCTTCCATCCAGTCCTCTTCCAATAACTCCCGCTTTCATTCCTCCAGCTTACACTCATCCATCTGCAGCCTTCACTCCTCCAGCTCGTCCCCCATTGCGATCTTTGCCCACAGCCGAGATAGACAAAGAACAACTTTGCTCGGTCGAAGAAGTTGTGGCCAGATACCACTCATTGCAGACGGCAAGTAAAGCTGGGGCTTTAACTTGTAAGCTTGCCATCTTTGGGGAGGACATTTTAAAGAGGTGTACTCCAATGGGGAATAGGGAGTTCCCATCACTCCCAGCAAATGAACTGCTTCATCTTAAGCAAATAATGCTAGAAAGATTTCCAGCCTTCTGGAGCCACCAAGTGGAATTTGAGCCAATATGGAAGAAATGTCTAGAGGCTGTGCAGCAGTTGTGCAAGAGATTGAGATTAGCTAAATCGAGGTCGTTGTTTTTTGTTTTTATGCAATGATTTTTGTGCAGTATATAAATATGTTCTCTGTGCAGTATATAAATATGTTCTCTGTGCAGTATATAAATATGTTCTCTGTGCCTGAATAAATTTTGAATTGACATGCATCACAATTACAATAGCCTGCTTGGGTGTAGTTTCATAAGACCCTCACAAATTACTGTAAGCCCAGAACTGAGGACAATATTTTAGGCACAATCATTGAAATTGAGCCCTTAATTAAGCTCTCTGGGCAGGGTTATCAATTGCATAGGCGCCACCCAACAGGTTTGATCCCCAGTCACTTGGCCATTGTGTGAAATATACAATAATAACCACAGCCCACAATCTTGCCTCAAAGGCACAGACCACCTCAAACAAGACCTTGAATAACCTTCACAGCCCACAAGTAATCAACACCTTTATTATTTAACAATGCAGAAACATTTCTTTCAACTGTCCATTAAATAAGTTACAACCAGCAAAAAAATAATAAGTAACTATCCAGCAAAAAACCCCAGTAACTGTCAATTAAATCCAATTAAATAAAACACAACCAGCAAAAAAAATAAGTAACTATCCAGCAAAAAAAACAGCAACTGTCCATTAATTAAATAAAAACACAACCAGCAACAAAAAAACAGCAACTGTCAATTAAATAAAACACAACCAGCAAAAAAAAATAACTCCAGCAAAAAAAACAGCAACTGTCCATTAATTAAATAAAACACAACCAGCAACAACAAAAAGTAACTATCCAGCCAAAAAAAAAGCAACTGTCAATTAAATAAAACACAACCAACAACAAGATCAGTACCCAGTAGCCAGTTCGATTATCTTTGGCACGACTTTTCGTAGATGCCTGATGTATTTGCTACACTTGGCACTGCTAACCCCCTTAATTCTTCAATTCCCTTCACCAACTCGTCCTTTGTCCTCGGCTTGACCTCCCTCCGCATATATTCATTTAATTCGTGCCATAAATTTTCTATGGGGTTGGCATCGGGTGACTCAGGTGGGGTCCTCCACCAGTTCACACAGTTCTGGTCCATATATGTTTTGGCAAAATTTGATGTGTGCTTGGGGTCATTATTTGCATGAACCTGTGATGGTTGGGGAAAATGTCCTGTATAAATGGAAGTAGAGTCTTATCTAAGATGTCGCAATACAAGGGGGCCCGCATGATGCCTTCAAAGATACAAATCCCACTTGCACCTCGCAGGCTTATCCCAGCCTAGACATGGACCTTCACTGGATGTTTGGGCCTGTAATTGAATGCATATATCAGTGCAAGTGTTAAATAATCAACTAAGTTTTGTGGCATCTTAATGCCTATACCTTGGTTTGTTCTTGGGGGGTTCACCTCTTTTACGGCAACAGAAGCGCCTGTGAGTTTCCAGTTGTATGGTGCACTCATCAGTCCACACTACATCTTCGAACCCGCCAGATGCTTCTGCAAGATATTGCTGTGCCTATTCCAATCTCTTCACCTGTTAGAGACGAGTTGAGGATATTCAAGTTAACCCTACATTCCAGTTAAGACTAGTTATATACAAACCTTATTGGCCTGTCGGATAAGTTGGCAGTAAGAGCTGCCACGAAAGGTCCACCCAAGAGCAGTCCGACAGCGGAGGATTGTGCGGAGAGAGATAGTATAGCCTCGGGACTGCAGCATATGGTGAAGCTGGTAGGCAGTGGTCTCATCATCATTCCTCACTAACTTTTTAATGTCTGCTGACACAATCAAAGGCCTTCCACTGCCTTCCCGCCTGGCAATGGTTCCCGTTTTGCGGTACCATAAAAAAATTCTTATTCCCCGACTACTCGCAAGTAAGCCTTCATCGGCCAGCATTTTAGCTATTGTGGTTGACTTGTAGCCCTCTCTTATCAAACGGAGTATCCTTTGTTTTTTGTACTCCGAATAAACCATAATGCGTAAGAAAACTGCTGGGGGATACTAAATCAAAAGCGAGAAAAAGATAAATATTAGAGAAATAGTAGAAAGAGGGAAGGGAACTTACGCTTGACAATAGCTCTTGTGGAGACACACACTGGACTGGAGTAAACAATTGGAGACTGACGCTCAACCGCACACTACAGAAGATAGAAGCTAAATTGCTTTGAAAACACGAACACGCTGGATTGTCTATAAGCTAAGCGCCCCGCTTCAAAGCGCATGCACCGAAGCCGCCTGGCGGTTATTATGTTTTCTACCGTTTGTTTCCGTTCGTTCGTTTGCCAACGTTGATTCCCATTGGTTTACGTTCGATTTATAACCGTTCACGGTTTGCGTTTTTTAGCGTTCACGGCATGCGTTGTTGAATGCAACGCAACCAGCATGTTTTTTTGGCCGCTACTGTATATCACTGGGTAAAACCCGCCTAAAAAAAAAACAGGTAAAATAGGGGTACAACCTGGAGAAAATACCTAAAACACAGGTTTTACCCAATGGGTTGGCTTAAATAGGTTTTACCCGGGTAAAATGCAAACACTGCTTCTATGGAACATGCATGGATTGTCCTTCCTATGGAGCATGGCATGGAATTCTTGCCAATACTTCACACAAACTGAACAGCGGCTGGGATCGGACACCATGACAGAAAACTTAATGGTTCTGATCGTAGCAGCGCCATTCACAATGCCCTGATATACCACAAGAACACTTCCTGCAGATGTACAGTACCATAGAATACGTACTCAGCGCCCATGGGCGCTCAACCACCCACCTCTAAAATCAAGGGGATGGGCGCTAGCTCCAGCATATGGGCGGGTACTACAGCAACTCAGTTTGCATCATTACTCCACCGATTTGCACCTGGAACCAATAATTTGCACACTGTCTTGGGGTGCGGCGCGCTCACGTAATAACACTGAAGTGCAGTACAATACAGTGTAACAAAGATAAAAAATGTCCTAGCTGGTGTTGATTTTGATTCGTCCTCTTCTCCAGGTTCACATAGCGCTTCCAACTCAATCATCTTCACCATCACTCATTCCAGCGAAAGGATCTTGGTCGTCGTCGTCACTCTCGCCATCAACTTTCTTCGAAACGCATTCCCTGATGAAGTCATCCTCTGAACCATCAATGCTGTTAGAAATCCCACAGTAATGGAAGGAGAGAGCTACTAATTCTTCTGGAATGGCAGTCATGCAGCAGAGACCCAATCAATGGCATCCTGTAGTTGCCTTTCTTTGTCCTGCAGGTGTTCATTCAATCCACAGTTCCCTCATTTTATCCTTGAATGCTTGTTCACAGAACATCCATTGGCTGTGCCAGGGATGTGCAGCCACCTAGACAAAATGTAAGCATTTGCAGGCCATCATTTGTGACAAGACTATTGAAATTGGTTCACTACATTACCTGGGTAGGTCTGTTTCCAACTCCTCAATCCTTGGTGTCAGCACACTTGTGTGGACGATAGGCATCCAGGACAAGGAGTCGTCGTGTACCATACAAAGACTTCCCCCATATCCTGCGTAGCCAGCTGTGCAGTTTTGTGCGCGTGTCATCCATCCAATTTTGCTGGCAGTGACCTCAACATTGTCAGGAACTGTAAGTCCTGCTGCAACGCAGGGGCCAAATTTTTCATCTCTCTCTTTGAAAATGATGACAGCAGGGAGTTTTGTTCCATCTCCTGTGGCACACAAAGCTACTGTGAAACCCTTCTTTTGGGCACCAGTGGTAGCAAAGCGAATGCTTCTCTCTCCACGACGATTGTTGGTGGCAGAAGGTACTGAATCAAACCTAGTGATGAACAAGGTAAAATGACAAGCTATCAGTGTATACAATGTTTACCTGCACATTGTTTGATCCATGTTGCCAATATCTGGTTTTCTCTACCCGTGTAGCTCTCGGTATCTGACAATGGTCCTCCGAAAGTGGGTAAGGTGCACCTTAGAGTCCTAAGCACCTTAAGAGTCCTAAGCACCTTTTGAGAGGTGTTTGTGCACTACCTGTAGCCTACATCCCATCGCTTCTTCCAGCCACGTAGCCACATGGGGATGCAGGGAAGCCATGGATGCCTATTCTCATAGTGATTTGCAAGGAAGTTTCCTTTTCTTCTTCCCACCACCAATGTTGGCATCAACCAGTGTATCGTACTTTTCATTCCACTCACGCACTCTCTTTCTGTCAACTTCCAATTTTTTGACTGTCTGTGATACATTTTGCATCCCTTGTCCTCTGTACCATTCTACAATCTCTACTTTATAAGCCACGGTGTAACTTTTCAGTTTTTTACCTGCATGACTGTGCCATCTTGAACAACACGCTAGCTAGTTCAGGGCAGCATAGACACTGAAATGGGAGTGGTCTGGGGGGGAGGGCGCGATGCGCCAAGCAGCTGAATCGCGCGTCGTAGCTGGTGGGCGCTCGATCTCGATCGTCCTAAACCCGGATGGTGGCGGTACGTCAATGGGCGCTTTAAGTCTAGAACGTCCTAATCCAGGGGGTGGGCGCTTACTACGTACTCTACAGTATATACTGACATGTATGTATGTATTACCGTTATGAAAGATAGTAGTTCTCAAATCCAGGACAAGCACAAGTCAGGTATACTATTCTGGAATATACAGAGCATACCTGAGCCATCCATAAATCTGCTTTTTCCAGCATTAAGTAAAGATGATTTTTTTTTGTTGGGATGGCCATAGAAAATGACTCTACTCTTGAAGCAGCCAATCCAATCATACTCTTGATGGCAGCTACGGGAGTTTAGATTAGGTGGCACGTCAGTGAGAGAACGTGGTGCAATACTAATGGCTTTCGGTGGTCAACTTCCAGGTAATTGGATGATGAATGTTACATGAATGACTGCGTATTTTCTCTCCTGACATACGAGCCCAATCATTCCTCACTATCTATAGGAATATCTAGAGTCATGTCTCTCCAGCTAGCATCTAATGATAATGTGTTGCCTATATTTAATTAACTTGTGGAAGGATAAGTTGCAACTCTTTGCTGGGGAATCGGAGGGATAGAACTCTTGTTGGCTGATTCCAGCGATGAAATTGGATAGGATGCCTTCAAAACACAGAGTAGATCACACAGAATTGATGCTAGAAGGTCGTCTAGAAAATAATTTCCTCTCCTCATTCTTCAGGTGCACCTAAATTGAACCTCTTCCCCATTCATATTCAAGGCAAAAGTATTTCATTGCTAATGAGTAAATACTGTAAAGCTCCATTGGTAGGTCGTGTCTTCATCTCAAAGACTCAGAGACAAGGAAGTAAGAGTCAGCTATGCTGAACCTTTATGGTGATTGTTTACAATCCAGTCGGAAGACTAATGATCTCAAGATCAACTCTGTAGCCACATAGGTTTTCCAGCATTAATTAAGCTTTTTATGTAGGTAAAATATGATGGAGCCTAGTAGTGTCGTAGTCGTGAAAATGTAGATAATTAAAAGCCATTAGTGCCAAAATCAACCTCTTTGGTGGATAACTTGTCTCCCATCATGGTCACCAGAAGAACTTGTTCACACTGAACTTGACTTTTATAGAAGTTATCTCGTGACAAAATTATTCACGTACTGTAGGTAACGATATAATCTTGCAACAGATAAACAAAACGCCAGGAATGGCCTCTAGTAATTGTCTATCTGTGAATGA
The DNA here is from genome assembly GCA_028752905.1 of Cladorhizidae sp. MBARI D1340-BT2. NCBI lineage: Eukaryota > Metazoa > Porifera > Demospongiae > Poecilosclerida > Cladorhizidae > Cladorhizidae sp. MBARI D1340-BT2. Next base: position 24,981,576 of record JAQNBH010000001.1, read on the forward strand.
AGCCCAGAAACTCTTGGAAAAATCTTTTCTGGACATAAGTATTTGAATACATGCACAATGTCCACCAAGTGATAGCCACACCCGCTTTGCGGGGAAATAAGCTGGTTCATTAATTGAAGGGTGAGCCTACCATTAAACTTGTGCTGACGGTTAGCAATATAGAAGGTAGAAGTTACTGAAGTAATCTTGAACTTTGCCTCCGCTTCACCATCAATGGACAGAGCAACATCTCCAGCTGGAGTATATGTATATCATGGACATTCTGTTCTGTACCATCACAGCTTCTTCAATGGCCTGGTTTGCATATAAAAATAAGTTTGTCAGGTTAGCCAGACCAGTATAGTATTGTGCTGTAAGGACCACATGCTGGGTTTTGAATTCTGTTCCATGCGGTAAATTATCGGCATTAGGTTTTTACAGGCTCAGCATGACCAGCAACTGTGTATGCCTGAAGTAAGCAGAGCCGTAATTGCTATAATTAGAGAGAACTAGATGCATGAGCTACACAAATACTGATGTATAATGCTGATGCAAAAAAAGACGTCCTTTTGTCCTACTTTTAGCCGAGTCATTGCAATTGTTTATTGACAATAGACACCACCAGCTGCAGTCAGTTACCGAGTTCCAGGTCGTTATTATTGTCAAGGAGTTTGTTCATTTCAATATCTTCTTCATCCTCCTCCAGGAAGGAGAATGGATCTTCTCCATCACTGTCACTCTCTTGCAACAGCTGGCGAGTAGCTTCAGCGATGGCTGGAACAGCTAAAGCTGCTACTCTAACATCCTTGAAGCAGTAAATCTCTCGGTCTTTATCCCTTCCACCTTCACAGATATTCCACAATCACAAGGATTTATCAACATGACAGCTTTTATAGTATAGCACCTAAGATATTTACCGACTGCACACTGAGTGTATATATTATAATCAACTTGCTGTGCTACAATTGGAAGACTAGATTTTCGAGTGTGACTTGTATTCGACTTGTATTCGAGTGAATATGGTACATATGTGCTTTAACCTGCTTTGGACATGGGAGGTGTGGCATAGTGATCATTGTACACAGAGATAGTCATCAAACCCCAAAACTATGCTTAGTGCAAATTAATATTTTTCTTATAATTGTGTACAGGTTGAGAAGAGGCATATCAACTTAACGATGTATGGGACCTTTGGTACAGCTGGGAAGTTCACGGCAATGGCCCAGGCTGTTGGCCGCCCCACTGCCATGGCAGCCAAGATGATATTAAGTGGTATGTGGGTGTTAGAATAAGCCATTGCCTAACAATTAATTATTTGTAACAACCCTCCCACCTAACCAAGAGTATGTGCCCAGCAACCAATGTTCCATGTCAAATTCACTGAAAATCTGCCTTCATCTCTCAGATTTTTGTAAAATTGTGGGATACGTGCCGACGAACTTTGGGCTAATTAGCACTACCTCAGAAACTTGTTTACATCATAAGGTACCTTTAGCAAAAAACTGAAGAAATTTGAAGGATATAATTTTTGAGGGTTCAAGTTTGAAGTTTATAAATTGTGATATCTTTTTTCTGGTTGATTTGAAAAGAAAGATTATCAGAGACAAATTATAAGCCTTGAAAAGAGCTTCAAAATGACCCCAGAACCAGCTCTACAGGAGCTATACTTCCAAAGATACGGGCATTTGAATTTCCGAGGTAGTGCTAATTAGCCCAAAGTTCATCGGCACGTATCCCACTAATTAAGTGGGTGTGACCAAAAGTATTTTAGCTCTGGCCGTTACTCATGGGGATCCCAATCATTCCCCAAAATTTTACAAAAATCTGAGAGATGAAGGCAGATTTTCAGTTGATTTGACATGGAATGACCCAAATTACAAATTTTAAAAAAACAGAAAAATTAAGGTTGATTTTTATATGAAAAAGGTGAGGTGGTCTCTTAGCAACTGCTCGTGCACACCCACACAGAGAAGATAGCTAACTTCGAGAAGTGCTGGAAACATGTCTCTCTAAGATATTTCAAAGTGCTTGTCACCATAATGCAGTCATCTTTTTCCACCCCTACTGTGTAGTGACCTCTTAGGTTAGCAGTCTCTCTATTGACAATACAGCAATTCTTCAACCTGATGAAGGCTGGAGCGTCTAGCCGAAACGTCCAGAAACAAAATTAAGATGAATATTGATCTTTTATTACATCAACTGAGATGAGAGTTCATTGAGAATTCCCCAACTGCTATCCCATTTATCTCTTTCGTCTAATAGAAAGCCATCTGCTTTTACAGTGCTTAAAGAATGCACTTGAGTTCAGTTGCACAAAACTCAGCATACTCGTGTAAAGCAGTAATTCTTTTAACAAAAATGTCTGCAAGAAGTTCATCCACTTTTAGTTCGTGTCACTTTCACAGCTCATCTGACACACAAGTTAACAAACATGGCACACTCAGTTGATGTCAACAACCTTGGGCTGCTCCACCCTTATCTTGGTAATTACTCCAACCTTGCATCCCTTCATGACATTGCATGTGTGTGAAGTAAAGCTAAGATTATTCCCGAAAGGAATGCGAAATTTTTGCAAGTCTCCTTTATAGCCAAATAAATGCCTTGAGCAGAGAGGTCCGTAATGCCAACTGAATCCAAATGCCGTGTAGAAATGATTCCATTAAGCGATTCAAATATAGTATATAGAGTTTCTGGGAATCCTGTAATTCGTTGGATTCAGTAAATTAAACTGCGAAGATTGTGATAACTCGTCTATAGGGGTTTTTTCATTCATGTGAGGGTCAAGGGCATCACAATTAATGGATTTACGCTTTGTATGTTTACACGATCAATTTGGTGCAATCCTTGAGTCGGGAAACTTTGATACCCCAGGAGATCAGAAAGATGATCGGAAGTCTGAAAGACTAGTTGTGCAAATCAATGAATTGGGCAAGCAATATTTCCGCTGAGATACACTTTTGGTATGAACCAAGCCTTGATTTTGGGGTTCTGTAAAGAATTTCTCAATACTTGCAATCTTGTGTGATTCGTTATACTTTAGTTTATGCTTTTGACTATCATCAAGATGCTTAATACCATGCATGCCTACACAGTGAAATGGCAACAGCACAACTTACAATACGCAAATTTAATTCCTTTGGTACTAGAACCAATGAATTTAGGTAGAGACCAACAAGACTTAAAGTGCCCAACAAGACTTAAAGTGCCCTTTGCCACTAAGTTTGATCTTCTTCCTGACCAGGCCAGTAACTTTTCCTACCGTTGATTCCAGATCAAAGTTAGCACAACTTGAACTTCAGGGAGAAACCTCAATGGGAGCACAGGACTCAGGGGAAGAGTGAAACTCAAAAAGTCCACAATCAATATCACTGTCAGTAACTAGATGAATCCAAATTCGTAAAGGCTAAAGCTGCTGTAAACTGGCAATTAACGTGCAAGTCAACAAAAAAATGTTCACATTCGTGTGCGTGTGTGTTTAGAAAAACATAAATGCCTTGATTTCCATATTCTGTAGGAAACAGTTCAATTCCGTAAAATTACGGAAGAATGTGGATAGTTGGATGCTCTGAGTGTGAACCATCCAATGATAATCACAGCCTGCAATCTTGCACCTCTAGCAAGACCATTAAAATTTCTTTAAAACCCTTTCACAAAACCACAACCAATCAACACCTTGCCCCATTGTAAATGTTTTTTGTTGTTGTTAGACAAAAGCAGACCAATTAGTCTTATAAAATTGGTGGGACAACAGCAACAGTCAAATCAAATAGAAATTAATAAAACAAAAAATCAGTGTCAGAATACATTATTCAAGAAGGCTTGATTCAAACACACACAAGAGGTGACAGCATGAACTATAATAGTGAGCACGAATAAGATTAGTTATCATGTGAGAATGGGGTGACCTAGAGTTGAGTACAAGGTTCAAGTTACGGGGTTCCTTCATAATCACTACAAATTCACCTCTTTCTTTTATTTGTCTTATAACATAAGACGGTCCACAGGGCGGCAGAGGTGCTGTGATCGTCGCAGCGATACTTCCTGAGCAGGAGGAGAGCATTGGGGTTCTGGAGTTCATTCTGACTCGGTAGATATGGGAGTAGCCACACCTTGGATGCTTAGTCCTACCTCAGGAGAGAGATTGGTTTGTAGAAGTGGTTGAGGTGGCGATCTTTCCATAATATCGCCGCAAGATGCTTGGTGGACACAGTGGTCTTCCGGCCATCGGGGTAGCGGATTTAGGCGTAAGTCGGGTTTGCTTCAAGGAGTTCAACCTCGTCGACCAGGGGCTCTGTTCTGCTGGCTCAGACATGACGCTTGAGAAGCACTGGCCCGGGAGTAGTCAGCCAAGTGGGAATAGAGTTTCCAGAAGTGGATCGACAAGTGTAACGAAATATCCGCTCATGAGGTGTCCCAGTAGCTGTGCAGAGAAGAGACCGAATTGAGTGAAGGACATTGGGAATGACTTCCTGTCATTATTTGACGGGTAGGTTCCTAGAGTTGCAGGCCATGGTAACAGCTTTCCACACAGTCCCATTGTACTTTTCCACCTGACCATTGCATGTAGGATTATAGGCCGTAGTGTGGCTCATTGCTACCCCCTTTTGGGTAAGGTATGCACATAATTCGTGACTAACTAGGGAAGGTCAGGTATCCCGAAGACTGTGAACAGCAGTGTGAGGCATTTGATTACTGTTCCAGCTGTCATGTCGGGACAGGGAAAAGCGAATGGAAACCAAGAGTATTCATCGGTGACATTGAGAAAATATACGTTCCTGTTACTAGAAGGGAGCGGTCCTTTGAAATCAATGTTCAATCTCTCAAACGGCTGTGTAGCTTGGATGAGATGACATTTATCAGGCCGATGGTACCACTTGTTTTAACTTGCGTTAAAATTTTAGTACGTGGTCAAGCGTGCGGGTGGAAAATTGATTACGTTGATTTTCAACGTAATCAATTTTCCACCCGCGCACTTGACCACGTACTTACATTTTCACACCTAATGAAAAAGGTCATTGAATAGAGGAGGGCTTCCTCTAGCCACTGGTACCAATTTCAAATCTTTAGCACTTAGCAATCTTAGCAATCTGGAGTTATTTTGGATGAGGTTTTGGGGATGCAGGTCCCTCCACTTTAGGGTCTAGTAACTTATAGTTATACCTAGGAAACATATTTTAGTATCAAAAGAGAGCACACCGAGAGACCTATCTTTTGAGCTATATATCAAGTCCATACCGTGAAGTTTGCAGAATCTATGGAGCTCTAAAGTTCAAGTAAAAATTTAAAAAAATTAAATATGCCATCGTCCCCCCTCAAACTGCACGAGGATTTGCCCGCGTGGAAATGAATGGTCAGAGCATGCGTGGCAGGTATAGTACTTAAATTTTACTTAGATTTATGCTCAATTAGAATGCAATGGTTCTATATGCAATGGGCATACTTTTAGCAACTCTCTAGGGTAAGCGGTCGCCCAGATATGATCCGTGGAACTTAACCTGAAGCTGAACTTACCTCGTTCTTTCAATTTTTCAGTTGAATGTAAGTGTAGGCCTGGATAAAATCCACCATAACTTGAGACTTGTGCTTTGTGCTTCCAAATGTTTTCAAATTTGAAAGACAGACAATTTGTACAGATGTTTAGAAATGATATAAGCACACAAAAAAAAAGTCAAATATTCAACAACAAAAATTGATACTTTTAGCAACTCTCTAGGGTAAGCGGTCGCCCAGATATGATCCGTGGAACTTAACCTGAAGCTGAACTTACCTCGTTCTTTTCAATTTTTCAGTTGAATGTAAGTGTAGGCCTGGATAAAATCCACCATAACTTGAGACTTGTGCTTCCAAATGTTTTCAAATTTGAAAACAGACAATTTGTACAGATGTTTAGAAATGATATAAGCACACATAAGCACACCAAAAAAAGTCAAATATTCCAAAAAAATGGGCCATACTGGCCTTAAAAGCCTTTGTACTTCTGAGGAAATGAAAGTGTGATCATCACCACTGTATTTGCGTGACTTGGTTGCAATTGGACGACAGTCATCAGTTAGATTTGCGAATAACTGAGGAGGATTCATATTCAAAGTGCTTAAGCCACATACAGATAGGGAAGGCTTAGGACCACCATATTTGAACACTACACTCTCATGTTGCAATTGGAAAGTCTAGACCTAGTATCAGGTAATTGAGGAAGGACTGATAGGCGGGCAGACTTGAGGGTAGGTTCTCCCCTCAAACTCAAGGTCTACAATACAGTAGCCACTTACTTTTGTAGCCAAGGAGGATGTTGCCATTGATATAGCAAACTCAAGGTATACAATACAGTAGCCACTTACTTTTGTAGCCAAGGAGGATGTTGCCATTGATATAGTACCAGAAGACAGACAAACGCGAAGGGTAGCCAACTTGACCAAATTAGTATGCACAAAGCTTTCCGAACTTCCACTATCGACAAGTGCTTTTGCTTTAAAACCGTCAATGCTTACAGTAGCTGTTGATTTAGAGAGTGACGGTGGCACAACAGTAAAGACATCAGCAAGTGTAGGGCTCCACATAGCAGCAGAAGTCCCCCCTGAAGGCACAGGTGGGGGGGCTGCCATGACAAACATTGTGGAAGTATCCCTTCTTATGACATTTAGAACAGGTAGCATCACGAGCAGGGCACTTAGAACGAGGATGCATTTTGTAGCTACAGAAGAAGCACTTCTGCCCTTGAGACAGAGGCGCTGCCGCAAGCGTAGAAAAGTTGGTGGCTGATTCTTGGGAACATCGGCAGGAATTATGGCTGCATTGAATGGAGGAGTTCGGGCCAAGTAAGCTTCGGAGCTATGAGCAGCAGCCTCTAGAGTCTGAGCTTGGTCAAACATAGTAGCAAGGTCTAACATCTTGTTTTCCAGCAGCCTTGGGCAAATAAATCTGGAAGTTAGACCAGAATGCATCCCTAATACTTTCTTCTGGATATGTACAATAGAAGAGACACTCCGATAGTTGCAGTCCTTGCCGAGTGTGGGGGTTTGTTTATGCCCTCTTGGTATTTGCTGCCACCAGATGTAAGTCTCCGTCTCTGAAATCTTCCCAACCCTGCAATCCCTCCCGATATTGACAGTTAGGCCGCTAAAGTTGTAATAGGACTGATACAGAATGATGACAGAGTGCATACGCATAAAACTCGCATAAAAGAATGACATCCAGGGCCGGGCTTTTATAGGCAAGGCCCCGGATCACAAAGGAAAAGTGAATCGACCAATCAGAACAGGTCATGACTTACAATAGGGTCGGGTAACACACACTTCCAAGTCGGTAAAGTAATAAGGCAGGGGTGTATTTAGGGGGGGGCGAGGGGGGGCATTCGCCCCCCCTTGTATCATTCTCGCCCCCCCCCTTGAAATTAGAGATATTTTTTTAAATAATGTCAAGAAAGGTGTAATACAAGAAAGGTGTAATAAGCTTATGATATCAGGTTCAAATGATAGGAATGTCAAACTGAGGTTCTTCTTGGTTTTCTCTGCCATACGTCCACAATCTCTTCAAGGTCGCTCTCAGAGAGTACTTCTGGTGCCTCTATAGCAATCCTCATAAGGTGAGAAAGGCTGCAGTCACTTAGAGAATTACGCAAACGAGTCTTGATCATCTTCATCTGTGAGAAGCTTCTCTCCACAGAAGCAGTAGAAACTGGAATCGATAAGCAGATGGAGGCAATCTTGTGCAAATGGGAAACATGGCCTTGAGCATGTCGTTTGAAACAAGTTCTTTCAGCTGTGATGCAGTAGTATCCCGTGGTTGCTTGACTAACAGCTGGCGGAATGTTTTCCACTCTGTAAGTATTTCAGTGGAAATCATGGCTGTCTTCACTGTTTCTTCTCCATCCAATGTTTCTGCATCTCTATCTTCTCCGTAGTGAGCAATCAGTTTCTCAACAGACGTGTCTCCATAAGTGGGAAAAGATACTGAATCTGGTTTTGGAACTTTCCGTGGATCGAATATAGACAATGCTGATACAACAGCGTTGGATGAAGAAAATCGGCTGTTATGTTGGCCTTTAAATCAGCAACAAAAGGCTTACCAACAACATTCTGGAACGAAAGTATTTTATCAGCGTCAATAGACACCTTTGTAGATGACTTCAAGTCTTCAGCGTTTTCAAGAAGCTCCAACACCCAGTTCGCTCCAGGCAAAACTGCATCATCCAAGGATTTAACAGTAGCATCAACAAGGAATGATATCAACGAGAGGTCAAGCTGCTCTGCCTGAAGTGCTTTGCTGAGCTTGGCTACTTGTGGTAGAGTGAAATCAAGCAAATATATAGCTGCAATCGTAGACAATTTGCAGAGGGCACCATGGATTCCAAGAGCTTCTGGCTCGTGGGACGTCTCGTAGATGTTCCCAATGGTGATTACAATTGCAGAATAACTTGCTTTGACAGCTTTGACACACCTTTCATGTGCCAGCCAGCGTGTGTCAGATGGCTTGATCACTTTCATTTCTGGAAGTTCAAGAACGTGCTGTACCTCCTTCAGACACTCTGCTCGCTTGGGGGAATTGCGAAAATGCTTCCAAAGAGTAGTCAATGTTCTGTAAACATGAGCAATTCCAGGAGTTTTATTGGCAACTTGCACACAAGCCAACTGCAGTAAGTGACAGTGGCAGTGAATAAACAGAGCGTGAGGAGTATGTTTCTTGATACGTGCCTGAACCCCGGTCTTTTGTCCAGAAAAAATTGCAGCTCCATCAAATCCCAATCCAACTATTCTTCCGACTTGTAGACCTTTCTTCTTTAAACAATCGATGAGATTAGAATAGATGGTCTCTGCATCAGCCTTCTTCAATGGAATAAGCTCCAGAAAGCACTCTACTCGTACACCATCTTCCTCCCAGCGGCAAAACACAGACAATTCTTCTACGTTGGTGACATCTGTGCACTCATCTGCCATGAGGCTGTACATAGGTGCCTTTTGAAGTCGCTTCAGAATCGACTCCTCCACCCATGTCCCCAATGATTCGATGAATTCAACCACAGCCACTCTTGATGTGTACACAGCATTTCTTGGTGCAGTTTCTAAGAATTGCTTCAAATGTTGGCTGCCACATCGAACCACCACGTCAACCAGCTTCTCAAATTTTGTCGAATGTGCCACTTGTTCTTTCGTAAGAAAATGAGTGAGTAGGATCAGGCACTTCACTGCAGCTCTGTTCTGAGCTCTTTTGCGAGCTAAAACATTCTGGAGTTGCTGTACAACTGTTCCACCTTTGGCTGCTCCTTTAGCTGCAAAAAGAGCTTGAGTTGCATGGATATGGAAGTCACTTCTCGCATGAGCTTTCATTTTTTCAACAGCTTTCTTCCAATTTCTGCAAGGTTGTGTGACCCACACTCCTCCAGTACGCTGCAGACCAGATTGCTTGCAAACCTTGCAAAAGGCACCATCGCTATCCTCGTCATAATAGAGCCAACTGAAATCTTTCTCCCAGCTCTTAGAGTATTTTCTCTTCGTGGATACAGAAGAGCGGTGTTTGTTTTGCTTGCTTTTCTTTGAAGGTGGAGGACTAAGGCTAGGACTAGATGCCTCGACATGCTCAGAGCTATCTGTTCTGCTATCTTCGCTATCGCTGCTATTAGCATGAGAAGAGGCTTGAGAAGTACTTGCAAAGTATGAGCGAATATCCATATTAATATGAAGAGAAATCAGCTAGTAAGGTTTCTTTTATAGAGACTTTAAGACCATGACATAATGGACTGAGTTAAAAATACTGAGAGAGAGTGGGAAAGAAGGAGGGAACTGAAGAAGTGACAAACCTACAAAGGAGAACACGTGGTGGCGTGTGATGACATCATGTCTAAGATTAGACTTGAAGACCATGACATAATGGACTGAGTTAAAAATACTGGAGAGAGGGAGTGGGAAAGAAGGAGAAACAAAAGAAGTGACAAACCTACAAAGGAGAGCACGTGGTGGTGTGTGATGTCATCGTGTCATGACACATGCTCTCCTTTTTCCAAGCAGCTACAATATCATGAGAAATATATACAGTCTAGCCATAGTTCGGTATAGCATAATGCCATTGGTAGTCAGTCAAAATAGCTATCCTCAGACATTGTAAAAGCAAAAAAAAATATGGGGGGATCTTCCCCCCAGACCCCCCTTTTACGACTTATGAACATGTTAAGAAAATATTAACAAAAATTAGGGCACCAAGTGACCAACCATTTCCACCCCCCCCCCCCCCCCCTAGAGAACTAGAGAAAAATTGTGTATGAAACCTGTTGTCCATGATTTTGTAAGAAAATGCATGGAATGCAACATAATTCGATTTCACAAAAGCCCACCTCCATTATACGAGTGACAAGTGACTATATCTAATCTATATATGCTGATTGCCGTAGCATGCAACTTCAGCAAATATTTAAGATGGAACATTGTACTAAAGATTTTAGAAAAAGTGCATGCCATCATAAGTAGCAGCTATATATACAGTTAGTACTGCAAAAATACCTGTGGGTAAAACACTTTCGTACTCCACGCGGAAGCCCAGGGTGCACGTCCCCTTTCCGCACCATCCAGGCTCTCCGCCCCCCCTTATTTTTCCATATCTCAAGTTCGCCCCCCCTTGGGAAAATTTCTGTATACAACCCTGAATAAGGTGATGTTAACACGTAGAGTTGGTTATGCTTAATTCTAGTCCCTAGTTCTAGCTAAAAATACTATTAATACTTCTAAATATAGTTCACACATAATATTCGGTTCTCTAAGTTCCTTCCTTGGGGGTTACGCCCCCGCACTGAGCTTGCAGCCACCCTCGGTTGCTCTTCTTAATCTTGCTCAGCACTGGCTTGGCGAGACAATTCGTCCGCATTCCCATTCTCTGATCCTTTCCTGTACATCATCTTGAAGGAGTAGTCTTGTAACTTCAGAGCCCAGCCATGGATCCTGCGATTGAGAGATTTCCCTAGCATCATTGGTAGAAGTGCATTGTGGTCTGTCACCACTGTGAAGCTTCTGCCATACAAGAAATGAGCAAAAAACGAAATGTCCTGAACACTGCCAAACCTTCCAGTTCCGTGGCTAAATATCTCTTTTCTGCTCCCTGTAGCTGCTTCGAGTAGAAGGCTACGGGTAACTCCTTCCCTTCACGGATCACGTTCAAAACTGCTCCAACACCTCCTGCTGAGGCGTATGTGTGTAAAGAAAGAACATTCTGCGGGCCAGGCACCATCAAAATACATATATCACATAAAACAGACCTTAAATGGACGAAGGACTCCAACATCCGCTCTGTCCACTCCACCTTGGCTGGTGCAGACTGGCAAGTGGCTGGCGTGAGGACTGATGAGAATGAGCTGTGGTTCTTGATAAACTTCCTGTAATAGTTGATACTGCCCAGAAAAGATCTCATGTTCTTCTTAGTTATGTTCCTTCCAACTCATCGAATATACAATCACATCATCCAAGTATGGTGCTGCACAATCATAGCACACATGCAAAACTCCATCCATTAGACTCTGAAATACAGCTGGTGCATTTCTCAACCCAAAGGGCATCCAGGCAAACTGGTACACTTGCCGTATGGGCTAATGAAAGCCGTTTTTTCCTGCGAACCAGCTGCTACACCTTCACCTGGTAATAACCTTTACTAAGGTCCAACTTAGAAATGACCTGACACTGCTCTACCCTCTCTAGAATTTCGTCTAATGTAGGCATGTAAAAGGGGTCAGCCTTGGTTTTCTCATTTAATTTTCTGTAATCTACACAGATGCGTACTGATCCGTCTGGCTTGGTGACTGGGACAATGGGTGATGCCCAGGGACTAGTAGATGGTGAGATTATGCTGGCACCCAGCAATCCATCCAACTCCTTTCTTACACCCGGCTGTCAGGGATTCGGTAAGGGACTAGCTGAAAAGGTACTTCATCCAACAAATCAATTGCACTCTCAGTATTCTCAGTTCATTCCTCAACACATCCTGATACTCACTCAATACTACATCAACATCTTCATGGTTGTACTCACTACATACCTGCCTCAAACTCAAACACCCTGCCCCTTCTTCCTCTTCACTTTCAGCCACTACAGTCAATCTTAAAACATTCTCTTCTCTGTCCACACATGCCTTCAAAGTATTGATGTGGACTACTTTAGTGTTTCCTTTCTGATCTAACCTCTTCACTCGGTAATTTACAGCATTAAGTCTAGCAACCACTTCCCATGGTCCAGACCATGCATGTGCCAACTTATGGTTCATACCAGGGATACGACTCCACACAACACTACCCACCTGGAATGACCTCACACAAGAACCTTTGTCATAATGAATCTTCCTGTCTAACACTGCCTTAGACATTCTTTGCCTAGTTGCTTCCCTGAGTCTTTCCTGAAACTGCTCCACCCAACTGCCTGCATCTAGCTTCCTGCTATCTTTCCCTGACCACTCACCATATAAGATCTCCAGCGGAGTCCTGACGTTATGTCCATAGACCAACTCAAAAGGGGAAAATAACGAATCACGGTGAGGCATCTGCCTGAGTACAAAGAGAGCGACTGGAACCTGCTCTCAATCCCTTGATGATGAGTCTTGGTAAGAATGCCCTCAAGCGTGGAGTGCATCCGTTCCACAGATCCGTTCGTCTGGGGATGGTAAGCCGTGGTCTTGAGCTGTTGTATACCTAACAACTGACACAAATGCTTGACCAAAGAACTCATGAACTGTGTTCCCTGGTCTGACAGTAGCTGTAAAGGGATGGCAGTGTGGCTAAAGATGTTCAACAACCCTTCTGCTACAGCTCTGGCAGTAATCGACTTTAAAGGTATGGCTTCTGGCCATCTAGTAGCCATGCACACAGAGGTCAGCACGAACCTATACCCGCCCTTGGCTTTCAGGAGAGGACCAACAAGGTCGAAAGCCATCTGCTCAAAGGGTTCAGTAAGTACTGGACGCTCAACCATGGGTGCCTTCCGAACTGACGCACGACTGCAACTCTGACATACCCTACAGGACTGACAATAATGTACCACCTCCTTTGACATCAACGGCCACACAAAACTTTTCTTAATCATCTGGAGCACTTTTCTGTGTCCCAGATGACCAGTGCCATCATGAGCAGTCTTCAAAACTCTCGCCCTAAAGCTAGTGGGTAGTATCAATGCTTCCACCGCTTGGCCTGCTGCATCATGCACTGTCAAAAACATCACTTCATCCTTCCATTTAAATCCCTTAATACCTTCTTCAGCTAAACTTCTCCAAACCGCTAGCGATTTGTCAGCCTTAGATTCCAAATACAACTTCTCTCTCTCTGAACCTTTTATCATGGGGGTAAGACCAGATCATCCTCCCCTTGGCTAACACTAGGGTTACTCTCGATATTCCCTTCTACTTCCGGACACAGGGAAGCTGGCTCACTCTCATTCCCTTCCACTGTCTCTTCAACCTCTGTTGTCTGAACTGACTGTTGTTCAACACTCTCAGTCTCACCAACAAGATCCGCTACTGGTGTGCACTTTGGCTGTTCCACTGCTATGAGAGCAGCTTCTTCAGCCTCCGTGGTAGCCACACTTTCACTCTGTGCGCTGGTCGACACTGCCATAACAGGTTGAGCAGGTCGCCCTGAAGCACATTCCGTGACCAATTTTAAATGCTCTCGTTTACTGTAGTCAATAGCAAACAGAACCTGACCTTTCAAAGTCTCCTCTGGGGCTACAACAACTTCACCCTTGCTAATAAACCCCTTTAACTTGAGCTCAACATTTGCTAACTGGCGCCTAACCGACCCACCATTAGCATCCTCAACAATAATACACTCTTCTAACAATTCCTCATCTTTCACACAAGTCCTAGGAACCATAGAAATGCTAGCACCCGAATCCAACACAAAGTCCAACTCTTTATCCCCTACCATACCTTTCATTATGTTTACCAACATGGGTTTCCTTACCCTCACCACTAGATGTTTCACTGGCTCACTCTTGACTTGCACGCTCTTCTGGTAGGGTGGTCCCGTCGCTTTAGCTTTGGATGACCTCAGAGGGCATGCTGGAGCTTTGTGTCCTGGCTTGTGGCATACGTAGCAGGTCACCTGTGAGGATACTGCTGCGTTTGTGTTGTTGTTGCTTCCATGGTACAGTGTAGATGGACTGGTGTTGCTCAGCTTGGAACGACACTCTGCAATTCGATGTCCTACTTTACCACAGTAGAAACGTGTTGAAGGTTTTGGAGATCTCTGTTGGTGGAAGATAGTCTGTCTTCACAGAGACTCCTCTGCCTGAGTACTCTTGTTGATGGACCACCACTGCTGTAACGTCTCGAGCAAGGTGTCCATGGAATTAGGTCCCTTTTGATCTAGGAACGCTACACCATCCTTTGGCAGGATCTTCCTCAGGATCGGCGTGCACAGGGCTAAGACGCAATCCTGGATCGACTCAGCCTCCTTGAAAAGTCTGAGTACCAAATGCTTGAGCAGCTGGAACACGTCCAGTGCTGTCTTCCCTTGTAGTACGGATGTATTCAAGTCCAGGATCTGCTGCCCGGCTTCCATTGTAGACAGACCGGCAGCTTCCAATAATCTTCCCTTAACTTGTCTGTACTTCTCGTCTGTGCCTATTGTGAGGCTTTGCACCAACGCTGCATACTTTCCTTGGAGATTAGTAGTGAGGTAGAAGAGCCACTCCTCCTCACCTACATGACACTGAAGAAGAATGTTCTCAAGTCCCTCCAGGTAGACCTCGAGGTCATCCTGTGGGGTGATGGCTTTAATCGTCCATAGTTTCCATTCGTTCTTCTTGGTTTCATCTGATTTTGATCTGTACACTGCATCCTCTTGCGCCTTCTTGGCTGCAAGTTCAGCTTCCCTTGTGAGATGGACTTCAAATCGGGCCTCGTCTCACCTCTCTGGCAATTTCTGCCTGTTCACGTCGCTCTTCTCTGGCTGCATCAGTACTTATTTGCATCTCCATAATGGCCCTCAGCATCTGTTGCATCTCGTTCATAGGCTGTTGAGAGGTTGCCATCTGTTCATGGGATTCGTGTGATTTAGTTGTTGTTCTTGTCCGTCTCTTCTTGGTGTCCTTCTCGTGAAGGTGGGTTTCCTTATCAGTGTCGTCGTCTGACATTCCTAGCTCTATTGGTCTTAGCGAGTAGGGTTCTGCTCGTGTATCCAAAGGGTGTCTCGCAACGTGAAAGGAGGAATCTGACTCGTATCGGATTTTCTGTAGATGTGTACGCTCGCCCTTGCCAGCCATACACCAGCTTCCGGTATTGCAGACTCACAAACGCTGGAGCCCTGTAGTCAAATAAAAGAGACAACAGTAAAGCACACACAAAGACACGTAATAATAACTCTGATACACAATACACAAGTGTTCTGGCCCAACAGAGATGTCTTTGTGATCTTTCTCTTGAGTCTTCGCCGACTTTTTTATCTCGATGCGGTGGAGTTCGACTCTTTCCGCTGCCACCAGTTGTGGGGGTTTGTTTATGCCCTCTTGGTATTTGCTGCCACCAGATGTAAGTCTCCGTCTCTGAAATCTTCCCAACCCTGCAATCCCTCCCGATATTGACAGTTAGGCCGCTAAAGTTGTAATAGGACTGATACAGAATGATGACAGAGTGCATACGCATAAAACTCGCATAAAAGAATGACATCCAGGGCCGGGCTTTTATAGGCAAGGCCCCGGATCACAAAGGAAAAGTGAATCGACCAATCAGAACAGGTCATGACTTACAATAGGGTCGGGTAACACACACTTCCAAGTCGGTAAAGTAATAAGGTGATGTTAACACGTAGAGTTGGTTATGACACTTAATTCTAGTCCCTAGTTCTAGCTAAAAATACTATTAATACTTCTAAATATAGTTCACACATAATATTCGGTTCTCTAAGTTCCTTCCTTGGGGGTTACGCCCCCACACTGAGTGTATTGAGAGCTTGAAGGAACTCGTCTAGAGTTCCAGCACGCAGTTGCCACCTTGTAGCGAGAAAGTGACGAGCATATACTGGCTTCACATAGAGAGCTTGTAGTGTCTCCATTGCAGCCAGGTAGTTCTCACAGTCTTCAACGTACTGAATGATCTTGGGTGACAGGTAGTTAGTGAGGACCCCATTCGTCGAGTCCTTCACGGTCTAAGACAACTAGAAAATTCCGAAAAGTCCGTTTCCAATGAAGCCATTCTTTTGCGGCCTCTGTCGAGTTAGGGTCAGCATAGAGTCGTTCGGGTCATAGGATTTTATCCATCAAAATCTTAGTTGAATAAATTATGTAGCGATAGATGGAATACATTATACAAGAAGGCTATATTCAACTAGATTCAAACACACACAACAGAGGTGACAGTATGAGCTAAAATAGTGAGCATGAATAAGGTTAGTTATCACGTGAGATTGGGGTAACCTAGAGTAGAGTACAGGTTCAAGTTACAGGGTTCCTTCATAATCACTACAATCAGTAGTTAGTAGCTTCCCCGCACAGTTCAATTATCTTTGGTATGACTTTTCTAAGGTGTCGAATGTATTAGGTGCATTTGGCACGGCTAACAGTCCCTTCACCAATTCCTCCCTCGTCCTCTCGATATTCGATTGGGCTGGCATCAGGTGACTCCAGTGGCTCCAAGTTCACACAGTTCCGGTCCGTAATGGTCTCGGCCGAATTAGACGTGTGTTTAGGATCATTATCCTGCATGAACCGATGGTAGTCAGGGAAAATGTCCTGAAAAACTGGAAGCAAGCCAGTCTTGTCTAAAATGTCGACATGCAACGGGGCCCGCATGATGCCTTCAAAGATGAAAAGCCAGCTTGCATTTCACAGGCTTATTCCAGCCCACAGACATGTACGTTCACTGGATATTTTGGGATGTAATTGAATGCATATATCAATACTAATCAGCAGTGCAAATGTCTAGTTTTGTGGCATCTTAATCAGTGTAGTTTGGTTTGTTCATGGGGGGGGGGGGGGGGGGGGGGGGGGTTCACCTCTTTTACGGCAGCATAAGTGCCTGTGATTTTCAAGTTGTTGTGTGCACTCATCAGTCCACGCTACATCTTCAAACCCGCCAGACGCTTCTGCAAGATATTGCTAGGCCTACTCCAATCTCTTCACCCGTTGGGGAGAGGTCGAGATGATAAAATTAACCTTCCCTCCCAGTTGGACCAAACCTTATTGGCCTGTCAGATAAGTTGGCAGTAAGAGCTGCCAGGAAAATTAGACCCGAGCACCGACAGCGGAAAGCTGTGCAGAGAGAGAGCATAGCCTGGTATGCAGTGGTCTCATCGTCGAGCCTGACAATGGCATTTTGCGGCACTAGAACATAAAATTTCTGATGCCACGACTACTAGCACGCAAGCCTTCATTGGCAGGCATTTTGGCAACAGTGGTCGACTTGTAGCCCTCTCTAATCAAACACAGTATCCTTTGCTTTTTGTATGCAGTGTATACCATGATACTTAAGAAGTGTAGTATATGTGATGAAGGGTAATGAACCTGTGACCTATACAAGAGGTTCTAATACAAGGATTAAGGGACTTATACTGATTGGTAGTAAAACTGATAAGACTGGCTCACGACACTGCTTAGACTGACTCACGACACTGCTTAGACTGACTCATGACACTGCTTAGACCGACTCACGACACTGCTTAGACTGGCTCACGACACTGCTTAGACTGGCTCACCACACTACTTAGACTGGCTCACCACACTAATTAGACTGGCTCACGACACTGCTTAGACTGGCTCACGACACTGCTTACTAGACCAGACCTACCAAGGGGTACTGAAATAGGAGCAAGCAAGAGATGTTAATATTAGAGAAATACTAGAGAAAGCAAGAGGAAAGAAGACTGATGCTTGCTTGACTTTATCACTCGACTAGAGTAACAACTGGATATTCATGCTCTACTGCACAATACATGAAAGATGAAGCTTTGGAATAACTTGATAGACGCTAAGATTGCTCATACACGCTCAATTGCCCTCCAGAAGCTCACTAGCTAGCAGTGTCTCTCTTTTAACCTGCTTCAAGCATGCGCTGCAACTGCTAACTGCTTGGCGGACATTCCGTTTTCTACTGTTTGTTTCCGTTCCTCACTTGCCAACTGAGATCCTCACCTGAACGGAGGAACGGAGGCTGAGATCCACAAGGTCTAGGGCAAGGGTTCAGTAAGACTTAATCTTTTTTTTTATCAATAATTCTGGACAAAATTACACTGGATCTGTAGACTAAAATAATCTCTGGGGCCTCTGAAGTTCCCTGGCTTGGCTCCTTGAAATAGGATACCAAGCCAGGTTTCAACATTGCCTTACAAGGAATTATTACACTACCCTCACCTACCGATCATGTGCATGCATGCTATCCTATAATCTACTCTCACCTATAGTTTTACCATTTAACCCTCTCACCGGTAACTTTACAGAGGTTTTTTTCTCAAAATGAATGATTTTCTTAATATATATTATATTTATAGATGGATGATGTAAAGTACCTAGCAACCATATATCATATGATAGCTAATGTGTGGATGAATATTCCAAATTTTTGTGGCGTAGCAATAAACCACAACATCGTGAATCTCATTATAAGAAAAGGGAACTGTTTCTAGCTTTCATTATGTCCACTAAGAATGTTCAACAGTTTACTATTGCTCATTGAGTGATTGAGTGACAGGTTAGTAACTGACAATCGAAGAATATATTTTTGGCAAACATATAATTATGAATATCATTATATGAAGCTGGCAACAACCACATAATATCATAACATGGAGCTGAATAGGAAGGGCATCACTGACTCATTAGAGTCAGAAGGAGAGATGTTTGAAGGACCTAAATATATCAGAATAAATCTTATTACCTTTACATTACTAGATTATGTTACATGCATACCAGCAGGTGGGTAGGGCTAGGGATACCAATGACAGATCTGTCAGAGTTGCTAGCTCATTCACGTCAACCTCGTGGCTTCCCAAGTAAGCAGGGGTGTTTTCTTTATCTTCTCAAGAGTTACCACTCTTGGAGAGGCCAAAATCATTATAAAAAAGCTGACCGATAACTTCATCTCGAACCGACATCTATATTCCAAACCGGAAGTGAAGTTTGATGTCATGTTTTTCATGGTTACCTATGTTATTCATACGTTATATTTTTAATAATCATAGAGCAAAGCTTTAGCTATGCGGGGAAATTTTTTATATTTTTTTTATTGAATAGTTAATTTTTTATTATTTATTTAGTAGCGGTAATACCATTTCGCACCTACAAGCGCTTATGCCGGTGAGAGGGTTAAGGTAATGTTCATTGTTTTCGTTGCAGTTCTTGTTCTAATTACTCTGTCTTCAGTATGTGGTTGTGCAATTTGTTAGGCAGGGCCTAATACCAACGTTTGTTTCCATTCGAGTTTTAACCGCTTGCATTGTTTAACGTTTATGGCATGCATTGTTTAACACTGTACGCACTGCGCTACTAGAAGACTGGAAAAGGTTAAAAGTCCCTGCAAATATGCAGCAAAAAGCTTGGGATATTACAAACAACATAGACATACAATAGATGTGCTCATAGTTGTATAATTCTAGAGTCAATGTTTTGTTGAAATCGTTGCCTATAATACACAATTGCATAATTGGTACTTTTTCAGCCACAAAATTGAAAATCAACGCCCTCAATTTTCCACCCGCGCGCTTGACCAAGTACTAAATTTTTAACGCCTAATGAAAAAAGTCATTGCATGCTCTAGGGCCCACTCGTACCAATTTCAAATTTTTTGCACTTAGCAATCTAGAGTTATTTTGGCGGAGGTTGCAGGGATTCAGGTTTTTGACGTCCCTCCACTTTAGGGTCTAGTAACTTGCCTATGAAACATATTTTAGTATCAAAAGAGAGCACACAGAGATACCTATCTTTTGAGCTATATATCAAGTCCATACCATGAAGTTTGCAGAATCTACGGAGCTCTAAAGTTGTAACTACAAGTAAAAAAAGGGAAAAATACCTTCGGTCCCCCTTTAGACGGCTATAACAGCTTTTTGTCAAATTCTAGTTTCCAATCGCCATTCACAGCATAACTAGGTAAAAAATTTAAAAAATGCCCAAACCTTGTATATCATTTTGAAGCTCTTTCTTTGCTCTTTGTGTTCAGCGATCAATTTTTTTTAAATTCATAATAATAAAAAGTTATGTTGCTTAGTGGGCGTGGCAACCCCGCAAACAGTGGGAATATTTTTTATTTTTTTCTGATCGTTGATAACAAAGAGTAATGCATTATCTAAACAAACAGCAAGTTTGAAGTCATTTGATCCAATATCCAAGATGGGAAGCTGTGAATGGTAATTTTGAGGAGGTCAGGTACCTAGATAGAAAAACACCTGTAAATATATCATTATACATATCACTTGAAAGCACATAGAAAGAGCTATCTTTTGAAACAAAAATTATATTTGTAGGCCTAGGCCTAGAAACCTAAAGGTTATGACGGTTTTTACTTCATGGCATGTTTTTTGTGGTTTGACTAAAAAGCACCCCCTTAAACACTGGTATGAAATTGTTGGTAACGGATTCTCTATTCATTAATACACGTCAAGATATTCACTAGAATGTGTTTAGTATCTAGTGTACAATAACAAAAACATTTTTTTTTTTAACAGAAACAAGGCTGTACCCATGTAGACCACAACCAGTTAAATGACCCTTTATTGTTATTATGTACCGATTTGACAATCAAGACACCTAAGTTGTGGACGTGCATTGGAACATTTGGAGTCTTCTGGTACTAAAAATGGTTACCTACATGTACAGCAGTGCAAGCTATCGGTTCAAGGAAGGCAGTTGTGATATCCCCGCCAAATGGCAAACAATCAACCAATCGGATGCCGCTACATCGATAATTGCATAAGCAACAGTCCGACTACAGTATAAAAGGAAAGCCAGAAATATTTAACAATTGGTAATCGTTCGTGTTATCATTGATATGCTATTTTTGGTAGGTAGCATGTTTCTTGTCCTGTGAGAATAAAAGTCTTGTCGCAAAGCGCTCTCACTAAAACCCAATGCTTCACATGAATTGTATGTGTTATGCGGGTGAAAGAAAAGTGATAGATACATGCATAAACTGCCATTTGTCAACCACATTTCAAACTTAGAAGAGTTTATTGACTTCCGAGGGTCAGAAAAACTTCATTCCTGCACTAGCCGAAACTGTTTATTACCAAATGATGAGCTGAAAATAGAGCAGGCATACTGTACCAATTGTTGACCATGCATTGACCTTGGTTCTGGAATGGAATGCAGATCTCGTGTTGCATAAATTAAAAGGTTGTGTACCATTGCAATAATGTTAAAAGAAGAATATTCAGTAGACAGATTATTTTTACCTGCTCATTTAACGATTTTTTTTTGTTTTTGATTATCACTAGCTAACTAAATACGGCACTTGGCGATATAACTTTTCTTGGCTATTCTCATCAATGATGCAATCGAGCACACAATCTTCATGAAGCCATCATGTACAGATGCACTGGACTCAGCCATTTCTAATTCCATTCTCAATGCCTTCATCGTGGACCTGGAAGCACGTGCAATACTGATCAGTGGTGATGATGGTGTCATCCAATTTTGGAGGCCTTACTGCCTGGGCCAGCCCCAGAACTTAGAAAATTTGTTAAGTCAGTTTCTTCAGTGCTTGGAACAACATCATCACATCAGCTGCTCTCATTACTCAGTGCACTCGCTCATTGTGCTCTCTCCTCAACTTTCTCCTCTTTTTTTTGCGTGTTCATTCACTGCTTCCCTTCACTTGCTCTTTTATCAGGGGGGTTGTCTTCCAACATTTTGTGATTCTCTTTCCTTGCTGATCCCCCTTTCTTTCTTCTTTTCCTCCTCTTCTTTCTGCTTCTTCTCCTTGAGTATGGTAGAGTACAGTGTAGCGGGCTCCTGTCATGGTACAGGGTGTCTAAGCAGAGAGAGGTTTCCTTTTAGCAGTAGGTTTGGTCATTCTATATACTGGACTAACTTAGGTGACACAGCAGATGTAGACTGGAGTTCCAGGAATGTATGAGGTGATGCATCCTGAGAAGTGCTGGACCTAGATGAGGCAGAACTAGCAGACACAGTCCGACGAGTGCTGGGATCAGTTGAGGTAGGAGGTAGTAGTAGGTAAAAGACTACAATTAAGTGACAAGTCAAAAGGGACTGGAGATTCAAATGGAATTAGAGGGAAGAAGTTGTCGAGTATAGAATTCTGAAGTTCCTGCAGAACCACACTTGGATGATTTCATTATAGCCATGTGACATAACTGCTTATCCACATAGACCTCTTCATATCTTCTTTGGAAGAACTGTGCTTGTTCATCACTAAACTCGGGCGATGGCTGAGTGACAATTGGCATTCCAGAAGTGGGGGCAGAAGTGGGGATGGGTCCACATTTCTGCTACTAGAACCAGAAATGGAACTGTGTAGAATCATAAAGTGTGACATTCTCAAGGAACTCAGTTGACATACTAAATTCCTGATGAAGGCTAGAGCATCTAGTCAATTTGAAGTTGATTATTGAGAAGGTGATTATAGTGTGACATTGTCTCTACTTGGAAGATCTCCATTGGCACTGTAAGGATGGGGTATATGTAGAAAGATTATCACCACCACAACTAACAATTGAGAATGTGTTTTGATTCCAAATTTACGAAAGCCCTACACTATATTAGCATGTGTACAGAGTAATTAAACTTGCTAAGTTGACTTCAGGATGACTTGTGAGTGTTATGGTTAACATTAGACCAGAAGTCTTTGAGGGGGCTGAACACAGTGTAATCTAGAGGCTGAGAACCCTGAGTTGTACATGTGGGGACAAGCAAATTTATATGACCATCTTTATCCCTTGCAAATTCTGCACTGGATGTCTCATAGTGTGACCCATAAGCACTAGTAATGGCCTCCTTCATAGCATATTTTAGGAAGTGTGATCTTTGAGCCAATAACAAGGAACTTCTGATCCATCCACCTTTTTGCCACTCATGCCGTGGCACATACCTGAAATTTCATTGTTGGTCCTCATATTTACCCTCAGAAATGATCATTGGTAGTGTCGCTTGCCCGGTGGTGATTGCACAGCCCAATATAGTTATCTACTCCTTCCCAGATACTCTATAATGCATCTTTTTTGGCCTCGAATGGTAGGGGGCTAGAGATCAAGGGGCTTCCCACTCTCGTTGATATTGTAATCTGAGCCGGTTGACTGGACAAGTTGTGTTTTTGTCGTTGTATCCAAATGATGGTAGTATGCAACTATTTTGGTCATGTCCAAATGTACAGGGCAGTAGCATCCGTACGTCGCAAACATGACTGGCTGTCTCTCTAGAAACCTGCGCCACCAGCCATCTTTTACACTTTTTTCCCGTATTGGATTCTTCTTCATAGCGAGTTTTCAACAACACCCTTCACTTCTCTCCTGGTCTTGCCATAACCAATTTTTGCACCTCAACCAATGTTTAACTGTTTGGCACGGATGTCTTCTTCGACCAAAAGCAAGTAAAGAGACTAAGCTAAAGCACTATGTAGTCATGGTTTAGTTCTTCACTAAAACAACCTTGCTCGGAGAAAACAACAACTACGTAACCCCTTCTTTACTCGCTCGAGCTTGCAGCTAATCTATGCTGTTAGATTTGGCTATTACACTGTTTATCTGCTCTGAATATTTCGGTTGATAAAACGGTCTGCTCGATAATAGGTGTGGCTTATGCTATATGTGGATAAATCATTATTGAATTTTTTTAATCTGCCGGTTGACTATTTAGGGAAAGATCAGAGCACGTTGGGTTTTTTCGGAGCTAGTAGGGGGGGAATCGTTTAGGCTGTTGTGATGCTTTTAATAGGGGGTTTTGCCGAGATATTAGCTTAGTTTGGTTTGTTCTGGATGGGAGGGAGTGGCCATCTTAAGTGGGAGTGCATATGGCTTGTGAATTATTCTATTCATATTATATATGTGCAGGTCAGCTGAAGACTAAAGGTGTACTCACTCCCACAACTAAGGACATTTACGGACCCATTTTGGACAGCTTGAAAGAGGAGGGAATAGAAGCAGAAATCAAAACTACATCTGTCTAGCTACTTTGTGCATTATTGCCAGTTGTATCTCTTATACAGGAGGTTGCTGTGTCATTTTGTAAGGACTGGTTTTAGCGTGAGCATGTTAGAGAGTCTAGCTAGTGAGACTACCTCCATACATAATAAAATTTTTAAGTCATATTCCGAATGTCCTAAGTTCCAACAGATTTATAGCAAAACATTTATCCGAATTGAAATTCACTATCGATGTTTTGGTTTGATGCTCTAGCTTTCATCATGCTCGAGCCTTATATGGGTCATAGTTATTCACACACATGCAGTGACACATGCGGTTTCATTTAGAAAAATGTCCAGGGGGGAGGGGCCAGATGGTTGGGATGTGACAATACTATTTCCAAGGGAGGGGGGGGGGGCCTCCTATCCTAAATGAAACACCGTTGAGCAATGATTTCTGATTTCTGTAATAAAAGATAATATATCAAGAGGGTGTTAGGTAGTTGTGTGAGGGAAAATACAGACTTTTACAAGAGATTTCCCTGCATGATCAGACGACATGCTAGCATATTTTACAGCAATTCTGAGTGCATGCTATTGGCTTTAATTTTCTGTCTGTTGATACTCCATAATTACACAATTTGACAAGTTTCAGTTAGCAACTCTGGTGTAAATTAGCAACAATTGGTCATGTTTAATGAACATGCCTACTGAGTCGCTGACTAGTTGGGTTATAGAAATTCTGTAGTACATTCACCTTCCTTCTTTTGGTCACAGAAATCCACTTGGCTTCACCCACCCTATACTACAAACCTACTGTATCTTATGTATATACCTCTTCTTCAATACACGAGCTAACGCTATCATATGCACTATAGACTAGAAGAACAGGTCTACAGTATCTGGTTCATCCTGTGTTCAAATACTGGTTCGTTCATCCTGTGTTCGATGTGATCAAGATAGGCAAGCTGTATTTGTTAGATTCCATTCTGTCTAGTGGCCCAGCAATTCAGATAATGAGCATCTGGTGAAGATTCTGATGGAACACTGTATCATGTGTTCACTGGGAGAACATCAACTTATTTGGAGGTTTGAATTTGCACCAATCCAGTTAAGTGTGCGTGAAGCGCAGAAGTAGACTTTTGGATACGCAGTCTTGCCATATGTGGTGGAAGGAACTCGTACAAGTTCACATGCTATTTCTTCACCAGACAGAGACTTCGTTAATGATTGGAGGCCGAGAAGATATGAAGTTGAATTATAGCCTAATTGAGTGGTTATTAAATATGAAACCAGCTTACCGGTGATTTTTTCTTGAATAGTAATTGTTCCAGCTTGAAGATGAAGGGCACATAAACAGAAAGAACCTTTCTACAAATCACCAAACATGATTTTTTTTTTAAGGAGATCCACTCACAAAGAGACACAAGGGTATCAGGTAAGGTTTCATCCTTTAAGCCAATTCACAAACTTCAGTTGGTTTACTGAAAGGTTTAAAAATATCTGCTATGTTTTGTTGGTTCTTCAGGTTACCTGTGCAATAACTCTGCTGCACAAGTCGTACCTTTCTTGTGACTCCAGCCAAATCCCTTCCCCCCCCCCCACACACACATATCCACATACTCAACTTTCATATGGTTTGCTTGTGACTCCAGCTCAACCCCCAAACCAAAATGAAAGAAAAGTAAAGTTTTTTTTTACAAGAGTTAATCAATTGTAGAACTTCTATTGTAGTATGCAAGAGCTTCTTACACCTAATGTAGATAAATATTTCTATGGTGGCTTCATACTTCTGAAGTGCCTACCCCATTCCCCCCAGATCATGGTGAAGGCTACATGCCTTGTTAGCATTGTGGGAGCAAAAGGTTAATTTTCCGCAAGTAGTTTGAGCTGCCATAATGATATAGCGAGGGTTGCCACACCATCTTGTGGATATCATTTACATAGCATTGTTATCAACACTTCTAGGCTGGAACATTCAGGGTTAATAGTTAGATGGGAAGATAGCATAACAGTGGTAATGTGTGTGGAAAATGTTGGTGTAGAATGCAACTTGTAGAGACATTTTTGCTCCTACGTACTATTTTTACCATAGAAGCAAGAGCTGTTACAACCATAACAGAGGAGAGGAAAGTACACATAACTGGACCAATACCTTTAAACCAGTGGGCTTTGAGATTTCTGGGGTTATTTGGCCATAGATGATGTTTTCCTTCACGATTCAGAGGGGGATTGCAGCTCTGGAGAAACCCTAGGGAGCACAGACTTTGAGAGTTTTAGAAGTATGTATTTTATTATTTTTGTCCTTGTTGCTGTGCTGGGCACCAGCTTTAGTTGTAATGACGATTATTTTTTATAAGTAGTCTATTAAGATATTTTGTTTTAATGTTTGTTTGTTAATGTTATTCTGTTTATTGGACATTGTATTAAATATTGTATTATTTCATAATTAGGGAATGTACAAATATTTATATGTCTCTTTAATAAATAAATAAATGTTATTAGTTGTTGTTTTTTATTATTGTTTTCATATTCAACTTCTATGGTGTACAGGTGTACATCATTATAATTATCATAGTTGTTATTTCTTTGTTCACTCATTCATTCATTTTCCACCTGTTTTTTGTTCGCTCTATGTTGTTATTATTAGCTGCAGTGCTGGGCTCTGCTGTAACCATGGATATATACTTGTGACTTATTATTATTTCTTTTTAAGGTAACACATGTGTAACAAGAGAACTGAAATAATCACCACTAAGATCAACTAGAACCTAGCACAGCTGCAGTGTTCTTCTGCTAGACAGCAATACAAATTCTCTGAAGGAGAAAATAATGAGAACGTGGTTCATCACACTCTGATTTGTGTCTGCCTCCTATATAACTCATGAAGAAACAAAGATGCCTCAGCTCATAAGGGCTTCAAGAAGTAAGGGACCACCACCCATAGACTTACTGATCATATCCTTAAGATGTCGAGGTGGAACTTCAACAAAAGATAGCATCCATGTCTAAAATTGGCACTCTTGATGAAGTTTCTTCCTATAATAAGGTTGACCATGGGATCACCTTTTCAATTCTCCCATTGGTCAACTTCATTATAAGAAGAAATTTCATCAAGAATAGATGCTGGTAAGTTTCGGGAAGCATGTGAATCGTCTGAGAATTTTAACCCAAGAGTTTGGAAGCAGCAAACAGACAAGAATGCTTCCTGATCAATGTTGGAAACCCAGAGACAACTGATTTATCAAGCATTTGGAGAGGAGCCTGGATAATGCCTGTTTATTCGACTGTGAACCTTGACAACACCACACAGAGTCACATGTATCGGCACATCTCCAACATTGGGAGCTAGGTTTCTTGGAGGTAGAGATGGAATAGCGGTTCTGAAGCAGGCAGATTCTTAGGTCGCTGAACTGGTGTAGTGAGCTGAAAAGAATTGAACAGAGGCACAGGCTCGGAAGAATTTGCTACGCAGACGAAGGGGCCAGAACGAACGCCCCTAAATTATTTTCCGCGGGATGTATATTAGTTATCATGTAGATTCAGGCTTCACCAGTTCTTGGTTCATTGACCTTCAGCAATCATTATTTCCAATATCACTCACACACATTTCACACCTGTCAACATGGCTGTAAAGTTCATAATAATAATAATAATAACCCTCGCTCCCCCCCCCCCCCCCCCCCCCCCCCCCCCCCCAAGAGGTCCCGTGCTCCTACCGATGTTTACACCTACGCCGTACCGACTAAAATTTATCGTCATAGTTACCTACTAAAGTAGCCAGGTGTGACAGTTCACAGACGCCTGGGCGTAGAGTGAGAGTATGGATAGCCAATTGCAGAACTTCTGGGTGGAGAGCATCAATAAAGAAGCGTCCGTTCGCTTTAATTGGCACCTCAAATATTCCAAGAGATTTGCAGAAGCTGCCAGCAGTGCAACAGAAAACGGGAGTAATTTAGTGAAGGGCGGAGAGTCCCGAGTAGAGAAGCCGAATTCTATCATCTCCAAGAGAATGGAAAAGCCAATCTCCCCTTTAATCCAGACGCGAATTAGACATGGTAGCAACCTCATTGATAGTGGTAAAGCTCCAACTCCCAGCGTGATCTTCCATGAAATGCGCCTTGTTTCCCCTAAAACTCGCTCCCTACTATACAATGGGATTAGTGCACATGGAGAAGGCCGCTATGCTTATTTGACTAAGAGGAAGTCCAAATCACCTGTGGAGAAATATGAATTTCCCATCCTTTCATCCAGTGTTTACGGGTGGAATATTGTTGATTATGGCATCCCCAAAACATCAGCATTTGCTCGTACTTGTGTGGTAAAAGATACATTTTACAGACCAAGTGGTATTATCATCGGATATAATCGTGTCGACAAAACTGAAAGGCTTTAGGTCTTGGACTTCTGGACTTTTGACTAATGAATATTTTATGTTCGTGTAATAAGAAAGTGTAATAAGTAATTGTCTCCTTTTCAAACGTGTTATATACAATTTCAAATTTCAGTAGCTATAATTATATAGCCTTAAAAAGTATGAATCACAGAAAGGCATTTTCTAATTTTGTGGTATATATATATAACTATACCAAAATTAACAGCAGTCAAAGTGGTTGAAATTATTCTTTCCAATGACCGAGAAAAACTTCTTTTCGACACACTTTACTATAATATACATAAGCAAACGCTCACCATAGAGCCACCTATATAGCCAAAGATACCCAATTTCTTTCAACTGTCTGGTGGCACTTTCCCAATCAAGAGCTATAAACTTTGCAGCAGGCCTTCAAGATTATGAAGTACTCCACTTTGTCTGCAGATAACTTTGGCACAGTTGTTTAGTATCAAAAGAGAGCACACAGAGAGACCTATTAACATCAAGTTCATACAGTAAAGTGTGAAGAATCTATGGAGCTCCAAATCGTAACCACAAGATTTTTTTAAGAATTGGTATAGTCCACCCCTTAACAAACTTGTTTCTTTGTTCACTTTTGCATTCATGAAGTATAACTGTATAAGCTCCTACGTTGTACTAATATGACTACCATGACCCATTTTACACACTCAAACAAGATCTTTCAAAACAGCACCTCTCCCTGACAATAGCCAGAGGGAATGTGTCATGTGCGGGTAGTCTGTGACTGTGTAGTGTGTATTAGAGATCATAGATCATAGTAATGAATGTTGGATGTTGTGCATGTCTATGAGTTTTATGTAAAATAAATGTTCACTATAATATTTGTGAGGGACTCATAACCCACAGGCAGGTCCCTGACAGATGATAGCATACAGATACCAAAGACCAGAACAAGTACTAATATGTGAGTACCTCAGTGAGAACCTCAGACAATACAACTATTTCATCGGTTAAAATATATTATGTACGTGAATCTGGCTAAGTCCTACCTTATAAAGGTAATGTCAGGCTCAGGTATGCCAGCCTATTTAAACGGAGCATACTGGGAGTCTGACAGAGCCCATGAATGTAAGAACTGGGGAGTATTATATAATTATTGATTCTTGAGTAAGCTCTCAACAAGTGAGCAGAGACAGTCTCTGGTGCATAAGGTGGCAAGATCCCTCACAATGTTCACCTATAAAAAAAAATATGAACAGGAGAACCGTATTAAATAATGTGGGCTCAGGGAGTAGTTGTTGTAGTGAAGAGAACAAACAAGAAAACAGCAGCAGATTCATATCTGAAGGAAAGAAAACTGGCCATTTGGGAATTGAGAATGGCGCTGCATATGCAGAAAAGAAAATTACGCTTATAAAGAGACTAAGATGGTTCAATATGCAGTTGGTTTATTCTGGAAGCCATAGGTGTGAAATGAATTTAGCTATTCTGATATCTGAAATCTGAACAGAAATATTTTGCATATCGAATGAACATTTCATAGGTGATCCTTCCCAAAAGTAACAAGCAGGCATCTGTGCATACTGTGTTACCCAGTAGTGTAGTTTGCCATGAATACTGGCAGAAGAGGAGAGTTGTGTGTGTGTGTGTGTGTGTATTTATTTGCTTGTGTGTGTGTGTGTGTGTGAACCTCATAGTGACCTTCTTACTAACCAACTTGAAATCTATTCTTCGATGTTTTGACTTTCCTTCAATTGGAATAAACATGTTAACCAGTGTTTTTAATCTCTGTACTTTTATATTAGAACACTTGAGAGGAAAGAGAGGAAGCACATGCATGAGTGTTCTAACTGGATAATAACTTGCCACGAATGCTGATGCAACGAATCTGTAGAATATGTTTTTGCCATTAGCTAGCTACAATTTTTACATCATATTTTTCCAGCTTATATATCTATAAAATAATCAACTCCACCAAACCCACAGACAACAAAGAATCAGTATCAACTCAAATCAGCAACTAAACTTGGCTAAATCTCCGAGACAGTTTATGAATTTCCTTACTATCATACCTTAGTTCTATCCAGCCAAATAAGCTACACTTACACTTGAAATTTATTCATGCTCAAAATCAATCAAAACTGTAGTTGACTTTTTATTGCTAGTGCTTGGCATCATCCCAAAGGAGAAAGCAGAAAAACGTTGAGATGCCAGAAAATCTAGATGACACTCTTAGTCTGCTACCTTTATACAGTCTTTGGAATAGAGGGCCCCTAAGAAGAGTAGCTACTTACCCTGAGAGGGTTTTCAGAGGAAGGGCTAGAATATACGGATTCCTAACAAAACATTCCCTAAACCGCATTGTGTTCAGTTGTTCTATCATCATGTGCAGCTAGTCAACTGAGTATACTAAAAGTGTTCTCTTTATACACTACCAAAGATATTTTGAACTCATTGATAAAAGCATATTAGTTAGATATGTAGTATCATCCACACACAATATTCCATTTAGCGACCTTTAGTTAGATATGTAATATCATCCACACACAATATTCCATTTAGCGATCTTACCTAATTGACGACCCTTACCGTGCCTCAGTTATTGCTATCATCATATGACTTGCACACTGATTATTGGTCCAGTTCAATCTTGTTCTATGACGGCGCATAGCGCTTCTCTATGATAGCAATAACCGATTAGCTGGAGTAGCTAGCTCAGTACACCTCACCAGCAGAGCAGCTGGCTGGAGGGAAGCTAGTTTCTGAGGCGATTCCATTCAACGCCCACCCCACATGGCAGTCAGATGTCCCAAAGCCGACTGCCCCTACTCCATTCCGGAGGGAACCGACCCTGCCGTGATAGTAGCACTGCTAGATGCCCATGTCAAGATCGACCACAACCAGGCTGGCTCAATGAAGCCAAAGCCCGTCGACCGCCCGCTGATTGCAGCGGGGGAGACATCTGAAGGGTGGCAGTATTTCAAGGCCAGATGGAGGACATACTCCAGGGCATCCAAACTCACCGGAACCGACATAGGCATCCAACTACTGGAGTGTCTGGAACCGAACCTGCGACGTGACCTCACCAGAACCACCAAGGGCCCAACGCCCATTGAGGAGAGACCGGAAGCCGAGCTCCTGGCAGCCATCAAAGCCATGGCTGTGGTAGAGGACAATTACATGGTCGCCACATTCGCATTCGCCCGCACAACGCAAGACAGAGGCGAGTCGTTCAGGTCCTTCGCATCGCGATTGAGGGGCGTGGCAGAGACGTGCGAGTTCCACGAACGGTGCACCAATTGCGGCCACACAGTCGACCACAGTGAGAGCAGGGTGTCGGACCAGCTGTGCATCGGCATGGCTGATCCCGACATCCAAGAGGACCTCATGGAGGAGGCCACCAAACGGATGACCGTCGAACAGACCCTGCGCTTTGTCGAGAAGAAAGCCACAGGGAAACGGGCCGCCATTGCGCTGAAGGCACCCACAACTCCATCCGCCAATGCCCTGGACGAGGGGGCTGACCGGGAGGAGGCGGTGAATAGCGGGTACAAACGGCAACAGCAACAGCGCCCACAGAACCACAGCGTACCAATACCCTTGACCAACAGACCCCAAGCTACCCCGCCCAAAACCACGGACAAGGGGACATGCAACTTCTGCGGCCGACAAGGGCACGGCACCTCACCCAGGACGGCCATCAGGAAGGCACAGTGCCCAGCATATGGCAAGACATGCCAGTCATGCGGCCGCCCCAACCACTTCTCAAAACTGTGCTGGCAGACCATGGAGCTGGGGAACTCAATAAACGAAACGGTCCATGATATGACAGAGGGCGCACTGCACCACCAGACATGGAATCAGACATCTGGGTCATGGACCCAGCGCCGATCGCCACCACAGCCAACCCTGACGGTCGCAATCACCACGAACCGAGCCGACTACCGAGCACACGGCCATACCCTCAAGAAGGAGGGCTCCAACCAATCCGCAACAGCACTGGCGGATACGGGATGCCAGAGCTGTCTGGCTGGCCCCCGACTCATGAGAAGCCTTGGTCTGGAAAAGAGAGACCTGATACCGGCATCACTCACAATGAGATCGGCGAGTGGCAACCAACTCCCCATCATCGGAGCGGCGCTGACGAGGATCAGACTGACCCAGTCGGGCAGGGAGACACGGCAGATGGTATACATCAGCCCTATAGCAACCAAACTGTACCTGAGCCTGTCGACCTGCACCGACCTGGGGTTGATCCGGAACGACTTTCCACGGGGCCAATCAACCGCATCCATCCAGGACAAGCAGGCCAAGGGAGCAACCAAACCCAGTTTGCCTGCAGAGCCCCCCAAATGCAGTCAGCCTGAGCTCAAACCAGCCACAGCCAGACCGTGCCATTGCCCAGACAGGGCACCACCTCCACAGCGGCCAACCACACTGCCATACCCCGCCACGGAGGAGAACCGAGAGAAGTTGGAGAAGTACCTACTCGAGATGTATTCGTCCAGCACTTTCAACATCTGCGAACACCAGACTTTGCCGATGATGTCTGGCCCACCTCTCGCCCTCAACATAGACCCAACAGCCACCCCAAAACCCTGCCACACCCCGATCCCGATACCGATCCACTGGCAGGAGGAGGTGAAGAGGGGACTGGACAGGGACATCCGCCTCGGTGTGATTGAGAAGGTCCCCCTGGGCACACCCGTCACTTGGTGCCACCGAATGGTGATATGCACCAAGAAGAACGGGTCGCTCAGGAGGACCATAGACTTCCAACCCCTGAACAAACATGCCACGCGAGAGACGCACCACTGTCCGTCCCCCTTCCACCAGGCCAGAGCCATTCCACGCGGAACCAAAAAGACCATTTTCGACGCGTGGAATGGCTACCACTCCGTAGCACTGAGGGAAGAAGATAGACACTTCACCACATTCATAACTCCGTGGGGGAGATACCGATATATGACGGCACCACAGGGCTACATCGCCTCCGGTGACGCTTATACATCCCGCTACGACGCCCTCGTCGCCCACGTGATGTCGAAGACCAAGTGTGTAGACGACGCGCTCCTCTGGTCTTCAGACATCACGGAGGCATTCCATCAGGCAACCGAGTGGCTCGACATTTGCGCACGGAACGGCATCACCCTCAACCCGGCCAAGTTTCTCTTCGCCAAGGACAAGGTCGAATTCGCCGGATTCACCGTGACACCCACCGAGGTCCGCCCAGCAGACAAATTCACGGCGGCCATCAGAGACTTCCCAACCCCAACGAGCATCACCGATGTGAGGGCATGGTTCGGTCTGGTAAATCAAGTCTCATACTCTTTTGCCATGACCGCAGCCATGCTCCCCTTCCGTGAGCTGTTGAAACCATCCACCCCGTTCGAATGGACAGACAAGCTGTCAGACGCCCTCACTACATCAAAGGATCACATATGCAGCAGCATCCGAGCAGGCGTCGAAATATTCGACAAGGGGCGACCCACATGCCTTGCAACAGACTGGAGCAAGAACGGGATCGGCTTCTGGCTAACGCAAAAACACTGCAAGTGCCAGTCGTCCGACCCATTCTGCTGCCGGGAGGGATGGCGAGTGACACTAGTGGGGTCCCGATTCACCCACGCGGCCGAATCACGGTACGCACCAGTGGAGGGCGAGGCACTGGCGGTGGCAGATGCCCTCGACCGAACACGGCACTTCGTCCTCGGGTGCAGCGATCTAGTCGTAGCAGTGGATCACAAGCCACTGCTCAGACTATTCGGCGATCGCTGCCTCGAGGACATCCCGAACCCTCGCCTCAGGAATCTGAAGGAGCGAACACTACGCTACCGATTCAGGATGGCCTACATCCCGGGCACACGCAACCAGACCAGCGATGCCCTGTCTCGCCATCCATCCGGGCCGAGATCACCGGTTAGACTACACCTCCAGGACGACGTCCAGTCACCAAGCAGCAACTGCCATGGCGGGCCCAGCACCCCACCCAACACCGTGCACTGCTCGACCTGCACGCTTCAAGAGGGAGATGGTCTCCCCATCGCGTTGTGCAGCGCCCTCTCAGCAACACCGATTGGCTGGGAGCAGTTGCAAATCGCCACAACAGAAGACCCAACGATGCAGGACCTCATGGCAGCAATCGAGGAAGGGCCACCAAGCGCCAAAGACCTACTCCCGCCAAGCATCCAAGCATACTTCAACATCCTAGGCGACCTAACCATCATTGACGACGTGGTGTGTTACGGGGACCGAATCGTCATCCCCCAATCACTCAGACAACAGTGCCTGCAAGCCCTCCACGCTGCACACCAGGGCACGAGTGGGATGATGGCCCGAGCAGCATCGTCTATGTATTGGCCAGGCATGACGTCGGACATCAATACGACCCGCGCCCACTGCACAGAATGCAACGGGAACGCCCCATCCCAACCTCACCTGCCCCCAACGACTCCCGAGGTACCTGACCGCCCGTTCGGTTCAATATGTGCCGACTACTTCCACCACGCCGGATCCTGCTATCTGGTGGTGGTGGACCGATTCTCGGGCTGGCCCATAGTCGCCCCAGCCACCGGGGGAGCAGCAGGTCTGACTGCCGTACTAAGAGAGACATTCGCCTCCTTCGGCATACCCGATACCATCACCACAGATGGCGGGCCGGAATTCACTGCCCACTTAACAGCAGAATTCCTAACCGACTGGGGGGTGCAACACAGGCTGTGCTCAGCATACCACCCACACTCAAACAACAGGGCCGAGACCGCTGTCAAGACGATGAAACGCCTGATAACCGGCAACACTGGCCCAGGAGGGACCCTCAAGTCCTCCTTCTTCAAGGCCCTGCTGACATACCGCAACGCCCCAAGTCCAGACACCAAGATGTCACCGGCGATGTGTGTCCTTGGCCGACCCACAAGAGACCTGCTACCCATTCTACCACACAAACTTCAAGTACCCCAGGATGACCCCTCGGAAAAGCAACGCCAAGCTGCGATGAGGAAGCGACAGTCCTTGGCACACGGAAGGTGGACAGAACATACTGGAGGCCTCTCACCACTCCGGTGTGGGGACCGGGTCCATGTCCAAAACCAGCACGGCCACCACCCAGGCAAATGGGACCACACCGGTGTGGTAACAGAAGTGCTCCAGTACCACCAATACACCGTCAGGATGGATGGCAACGGCCGGCTGACTACCCGCAACCGCCGCCACCTGAGAAGAAACAGCACCCCACAACTGTCACCCGATGACGCACTCCGGACCCGCCTAGCTGGCATACCGCCACGGCAAAACCAACCAGTGGCTACCACGCCACCACCACCACCACCACCCACACCACCGACGCCGCCAGCACCAGTGACTCTGCCGCCGCCGGCATCTCGCCAACCTACCACACCTGGCACACCACAGGCACCACCCCCGGCTCAACACCAGGCTCCGAATAAACTGCAATTCTCGCCCCCACCTTCACAGGCAGGGGGAAGATCGTACGCCTCGATTGCTGGGACACCGCCAACCCTCCAACTCCCACCACCCAAGCCCCACGACAGCCCAGCGATAGGACCCATGGCACCATGGAACAGACCACCCATCCAACCGCCGCCACTTCGCCGGAGCACCAGGATCAAGGTCCCGGTAGACAGATACGGACAATGATGGACGATGATACCACAGAATTTTCAGTTCCCCTACAGTGAACTTGGGGGGAGATAGTTAGATATGTAGTATCATCCACACACAATATTCCATTTAGCGACCTTTAGTTAGATATGTAATATCATCCACACACAATATTCCATTTAGCGATCTTACCTAATTGACGACCCTTACCGTGCCTCAGTTATTGCTATCATCATATGACTTGCACACTGATTATTGGTCCAGTTCAATCTTGTTCTATGACGGCGCATAGCGCTTCTCTACATATCTGTAATTAAAACAGCATATTATTATTCTAGTCTTTGTGAACCACTGTATGGTTGGTGTATAACCTTAAAGGGGTAACATCGTGGGTCTAGTTAAACACAAGTATTTAATGTGGAAAGAAAGCCCACGCACAAGAAAATGGCTAAACATCAATATTTGTACTTGATATACCTTTTATAAAACATTTTACATCTGGGAATATTTGAAGCATTGACCCATTGAAATTGTGATGTACATGTGATGTAAGCAAATAGTTTGTTTGTTTTTTAACCTACGTAATACCCTACCTTTAAGTTAGTCACTAGTTAATTTGTAATCTTCCACTCCTGCCCCTTCATTAAAACCTCCTACCACCATACTTGAAGTTTGTTGTTAGCTAGTTTGTATTAAAAAAAAATTATTGGTTTTTCTCTGTATTATGACACAAGAATTGATCGTTAACATGTCATCAATATAACAGTACACACAGTGAATAAAGTATCTAACAATTGCAATGCATGTGAACAAAGTCGAGCATCATAAAATTCTGAACAAATAGATATAGTTTGTAAATACAGTAAGAACACCACACACCGTGGATATATATAATAATCTTATTAGCATATAAAGCAGTCTTTGCTAGAACTAAAACTTGTCTTTTGAAGTGTTCAAAGAATGATTTCTGTACATTCCAAATTTTCCCAAGTTCTACAGCAAAGTAAATACACACACACATAACCCCCAAAATGACATAGAATGTGTGGTAATAATTATGACAAAATCGAAGATTTGGGGAAATATTTATTTACTTAGCCTCTCACAATCACAGGTGCCATCCATAATATTGGACTCCCACTTTCAAATATTCATAAAACATTGACAATCATTTATGAGCAAACATTTTATTAGACAACCCTCTATTTAGCCACCAAGTTTTGATACCATATATCCTTGAAACGTCAAATCCACCATCCATTTTCCACTTTTGATGATCTTGAATATCAAACAGCAATTAATCTTGGTTTTCTTGAGTAGTTGGCAGTGCAGTTTGCCACTCTGAAGATAGCTTGAGTACAGAGAGGCCAATGCTTATTTTGACAAGATCTGGTGCCATGGAACTAAATGGAGGCATGTGCCCCTGCTATCTCCTAGGTTCCGATGCCTATGGTATATAGTAGTGTTGATCTCATTAATTTCACTACCACTTTATTTCAGCTGTGGTCCCCAGTAACCACACTGATTAATAAAACATTCATTATTTCAATTATGATGACTAGTTTACCTTTCTTTTTTACCATGAGTTTGTGGCATTCAAGCATCTTTCTATCACTAGCCTTATTACTAACAATACATCACCCTTAGGAATCACTCAACCAAGGATAACAGGTTTAAGAAGCATCTCAGCCCAAGCAGCGTAGGCCATGCAACACGCCATTGCTCCACAATACTTGAACTAAAAATAAGCTGCCTGCTCAAGATTGAGGGGTTGAACACTCCAACTGTTCATGTGAGTGAGGAAGTGTGAATGGATGAAGCAAAGGACAAGCTGAATTTTGTTTGTAATCGTATATCATCTTATACATGGTTGCTAGTAAAATATGCAAGAATAGCATTTTCACAAAACAAGATGGAGAAGCATATTCATAATACAGCTAAGTCAATATGTCTCTCTCCATTTGTATTTTACTTAATCTTATGTCACCATCTTCTCCTCAATAGCTAGTGGTGCACACTCCATATTATTATGTAAAAATAACAACTATTATGTAAATGAGGTGCACATGAGCTAGTTTCGCATCACGTCTACATCTAGGCAGGGCCAAGTCACAATTTTGTCATGAGAACTCACAATTTTTGGTCACTTACCCAAATTATCATGGTCGAAGTCTTGATTCAAATCATCATCATCCTTTAGTGGAGGATTGAGAAATTTCAATATTTTTTTAACTGCTATATATTCTCAAAGAACTCTCAGCTGACATAACAAAATTACTCAATAAATTATCTTCAAATTTACTCTCTCGACATTTCGACTAGATGCTTTTTTATTAACAGAGTAAGTTTCAAGTTGATAATTGAGAAAGTCATTGAATATATATACAAGATGAGAGAGACAGCACTATTTTCGACTTCAGGCTTTGTTCCATGTCTGGGTTGAAATATTTTTCATTAGTAGCTCAATGGTTATATGAACACAGCAAGACTTCTCAGAATAATATCTTAGACTGGAGTGTCTTGTTAAGAGCTATAGAAGCATTTCATGAATAATTTCTTACTTTTGACCATGGTCTTGGCTTGCTGGGACTATTTTATTCAAGTAAGAGTCTAGTATGTAGCGAATAACCTGCCGAGTTTTAGCTCAGCTTAAGCAGCATGTTAATACAAATTTGTTTTGTTGGTTCACTGGTTCACTAATTTATCATCATAATGTTCCTGTTTAGATGGGCTATTTAGTATTTTTGTTGGTATGCACTAAAACAAACAGTTAAAAAACTTGGGGGAGGACCAGCATATTAAATTTGCTCTGTCCTCTAGCATAACTGAAAACGGTGAATTTTACTGTTAAGTGGTTTCAAATTCTTCTTCAATGATTTGGGTTCAAAGATAGCGCTTTCTAATGATATTGCAAGTAGAGTTGCAATATCATTAGAAAGCACATACGAGTTGGTATGAACAATTTCCATGGCTCAATCTTATGTAAATCTCGTAAAAGGTATTTTTCAATATGCTGGCAGGCACAAATTGCTTACGTTCAGTAAATATGCAGAGAAAGTGTTCACTGAAAATATTTCCAAAATTGGGGAAAAGCCATAGAAAAGTTTAAATGTCGCAAAGGCTCCCACTCCCATTAAAAAAGGCAAAATAAGCTCAAAGAAGGCCTACAAAACACAGTTGAATAATCAGCAATGAATGTGAGGAGGAGGTCAAATGAAGGGTATACAATTCCTTGCTCATCAAGTGATAGCCCTTCTAGGCCATATTGAGTGCCCATCCTTTAAATTACTGTTTCCAGGGAATTTGAAGGTATAGTTAGTATAAAAGATGCTTTGGGCACAATGAAGGAAATTGGAAAACTAATTTTATCTTCACCATCTATTCTCAAAGTTCCAGCAAGCATGTAATGACACATGAGCCTAAAATTGTTTTGCCTAACAAGGTGGACTGCTCTAACCTCAGCAATTGATGCTATTCTCAAACATTATGGTGTACTTTTACACATAATTATAAGACAGGGCATAGCCACCAATGTGGCAAGTGTGGCCATGGCTGTACCACGTTTTACTTTATGAGGCCAAAAGACACGAGGCTACCCCATATCAGCAGCATGACCATTTCAGCCAGAGCATACATAATTGTCTTTCCTTCTCGGTCCGCGCCAGTGAACTGTTCATTTCAGGCTCTCTGGTTTAACAACTTTAAGTGACTACCCTACGATATTGGACAGGATGCTAAGATGCTTCACATGTTGCAAGGCTGTATAGGACAATAGAGCCTCGGCTAATGGTGTGGCAGAGTGAGCCTTTCTAGTGAAGGGATTTACAAATGCAAGGATGGCACACATATATTTTCCACGAAAACTGTAGCTTCCATAAGGTCTGTACTGCTTCCCTCGCTTCCCTCGCTTCTACAGTTGATGTAGGAAACATGCTGTCAGAACAAGCTGCTTCTGAAAAGCGGGCAAACAATGAGTATCTACTAAAAGTATTGTCTACTGTATGTTTCCTTGCTCTCCAAGGCTTACTCTGTGAGGAGCTGGCGAGAAGTAGACCAGCTGTTAGTTCTTCGCAGTGGGGACTACTCTGCAATAAGCAAGGTTCTGGAGAGGCAGCAGCTCAAGCATACTTCTCCACATGAATTCCTCTCAATAATGGCACTCCAAATTCTTCATAATGTTGCTCCAACATCCAGACAGATGTCCACTATATAGTGATGGTATATGAAATGACTGACCAGTCAAACAAGGACAAGTCGTCCTCATATTTCACTGGGTCAATGAGACACACAAAGTGTGAAAAATTGATTGGTTTGTATTCCACTAGCTCTACCACTGCAGAGTCATTTGTATCTATCATCAAAGATACTCTTCTCAGGATGAACTGAAGATAGAACATTGTTGTGCTCAGTGCTATGATGGGGCCAGTGCAATGAGTAGGGCAAAAAAATATGTGGCAAAAATCTTAACTGATGCTAAGCCCCCAGCAATTTATACCCACTGCTATGAGCATGATCTCAACTCAGGGGTGAGTGACTGCATTAAGCAATTCAAGGTGATGAAGTCAGCACTTCATGCTGTAGCTGAAATATAAAAGCTGATTAAGAAATCTCCAAAATGGGATTCTTCCTTTGAGAAACTGAAGTCTGATATGGTTCCAGTTTTTTCCCCCATCCTGTGTCCTACCCACTAGACAGTACAAGCTGCATCTCTTAAGAGCATGATTAGACATTATGAAGTGCTGCTGGGAGTGTGGGAAGAAGAACAGAGCGGCCATTTGGAAGGTAAAATGAAGGCTCGCCTCATTGGTATTGTGGCACAAATGCACACATTTGATATTGATTGGCATGTTTCTTGATGAGCTGATCCTGAGGCATACTGACATTCACAGTAAGGCATTGCAACACAAATCATTATCAAATCATTATCTGTGATGAAGGACAGCATCTAGCTAGGCTTATCTTGAGGTTCTTTGGACAGTATGTGATTCTGATAGATTCAATGCTTTCTATAGGCGGATTGTGCAGGAGCAAAGTCGTTTCAGTATCTCTGATCCTGCCCTTCCCAGAAAGTGCCGTGCTCCTCAATGGCTTGAAGTTAACTCCTCAGCTGGTGACTTCCATTTACCACCAGATAGCCATTACCAACAGTTTTTTTCAACATCTTGACCTTGATATTCAAGTTATTAACGACTGGTCTGACCAACCTGGCTATGCCATTTACCAGAAACTGGAGCAACTCATCTTGAAGGACCGTATGGCAGGCCTTATGATGCTGAGCTACAGTTGCCTGTGACTTCTACAAGAAAGACTTGTCCAAGATTCAGCTACAAGCAGGGATTCCACTTTTGAGGTATTTGGTCGAAGGATCCCAGGAAATGAGCGCACACCAAGTATGTGTGGGGAAGGTTGCTCGTGTGCTAGGCAAATTGTACTTTTTCTGGTGTGTATAAAGTAATGCTGCTTCTATTGGTGATGGCAGTGAATGCCACCTCAGAGCATTCTTTCTCAGCCTTGAGATTGTCAAGACTTATCTCGGAACAACTATGACACAGCAGCATCTTTAACAACCTCTTGGTATATACTTCATGTTTGCATAGCAAGCATAGATAGCTTGGATCTCATGAATGTAAGCCAGAGAGTTTGTTGCTGGAAGAGAAGGCAGGCTGAGAATTTTTGGAGACTGCCGGTAACATAAGCACTGACTTTACCTGCACTTCAGTTCTGGATTGACTGTGCATTACACTGCCCTTTTGGGATGATCATATAAACAAGCATATCCAAATAGAGAGAGTCAATAATTAGAATAAGTGATGAATGAGAGTTCAAAGATTTGAGCCAGTCCCATCTTCAATACCACCTTCCAACAGGGGGAGGGGGTTGGGGGGGTTGGCTGTATCATAATTTAAGTGACACATAAACGGATGTTCAAGTGTGTTTGATCAGGACAATAGGAGTGTACAGCGAGTGCACATTTGATCCTTGAACAGGGTGAGACATTGGGAGACTTGTGTCCAAGATCTAAGGCTGCAATAGAGTCAGAGCAGGCAATGTATTCGAGAGATGGCATTTGCTTGGCTAGTTGGATGGAATTTGCCCAGTCATGAAGAAATTACTTGTCACAAGGGTAGCCAACCGATTCTGGCCTCACAACCTTCAAATAGGCCTCTAAGAAGAAACTCATGCAACCACCCATGACAAATACAGCATGAAAGCAAATGGTTTGCTGCAGTCACTAGAAAAGTTTAATACACTATTTGGCCTCGTGCTCAGTCATTAATTGTTCAGTGCAGCTGAACAAAATTCAATTGCTCTATAAAAGAAAAACAAAGCAATTGAAGATGCTCTAGCTGTTGTTGAAACAAGCAAGTAATTTTTCGAACATATCCAATCTGAGGAGGAGTTCAATGGATTCTATGAAAAGTTTATTTAATTTTCTGAGGACAACCAGTGCTATATACCTAGGAGTAGTAAACAACTGTCACATTCATACGACAGTGCAAGTGAATCCCATCAGTTCAGTTCAGTAAAGATGCACTATAAAACCTGTGATCTACTATCTGGTGAACTTCAAAGTCACTTTGAAACTAAATAGATACCATCAGTGGAGCAAGTACTTATGAAGACAGCAAACAAGAAAGATTTCAAGAGTGAAAATAATTTGGAAGTCTCACTTCATGTAGACCTTGAAGAATTAAAGGTGCAGTTAGAACTCTTCCTGATATCATCAAGAAGGGTACACCAGAAGTAAAGACCATCACTTTAGCACACACTGTGTGCGAAGCCATGAACAACAATGAACTGAAATGTAACCTGCTGTGCACAAATTGCATTGCCTCTACTCATCACATCTGCAACAGCTAAAAGGACATTTTCTGCCCTCAAGCATCTAGCCACTTACTTACATTCAACCATGACTGAATAATGGTTGAATAACTGTTTAATACTTCTGTGCACTAAGAATTTACAGATTTTATTCCTATAGTTAATGAATTTATGTCAGCATAATATGCTGACATAAATTCATTAACTATAGGAATAAAATCATATTATGATGAGAATAAAAAGTACTTTGGTAGCTATGATTTTTCACTGTTCATTTAAACATTAGATGCACCTGAGTCATGAAAAACTAGCACAGCTTTTGCAAATTAACTAGCCTGCAAAGTTTGAGCGCTCAGATGAGTCAATACTTGT
Source organism: Cladorhizidae sp. MBARI D1340-BT2 (assembly GCA_028752905.1). Classification (NCBI taxonomy): domain Eukaryota; kingdom Metazoa; phylum Porifera; class Demospongiae; order Poecilosclerida; family Cladorhizidae; species Cladorhizidae sp. MBARI D1340-BT2. Next base: position 25,024,753 of record JAQNBH010000001.1, read on the forward strand.
AACTTATACAAATCATCCCAGGGGATGCCGATGCAATAGTGCATGTATACCTCTTCTTCTGCTTTCTTGACTGGTAATGTCAGTGATACTTAACAACTGATAGCAGACAAATTCCTCTTGCAGAAATTCCATTTCCCTGGGAGTCTTCAAAGCTAGTAAATATGAAAAGCAGACAAAATATTCTATGGGAGCAAAGCTAACATCTGCTCTCTTCTCAACCTCTGCATGTCATAAAAAATCATCATTTAAAGGTATACAGCCTTGATGTACTGAACTGATTGCAGTGTAAAATTTGCGCACCACAAGTACTTGTAGAACTTGGTTACTTCATGCGTTGTGAAGCCAGTAATGTTTGTAGTCTAGGTTGGTAAATTCATGTTTCATATCTTTTTTTAAAATATTAGTCAAAAAAGATACGAAGCAAGACTTGGCTTCAATGGACTTCAATCCAGAATGCTGAAGGATTATTGTAAATGCATTGATGTGTATGACTTCATGGATTTTTCCGGCAGTGCATTCTTCAGGTAAATGACTATAATCACAAAATTCAAATTTCTTAAGCGCTGCTTTTTCAGGTTTGTTTTGCTTTGTTTTTTCAAAGTTATTACTTACCATTGAAAATTTCTGGGAGAGCCCATGAAACTGGGTCTGCATGGTATGCACGGATGGAGGTTGGGACCTAAAGCAAAATGTATATTAGTTATTAAAATAACAAAATATTGCTAACCAGATATTATATACTTACCCATATATATCGGATGAGGTCTGATAGCAGGGATTCCTGATTACTTTACCATAGCCTTTAAAACAGTCTAATAATAGAGGACGTGAATACAATTATAAAAATTCGTTTGAATTCTAGACAACCTATATTAGGGATGAATTCCAGATATATAACATGTTTTGAGAAGGTTCATAACTGAACCAAGTAGTCGCTGGAAAAGGTTTTGGTCAATACCTGGTTGTAACGCACATTTCATTATTAGCTGCAGATTTTTGGTTGGTGCATATATATCCTATGTTGATTCAAATGCTCATATTAGGTGTATGCGCCGCCTGTCGCTCTTAATTGAACCTATGACCCACAAGAATTCTGACTTGAGAAGCAAGCTTCGGTAAGCCAGTCGATGAAAGTGTTCTGAAATGGCAATGATATCTGTCTCAAGCATCCAAAGGTATGTCTGTCAAAAATATTTCCTTCCCTTTTTGCTATACATGTATACACACATATATAGCTTAGGAAAGAAATGATGATAGCTGACAGGATGAATACAGTATAGAAAAGTAGATGAATAGAGGAAAATCCATTATATGCTGACTGCAGGTAATTATGGTCATACAAGCTAGCTACTTGCCTAGAGTGAAAGCTACATAAATTATGTGCTGTACTTGGCAGGATTTGTTAGTCTGCTATACAATGCCTTCCTTTCATTTCTAGCAAAAACTCAATTCTGAATACCTGGATGGTTGAATCTCTTAGGAACATTATCACCGACTTTGTAGAAATCTGAAGTCTTGAGTCCAGCTTCCGGATGATCTTCTTGGCTATCTCTGCTAATTCTTATCATCCCACTCTCTCCCTGTTGTTGTTTCTTACCAGGGGACAAACTCAAGTTCTGAGCACTATCATCAGTTGGAGTTTCATGGGCATTTTGACCAGAGGATCTTGGAGAACTTATCGTGTATTCTTGAGACAGTTGCCTGTAGTTCTACAATCAAGCCAAAAAAACTGTGAATTTCTCTAGACAATACAAATTGTTTAGAAAGACTCATAGTACGAACATGTTATGCTTATGTACCTCCACACAACCCTTCCTGTCCATCTGCTGAATCGTGATCGAGCTGATCGCCATAGTTACCAAGTCGGCTCGTGTAGCGTCCCTTTACCTACCGTAAAGCCAATGCGTCACGCGCAGCTTTATCAACAGCATTCTCCCTCGCCGCTTACGGACGTGGCTCTCCTGAATTAGTTAACGTGGAACTGAATTTAAGTGCTTCCTGCTACATGCTGGTGTGTGATTATCAGAGGAAGCCTGTTTAGGTTCCATTCAAATTGGTGGTAGTAGCCATGGTTGGACAGTTGCTTTGGGGTGATGTCTGTGAGGGGTTAACTGTCATTGTGAAGTGTGGAATGAAATGCCTATAGTGTCTGGTGAGGCTGAGTAAATCTTTCTCTTACCAGGGCATTATGAATTCCTTTACTGCCTGGATTTTGGCTTCATCCAGTCTGACTTGTCCGCAGCTGACAACATGGCATTCAAACATGGTGAACATATATTTGGCCAGTAGTTTGAGAGTCAATCCAGCATTGCCAATTCTTGTCAAGTTGCAGTCAATGTGTTGGAGATGATCTGGTTAATCATGTGTTGAAAGGCTCCCGGAGCACCCACAAGACCAAACGGCATAAACTTGTACCAGTATATACTTCCCGTACAGTGTGACAAATAATGATTTGTCTTGGGAAGTGGCTTCCATGGGCACTTGCCAATAATCGTTCATAGATCAAGGGTCATGATGAATGATGGCCCAGCCAACCTGTCTATCAGCTTGTCTATCCATGGCATTGGAAATGGGTTGGGGCACATCACTGGATTCACTTTCCAGAAGTCCATGCAAAGCCGAAGGGAGCCATTTTGGGGGGGATCAGTACTATTGGTGAAGCCCATGTGTTTGTACTTGTTTCAATGAGATTGGCCTGTAGCGATCTCTGCCCTGACTATTTCCTTCCTGGCATGGGAAAGGCAGCGAGTGGTTTGGCGGTTATGTTGCCCATGTTTATGGCAATACTCATCTTTGTCATCCTTCCCGGTTGGTCGGTAAAGAGTTTGGCATGCTTAGCCAACACCTGGGATATCTATGACCACTGGTCCTCGGCCAGGTGGGGGAATATTTACCTCTTCTGTCTGGTCTGGTTTGTCTATTGCCAAAATGCAAAGGGCTGATGGAACATCTCACTTGGCCAATATGTTTGCATGGTAAGTCTGGATTTGGTGATTTTGATCCTGTAACTGGTTCCCAAGATCTCCACTACTGGAAATGGCCCTTGCCACTTCGCCAAGAGCTTGTTAGCAGATGAGGGTAGCAGCAGCAGCAGCACAATATCTACCAATGGAAAAGATCAGAACTTGGTCAATTGGTCATAGTGTACCTTACTCTCATCCTTGCCTATCCACTCCATGTGGGAGGAGGTGTCTCTCGCAGCTTCCAACCATCAGTAGATCTCCTGAAAGCCTGTTCTCTTGTAGCGATTGTGATTCTTCCCATTCCTCTCTCACTATGTCCAGTAGTCATCTAGAATTCCAGACATACAGCAATTCGAATGGCAAATAGCCGGGAGAGTGTTGCAGTATGCATAAATGGCAACACCTTGTTCCCATTGTTGGCCGAAAACACCCGGTCACCTTGCAAAGCATATCCTTCAGTGTGCCATTCAGGCATTTCCACCATCGATCTGAGGGTGTTAGGCCGATGTCGTGATCCCTTGATCTTGAAAACCTTGTAAAATTCATGGATCAGGCTACTGTTGAAGTTGGCTCCCCGATCAGTTAGAATTTTGTCAGGATATCCAACTCTGGCAAATAAATCTCCCAGAGCTTCAAACATGTCTTTGCTGTTGACTGTTTGGAGTGGAAATGCTTCAGGGAAGTGAGTCCCATAATCGCAGACTGTTTAGAGAAAAACTATTTCCCCTAATCCAACAATATCAATTGCTACTCTTGGTTTCTGCATCACTGGATCAGTGATAGCTTCCATATTGCTCTCAGCAACATGCAGACTTGGCAATGTTCAGCTCAGCCACATCAGTGCCGATACCTGGCCAGAAGAATTGATACATCAGTTGAGCTGTTGTCTTTTTTCTTTCAAGGTGACCAGCCCATGGAATCTGGCATGCAATTCATAGGATCGTTTCCCTGTATGGTTGGGGTACAAGCTGGAACACCTCCTCTCTTCTCCTTGCCTTTTTTCAGATATCTATACAGGAACCTCTGCTTCCTGAAAGACGGTTGGCCTGGTCTGTCACATGGTCACCTGCAGTATCCCAGCAATGGATCATTGAGCTCTGAACCTGTCATAGCTGCGGGGGGGGGGGGTTAGTCCTCTGTCGAGAGGTATGTGTTGGCCCCAGACTCTGCACGGTTTCTTTCATTCTGCCCTTCTCTCCTGCCGCATCTTTCTCCATTTTGCACTGTATATTTCTAGAATATCATCATCCAGGTCTAACAGGTCTGTCCCTGGATGGCTGTGTTCCTCCTCTTCTAAACACTCTGTGTGCTCTGCCCTCTCTGGTTCATCTGGCTACAGTGGTGTCTCCATTGTCCCTCTCCTCCTCTGCATGTTCCAAGGCCATTGCATACGAAATGGGTTGGGTGTCACTCTTGCAGCGATCATCAGCAGGACCATCCTTGAGATGAGTGGATGTCCAGCCCCAGCATAGCATCTTACTTGAGGCTACTACCGTCATGGAGTTCCTATCCTCCATTCTGTAGGGTAACTTCGGTGAGGGGTAGATGGTATGTGTGATCTTGTGCCACCAAGATTGCAATGGTGTCATCTGTGTATGCAGCTTTCTGTACCCACTGTTGGTGGACCTGTGTTTTCGTCGTGCCAGTATTAACAATCATCTGGTCCACTGAAGTGCTGTTGTTGGGAGTGATAAAAGCTCATTACTATTAAATGTGTAACCGCCATGCATGTGAACTTTGTTAGGCAGTTTGCCGTTATGTAGCCATATTCATGGCAGCTGAAACACCTTGGTCCCAAGGATTGGGTCAAAGGCTAGTGGGGAAGTCTGTCAGCTGGCTTTGGTTTCCCTCTCCTAGTCTTGTCTTCTTCTGTTTGTCTTATTCCTGCCAGGGCTTCTGCCTGGATCTATCTGCTCCTCCAGAATGTCTGAGAAGTTGTGGTCTTGTCCATGGTTGCCTGGGATCCTCTGTCTTGGGCTGGATATAACGATATTTGTCAAACAAGCCCTCTTCTTCAGCTGGTGTTGTTGGTACTCACTCCCTGACCCAGAGCTGTGCCTTGGCAACTGACAGTGCCTGAATGGTCCTCTCCACTGCTAGATGTTATGCAAGTCTTTCCTGGACGTATCCTTTTTGTCCATTTGGCCAGCAGATTCACACATTTGGCCAGCTCCTCTCCAGACTCTCCTTGCAGTTGTGTCAACCCATGCCATTTGGTCCAGTACAAATCTGGTGTGATGCTGTGGTGGTGAGTGTGTGGTATGGCATAATTATATAGCTTATCAAAATCTTTCTTTTGCTCTTCTGGGAGGCTAGCTTGATAGTCCCTGGACTTGTCGTCCAGGACAGTTAGGAGGTTCATGACCCAGTAGTCTGGGTGAATCTTGAATGTGGTCATATTTATCATAAAATTCTCTAGAAATTCCTTTATCTTTATTAAATCCTTAAGCTGGGCAGACATAGGGATGTTCATGCCATTACTTCGGTTCTGTCACTTCCTGTCTTCTTTGCATTTGCCACATCTTACCAGCTCCCTTTCTTCTTCCCTCTGTATTGCCTTCTGTCTGAGGTGACTTGTCTCCACTTTAGCGTCTTACCATCTTCTCTTGCCTTTCTCTCTGTCTTCTCGCCTGATTCTTTCGACCTCCTCCCTCTCCTACTTCCTGTTCTCCACATCCTCCTGTTGCCAAGTGGCGCTGGTCTGAGTCAGCATCTGCAAAATCTGGAAGCATCTCTTCAACACACCCACTTTTTGCTCTGCTCTCTCTCTCCTCCTTGGCTTCTTGCTGGTTCTTGTCTTTGCACCATTCTTCTCTCTCTTCTCTCCTCATCATGTAATTTTCCATTCTCCTCATGATGTTTGCATGTTCACTTTCCTTTATTTCCATTTGTGTGTTCACCAAGCTAATTGTACCATCCGATGCCCCACTGGTGCTTACACTGTCATCCTCTTTGGTATTCCCTGATGCTGGTGGGGTGGAGTATTGTCCTGGTAGCTGGCATTTTGGATGGTTAGCCATTGATATCTGTTGTATTTTCTCTAGCACTGGTTCTAGTCCACAGCTGCCACTGGTGTAGTGGATTCCTAAGCTATAACCTAACTAAGAATCTTGCTATCTCTTGGCCATATAATATGATTCACAAATCACCCTATCCTCCCTGTTCCATTAGCCACACCTGTGTAATAAAAAATAAAGCATGGTTTATTTTATGACCTTTTATTTAGTGTTAGTAAGCTAGTCAGTAAGCTAGTTGGTCATTACAAAACATATCAGATGGTTGTGCTTGCATTTTGTTAGCCAAGTATTCAAGCACGGTTTTGTAGAACTGAGAGCAATTCTTGCATCATTTGACACCCCCAAGTGGTTCCATTTCTTGGTTTTCATTCCCATAGTGATGGTTTGCTCACATCGATAAGTGGTCAAAAAGGAAGTCAGGATCTTTAGAGCCCATCTCACCAAGGTTGGTGTGTCATTTAGCTGGGCTATCCAGAAGGTTCCCAGGTCCTTGTTCTGGAATTCCAGTTTCCAAGCCTCATTCACTCGCAGAGTTATCTACTCTTCTTTTGCTGGAAAGTCATCTTCATTGACCTGATTCTCATCGGCCACAAATGGCTGCTGGCACCACTGAAGGCAAGAGGTGTTCCAGATCAGGGAAATATTCCTCCATGTTTCTGACCGATTCGGCCAAGTGGGCCTAGATGTCTGCTTTCAAAATTGGTGTGCCAAGTCTGATCCTTTTTGCTGCAAAAATAGTTGCACTGCCTCAAAGCTCAATCATGTGTTTCGCAACCTTGCCTCAAGACAGCCACCTTACTTTGGGTGGTACAGTAGCACTTCATACTTCTCGCCCATCTCTTTGCACAATTCTTTAAACACATGGCTGTTGAAGTCTTTGGCTTTTATGAAGTTTACAAGTTGGACAAATAAGCTTTCAAGACATCTGGGAGCATCTTGGATGCAAGTGTATATCGGTAAATGCTGCAATGATCAAAAGTAATATCTGCATTTTTCCTTTGGACAAAGCTTCTAGACGTGCAATCACCCATCATAGCAGTTTCACCATCAACAGACACCTGTTGAACACTGTTCCAAGCCAATCCATTTTTTCTCGAGGAAGCCACCGACTATTATGTACACATCCTCTCCTTTAGTTCTCATAGCAAGACTCTCACACAGGAAAAACTTCTTTCACATCCGAGTGGTAAATATAATGAATAAATCCCAGTAAAATCGCGCAGCTGCTGACATCTGTAGGGCTCGTCAAATTGCAGAGAAAATTTGTCATATGGACTGGTCTTGACTTCTTCCACTACTTGTGCAAATATATCCACAGGCACCTCGTCGATCCTACGTTGAATTGTGTTGTTTGAAATTAGCTTCTTTGCCAGCTCTTCACCACACATGCTTTGACAACCATCATTCGTGTACATGGCACGATCAAATTTTCAGCAATCTTATAACCTTTCTGCTGCTGTGCAACTTTGTAGGCCACCTCGTAGGAAGCTTCATGAATGGCAAGAGAATTTTTTCCTCCATTACCAGTGTTTACGAATTGAATACCCTTTAACTGCTTCCCCAGTGTTCTAAGTAGGCTAGGTCATTATTATGGAGGCCAGGATGACATTTCAGCAGATGGTTTGCAAGTTTTGATGGCTTCAGGCTTTGATTGACAGAACCTTGCTGCAGATAGTAGTACACTCTGGTCGGTCTTCACACTTCAAGGGCAAATTGACAAATCCATGAGCAAAAAAAAACATCTGAGTAAGTTCTCTTCTTGCTAGCCATAACCAACTTTTGTATATATCTGTGGGGAAAAATAATAAATCCCTTTGAAAAGCTTGCTCTCACACCCACAGCCAGCTATCGATGTAAAACACACTCAAGCGATTGGGCCAATATAAAAAAATTAAACCAGAAAAACAAACACTGACTATGATAACCTGAAGTGTAGAAAAGTTCTTGATGCAGATCACATTATTTATGCAAGCTAAATGATTCCTAATAGGATAAAGATGAGTAAATATACCTAGCTTATAAATATATTGGCTTATTACTCCCAGGGGGTATAATTTATCCCCAGGTTGGGGACCAGTGCTCTAACTGGATTAAAAACATAACAGAACCAGCAGCTCATGGGTCAGAAGAAATGGATCTACTTTGACACAGCCATGACAAGCAGGAAGGGTTTCATGTGCTTCAGACTCGTCAGAGTCCGATGAATGATAAGGTTGAGAAGGATGAACCTATTAGGAAAACAACTCATTTCAATGCACTTTTAGAATAGCATGCGCATGCCAGAATGTGAGCCACCTGAGGAAGGACAGGGTACCATGGCTCGACTGTTACTACACTCATCATGAGCAGCAATGGTTCCCAGTGTCCTGACTCATGGAGTCATATAATGCAGTGAACCTACCTGACTGTCACTCAACAAAGCTCAACCACTATTTATTTCAATAGAAGGAAGTCAAAGTTTATTACATACGTACAGTACACTTATTTAACTAACATCAATGACAAACAGATAATTCATCCTGCCACAGTTCGTCTTTGAATATTAGCATAACAATAGAAATATGCTTGTGTAACAAAGTACAGGATGAATTAATAGAGATAGCAGCCATAGGGAGTATTTCTCTGAAAAATATTTAATTAGTGTTTTTATCAGCATTAGATATTTCACTTTTTCTTTTTCTTTGGTCCTGCCCAGGGTACATCAGGTAGATCAGTAGGACATAGTCGTACACTGTTCACTGCTGCAAAGATTGACTCAGCATCAATATTGTCATTGCTTCGATATTAGTTGGGGACATGCATGGAACGTGATAAGGACAGGAAAGCTTCCAGGATTTCCCTGAAGCAGCTGCAGGCATGTGAATTATGACTGTCTCCCACCTGAAAGTGATGGTCATTCGAATGCTTGCCGTATGCTTGCTTTTGTCTTTGTTGGGCACCTTATATAAATTACCTTATATAAATTACTTTGACAATTGTTACCCATGCTGCTGTAAGGCTAAAAGTCAACCCATGTCGGTAATCATCACTATCAACCAGGTAACGTGAAACTTTCTGGCTCAGGAAAGGTATGCAAACATCTGAGATAGGATAAGCAAATAATATAAAGGGTAGGTGACAATCCAAGTCATTCCCAGAGCTCTCAGCAACCATGGAAATCGTTCCAATCAATGTACTATTGAACTTCTCCAACAACCCATTAGTTTGGGGGTGATATCTTGGTGAGTTCACTTTCTTGATCTGCAGAAACTTGCAAACCTCTAGCACCAGTTCATTGAAGTTTGCACGATCTGATAGCAGTTGATCAAGGGCAGTGTGTCTACAAAAGATCTCCTCTGCCAGAAGTCTTCCAGCAGATTGGCAAATGATTCCACCCACTTCATGAAGTAATCAGCGAATACTGCCACATATTTATTCCCATCTTGGTTTCGAGGGTGCTTCTGCATGCAAATGTTATCTATTTTTTGGAACAACCCCTTTCTTCATCATATCCTTGATATAATGACTTCCCTTCACTTCATGAGACTGGAATGAACATGGGTACTGCTTGACTGGGGGTGGTCACCTGTATTTACCCTGTGGTGAACCATAGATGTATGCCCAAGGTCGTCATCACTCAGTGAAAAACATCATTTGATGATAATAAAGATTTCTCAAGGACTTTGACTGCCTGTTCAATACCTTCCTGGGCCTGTTACTTACTTTTAATCTGTTTTATAGAGGGGGCGATTCAAAGCTGCCTTCAGACAACTCCTGCGACTCATACTATAACCGTTCATTATCACTTTCATCACCATTCTACACAATATTCATCTTATCACTCTTTTTCTTACCAAACTGTACCTGTGGGTACACCTGGGTATGCAACCTGAACCTTACCTACCACTGACTGCCCTTCCACAGAAACACAATTGTGTTGGTGGTTCTGAAGTGGGACTAGGAGTTTCCCATCAGGACCAGTCATTAGCATGGACTCACTACTACTCAGCCCCAGTTCCTGTAGAATTGCAGTATCTGGACAACACCTCATTACCCTCATTGAAACTGCCATCCACTACTACATCAACCAATCTCCCTTTTCTCCTGGAATCTTGATCAGAAGAACATAAGAGACCTTGTAGTGTAGGCACAACAACAAGTTTCTCCTCAAGAGCATTTGAATTACTCATCAACACCCATTCATTGACGCCCATCCACGGTCTTTCATCACCCCACTTGCCTGCCCCACCTCATTATATGCTCACATGCCACCTCAGTTGCTCATTGTCCCTGATGATTGCATTCGCATGAAACTATAGTAGGACTAGCCATCCCAGTACTTTCCTATTAAATTTTATTTACTATTTATTATTGTGCTGTCATTATTTGTTTACTGTCTCACAAGCCCTTGCCAAGCCCCTTCTCTAGGTACTTCCTAGAACCAGGACTCCTTGTGTTCTGGGGTCATGATACATTACTACTGCTGTGTATGTATTCAATAATAAAGTTGGTTTTCACACACTATATATATATATATTATGTATGTATATACCTGAAGCTAGAATGAGGGTATGTCAAAATCTGAGTGCCTGAACTGGCTATAGTTAGGGTTCAGATTGGAAAGTGCTAGCTATATAGTTAAAACTGTATATAGCTAGAGGAAGCGCTAAGATGTGACAAAGTAGTAAAGCATGGGTGCTAAAAATTGATTCTTTTCCTGGCACAAGAAAATTCATTTTCAGTGCATAAGCTTGACCATGTAGTCACATTTTATCGAATGATTTTGTGCAGTAGGGCTTCCTCTAGTTACGGATATATACTTGGCTGCACTTTCCAATTGGGAACCACAACTGCAGTCAGTTCGGGAACTAAGACATTGGGCTGCTGGTAACTTGAGCATAGTTATACCTATGTAACTTTTTTTAGTTGCTTTTTATCTCAGTGAAGTATGGAGCTCCAAGGTTTTGTTCGTGTTTGTATATCCTCCTCTTCATATGAACATAAGTCGACTTATCAAAAGCCATTCTCTAATGTGTGTATTGCTCTAGCCATCACAGTTGTTATAGCTAGATTCTGTAAAATACCAAGTTTGAGGAGTGATTTCACCACCTTCCAACCTGTAATTCCAAAAGAAAATTGTGTGGCAAAACAAAAATACCTTTAGAAAGCAAATTTAATAGGCTACATTTTAGTATATAAATGAGGACCACAACATGAACATGTGAAAAGATGGTAAATAATAATAAAACCATGTGGTCAGATACCTCCCCCTCGTCACTTTTTAAACACGCATTTCCTCTCGACTCTTGATAACTTACCACAACTCCTGTCATTCGCAAACCAATTGATATAGCCGAGTTATTCAATCAGTGTTCAATTGTACTAGTGATCTTTGTTCTTCCACCTATAGAGGAATTTCGCACACCACCATCTTAGTTAAATAAGATTGAGATTAACCAACTGATTCCCTCTACCCTTCAATTCTTAAGGTGACAGACTGTGATATTATCGGTCCTTACATTAGAAGTTCTGTTCCTCCTCTCTAACTTCATCCATCTAACTCCATCCATCACTCAAATTTCCCCCTTATTATGTTCTCTCGATCTATCACTACATAATGAAAGATTCACAGGATCTCTCTTGTTAAAAAAAAAGGTGAACGCTTATATACTTAGTACATTCACTGAAAGTAATTGTTTATCAGCCATTAGTGTATAGTGTAGGTTAAAGCAAAAATACACTCAAATGAGCAAGTGCTCACAAAGCATAAAAGAAAACTCATTTATCATTAACAAGTTCCACAAACAGTTTAATGTCATTCTTTGTCCGGAGCACTATTCTTGGCACCATCTCCACATGGTGGCCCTCATCCACCTTCAACAAGAAACGGTTGACAATCATCCCAATCACCACCTTCATCTCGTTCATGGCAAAAATCTGACCAATGCAGTTCCTGTTTCCAGCTGAAAAAGGAATATAGTCATAAGGAGCGTGCTTCTCCATGTTACACGGCTGGAAACGAAGAGGATCATACTCCATAGGGTTCTCCCAAATGTTGCCATTACGATGAATGATCATCGATTCAATGCACACATGTGTGTCTTTGGGGATCACATACTGACCAACTTCCACTTCTTCAGTTGTTTTCCTGCAGAAGGTAAAGATAGGAGGATACAGTCTCATGGACTCCTTGATGCACCACGTGGTGTAGTTGAGATGCTCGAGGTCATCATAATCCAGGCATTCTCTACCCATCAGAACGTATCTCACCTCCTCACGAATTTTGTCCTGGTGTTGGGGATGCTGGGCCAAGCAGTACAAAGTCCATGACATAGCACTTGTGGTAGTATCATGACCTTCAAACATGAATGTGTCCACTTCATTTCTTATCTCCAAGTCACTCATACCATTTCCTTCTTCATCTCTGGCCACTAGCAAGATGTCAAGGAAGTCCAGATTTCTACTTGATTTGCCATTTTCTTTCATAGATCCTTCACAGTTTTTCTCTTTATCTTTGCAACTGAGAGCTGCCTTTCTCTCAGCAATAATTTTCTCAGAATTTTGATGGACGAGGTTGCACATCTTATTAGTTTTTCTTCCATGAGGAGTAAGCCAGTAAAGCCAATCTATCATGTAAAGAGGATTCATTAACCTATCTGAACAGAGATACACCAAATTGGAGCAGGCCTCCAAGTATGGTTGTTCGAGTTTTGTTGTCTGACAGTTAGTCTTGAAGCTAAAAGCACATTGCATGATAATATCCAGAGACATAGAACTTAGTGTTTTAAAAAGAAGGACGGACTCTTCTTTCTGAGCAGACACAGACCACTTGTCTAGGAGCACAGAGACACAATTGTTGTAGACAGGCACGTAGCCTTTCAGAACCTCATGGTGAAAGGCTGGAGTGAGTAGATGGCGAATCCTGTACCATTTCTTCCCATCTGCTAACAACAAACCTTCACCAATCCAGGGACGAAGTACATTATACACCAGCTTAGTTTTAGGTTCTTTCAATAGTTTTGCAACAAACTTGGAGTCCATAATAGTAACCATATTGATCAAACCCAATGATATCTTGAAAATAGTCTTATCTTTATTGCCGGGCTTGTTAATCTCTCTCACACTTTTCATGATGTTTTCTTCTTCTAGGTTTCTTAGAGCAGGAAGGTGTCCCAGCAGCCAATGGTTAGGAAAGCAATCAGGAACAGGAATCTGCTTCAGCAACATCCATCTTCTGTATTGCCTTCTGCAGATCCCTAGTAAATCCACCCAGAATAGAAATAAAAGGGAAAAAACTACTATAGCTGGTAGAAAAAACATTACGAGACTCTTACCAAGACCTGTCAGGTGTGAAAATTTTTATACGCGCTGATGCCGTTAGCGTCACGCTGGCTGGGCTTTGAATGGCGTGACGCCATTCTGCGTTACTGGAAAATTGGACGGAGGTCCCCCAACCCCGATGGAAATTTTAAATTTTCAAGTTGCAAATTCAAAATCAATCGTAATTGACTTCATTGCTAGCTAGCGCTTGGCGTCATCCACTATCGACGAACTTCCTTAGGCTCAGGCAAAGCTTCTACAATCCATCTGTCCATGTATCTAGAAGGAAGGAGCGCCATAAAAGTATGCCGTTAAATAAGCCTTGAATATTGCCTTTGAGATCTAGACGGACACTAAAGCGTGACACACTATATATATGCAATGGAGCGCTTGAGAAAGCTGTCAGAAAGCTATAACTACAAACCTCATCTTTAACTCTAACTACTGCATTGTACTCTGCATGATCCAATCATCAGAAGGGGGGAAGAGTGCTGAGCATGTCTGGAAAGTGTGATTTGTGGTTATGACTTTGGAGCTCAATAGATTCTGCACACTTAATTTGATATATAGCTGTGTGCTTTCTTAAAAATTGCCTATGCTGAAGTCATATGCAGCCAAATGGGGTTACTTCAAAACCCGAGTGATTGGATATCTGTTCAGTTGCTAGAGGTAGCTCTCAACGTAGTCAAGCGTGGGGTGGAGGAAGACAAAAAATTCCGTTTAAATAAATTTTTCAGCACCCGTGCTTGCGTTTAATTCGGCAAGCACGTTTTGTAGCCACAGATAACAACACTACAGGCACACAGTGGTTTAACATACGCACGTTTTGTAGAGCACTAGCCACAAATAACAAGGCTAGCACTTCCAATCAGGAACCACGATTACAAACAGATTTTGACGTGGTGGTTTAACATACGCACGTTTTGTAGAGTAGACTTGCACTAGCCACAAATAACAAGGCTAGCACTTTTCAATCAGGAACCACGACTACAAAACAGTTCAAGCACAGATTTTGACGTAGTTTTGTGACGACGCTAGGATACTCACGTTTTGTAGAGTATAGGCTCTAGCCACAGATAACAAGCTAACACTTTCCAATCAGGAACCACAACTACAAACAGTTCAGGCACACCGATTTTGACGTGGTTTAGCGCCTGATTAATACGCACGTTTTGTAGAGTAGTAACAGGTTATCACTTTCCAATCAGGAACCACACTACTACAAACAGTTCAGGCACACAGATTTTGGGGACTCCCACTTTGGATGCATGTAACCTTAGCATAGTTATACCTATGCAACTTTTTTTTAATATCAAACGAGAGCATGCAGAGAAATCTATAATTTGAGCTATATATCAAGTTCGTATGCAGAATTTAGGGAGCTCCAAAGTCGTGACCACAAATATTTTTTTCGTGTTTGTGTTTTTAATTTTAGACCTGCTTCACATGAACATAAGTCCACTTTCAAAAATATATTAATTAATCTCAATGTACAGTTGTTATAGCCATTCAAGACTTGATGCTGTAAGTTATTTACTTAACGGATTTGGTGCACCGACCTTACTTCACATTCCAACTTGCAGTTCCAAAAGATAAAGATGTATGGAAAAGCATTATCATCAGAAAGCATATGGAGTGGGCTACATTTTGGCATTATAAATCAGTATGAATTTGTGCAAAGATATGGTATATACTTTAAATGCTAAACCACGGTTTTCAGCATTCTTCCTCCCTTAATTAAGTGTCCGAAGCTTAGGTAAGCTTGAGCTACGCAACTTAGTTTTTAATACAGCTGTTGACTCAAGGGTGAAGTTCTAGCTACAAACCACAGCAGCTGTACCGGTCTGCCAAAGAAGGAAGTCTACGATGAAAATCCACACCTCTCTCCTCCTCCCCCCGCCACCTCCTGGTTTGGGGACCAAAACTCCTCTGCAACATGACTAGGCTAGCTACAGGTATGTTTATTCAATATTGGTAGTGCCGTTAATAAATTAAACTTGATTCAAGCTTTCACCTGTGCATCCGATTATGACATAATTTGCCTAACTGAAACTAAGCAGCAATATGTTGAGATTATACCAAGTGGGTACACTATATTTCGATGTGATAGTTCCACTCGTGTTGGTGGAATATTAATTGCCATACGTGATTGTATAGCAGTTAGATTATTATCCATTTGTGACGATGCTGAAGCCCTGTTCATTTTGTTCTGTGACAAGCCTGTCATTCGGGATATGTTCCTCCTAATTCCAACTTGATCTCCCACACAAAGATTGTTAATTACTTGGCTAATTCTCTTGAGGATGATAACCAATGTATCATTGTTGGTGACTTCAACCTGCCTGATGTTTGTTGGACAACTTTATCCTGTTCTTCTCCTTCCTCCGGTACTTCTGTGAGTTTGCACTTGAAAACAATCTGTTTCAGCTGGTTCTCCTACACATGTTGGTGGTAATATTTTAGATCTGGTTTTTACTAATGATACTGACCTTATTAGTGGCATCGACGTTATTTGTGATGGCAGTTTTATTGATCATGATTTCAATTTGAGTCTTAATGGTTCAATAACAGAATGTACCTTAGACCCGCACTATTATGACTATTCTAAGGCTTATACTTGTTGTAACTTTAATTAACTGCTGTTACTTGTCAAATTATGTAGAATTTGTTTGGTCCTTCACCTCCCACACAATCTCCGAAGCTATGTCATGCTGTATACCATTTACGTAGACAACAGCATCCAAGTGGATGCCATCCGATGTAAAGTATAAGATCAATTGCTTGAAAACCCTTAGAAAGAAATTCAAACAAACCCAAATGAGACTACTACTTTGAAGCTGTCCCATCTGAAGTCATTGGTTGAGGAATCCATTGTCCAGGCTAAATCTGAATATGAATCTAAGCTGGTGCAAGAGTATGCAAGGGAAAAAACTTCAGCTATCTTCAAGTATATTTCTAATAAGTTCACAATTCCACCCACTCTGTATCTCTCAAGAAGTGCGACCGCTGATATGGATAGGGCTACTTTATTTAATGAGTTTTTCCACTCTGTCTTTGTACTCGGCTCTAGCTCTCATCCTAGCTGCTTGGATGGAAATTCTATCTCTGATAACCATTGTATGACATCTCTGTAACTGTTGAAGAAGTTTACTGTGTTCTATCCACTTTGGATGGATCCAAGGCCATTGGGCCTGATGGAATAGGTCCAAAAATACTTCTCTGCAATGCATTGCCACACCTCTTAAAAGTGCACAATATTACCCCTATAGGTGATAGAGAGCCTCTGTCAAGAATTATCGTCCAATCTCCCTGTTGTGTGATGCCTCTCTGCCATGGTACTGGAAAAGCTTGTGCTAGATAAAATATCAGACCATGTTTTTAAATTTGTAACACCATCACAGTTTGGCTTTAGGAAAGGCAATTCCATTGTTCAGCAACTACTTCTGTTCCTCCATGATATTTCAACTGAAGACTTCTACTACTTAGACTTGCAAAAGGCTTTCACCATCTTATCAATATCACGGTCTATGCCAGGCCACTACGCATGACTATGAGCCAGGCTTCTTTCAAGAATAATTCTTCTCATTAGCAGAAAGGGTTATGGAGGCATAAGCAACAGGATTTTCTGTTCTATATGTGATATCATAGAGTGTGCAATGCACACCAAATAGAGTGTGCTGTGCTGTCGCTATTCGCACACTCATTTGGGTGTGCTTTATACACTCAATATTGTAGCATGCAGAACACGCACCTTATAGTGTGAAAGAAGTTGTGGCTACATTGGAACAGTTCACGCTGGTTTTCATGTTTGTTATGGTGTTCTAGGCTAGAATTATATAGTAAATGTCATTCCGCATTTGTATCGACACCACAGAGGAACATTGGATGGTATTACCTTTGATGCCCCAGTGGTTAAAGAAGCCTTGACCAGAGTGATGGGTATGGTGATACAACTTCTCTCAAAGTGGTGATGGTCCAAGTGATCCAGAAGACAGCTTCCCTTTGTCTATGAAACAAGCTGGACTATTTTTACTCGAAGTTAAAAAAAAAGAAAATTTGTAGAACATGTTATAGAATTTATTATGATCATTTATGCTCGACATTGTATCAATTACGAAGTTTCTTTCAGAAATTTGAATAAGGGTGTCAGGGGTGGGGGGTGGGAACAAAAAGTGATGTTATAAAGAACTGAGGGGGCGGCACTCCATAAAGGAGCATAAACGAATTTATGTTTTCTGAAGTCACTATAGGTGCAACCTGGGAATGTGTCAATGCAGTACTTGTATTAGAACAAAGCAGATCAACACTAAAACTCTGGTGTATGGTACACATCTGTAGTATGCACTACCAGCAAATGTCACATCCATGGATCTTCATCACTATTATAAATATCGAAGAGAATGCTCCCTATAAACATCTAATGAGAATGTACTTGTAAACAAGGTGTAAATCAAGAACTAATGTGTTGATTAAAATCACTGTACTGATTGCATCATTCTAATGTGTGGTATACACACTCAATAATCTAAGAAGGGTGTGGTACACATTCTTTAGACATCACCCTTAGCAAATAAGTGTACTATGCACATAATTGGTGTGTATAGCACACTAATTACAGCAGCACCCCTATTATTATGTGCTAGGCATTTAGCGTGCTGTACACGCTCCAGTTTTTACAGTGTAGGACTGCACCTATGCCATAGGCTGAGGCATCAGCTGCCAAATGAACGGGTAATTCTGGATTGTAATTAAACAGGCGGCTGAACTCTATGCTTGTTTAGCCCAGTTGAATGCTCTTTCACAGGAGTTACTCAGTTTCCAACTTCCGTGCTTCCTGAGTAATCCATTCAGAGGGTAAAATTTCCAGCTAGGCCATGCATAAACTTGCTATAATAATTCAATTCAGTAGGCCTACAAAGGCTTGTAATTCTGAGACATCCTTAGGTCGGGAAGCATTCACAACAGCATCCACCTTGGGTGTAGCATGGAGACCTTGGTTGTCTATAGTGTTGCCCCAAATAATTGACGAAAGATTGGACTATGCTTTTTTAACCGTCTTAATGCTTCACTAATGGTCGCTAAATGCTCAACATCCATTTTGCCAGTGATGAGAGTATCGTTGATGTACACACCCACATTAGGAATTCCCTGTAACATTGATTCCGTAAATTTCTGAAAAATGGCAGGAGTGGAGGCCACACCATAAGGTAACCTATACAGACCCTGATTTGTCATCCAGGAGTATTACCATGTATGACAGCAATAGTCCAGTTTCGTGAACTTGGAACCACCAGTGAGGGTAGCAAATAGCTCCTCCGACTTCAGTAAAGGATGTTGGTCAGTTTCAAGGGCATCTCTTGATGTCCAGCCATTTTTTACAACAGCTCAGCCTAATCAGTTACAAGGCAAGCAGCTAAAGGTTTATTCCACCAATTCAGTTGCTGATTCACTACACATGATAATATCTGAAACAGCTGGATGATCCGGTGTCTAAGACTTCTTCTCTAGTACGTGCACATTGCTGCACCAACAGGAGTTGCAGCATTCAGTCATATTCTGTCACTCTTGGCTCTTTAATCAACGTGGATTTTAAAGACCTCAACAGTCCAGCCTTGCAGCATTGCAGCAAACTTTCACAGAGTTGTGCAGTACCTCATCATCGATGAGATGTCAATGGTTGGAAGGAAGTTGTTTGGGCAAATTGATAGATGCCTGGTAGTTGCTCCTGCCTGCTTTTTGGTGATTTTGGACAGCTGTCCCCAGTTATGGATCTACCATTGTACTCAGAGTTTAATTGCATTCATCCATTTCTGATGTAGGGAGAAGTGCATTTCAATTTTTTTACCATGCAGTAGTCTTGAATCAGCCCATGCGCCAGTCGGGTGATGATTTGGATCAGGTGCTGTTTTGAGACATACTGCTTTGCTTGAGAAATGGTCAGGTTTCCATTTCCAATGGGAACACCTGTTGAAGCAGACACCTGCACATGTCCCACAGGATCATCGTGAACAGTTTTGCACTCCCCTCCAGTATCACTCTACAGTGGAATCTGTTGTGGAGCACAACATAACTAGACTCAAAGCATGTGGAAGCCCAATCACTGGGATCAAAGCAGTGCACAGAACCAAATGTTTCCAAGTGTTTCACCAATGATGCATCTGGATTGGAACATTTGGTGTGCTTGATGCTGGAGCATGCGTGATGCTGACTCCTAACCTTTGAGTTGAATAAGGGCTAGTAAATGGAAGTGTGGATACCATTTGCTACAAACAGTGACAGTTCACCCCATTTACCAGTAGCAGTAATACAGGACCCACTTTACATGATGGTACAGTTCCCATCTGTCTTATTCACAGAACTTGGTCTCATCTACAACTACCATTGAAGGCAGTGGGGAAAACAAAGAGCAGGAAGATTCTGAATAAATGAAGAACTCCTTCAGACAGAAGCCTTTAAAGCACAAATACTGATTAGAGATTTTAAAAAGTACAAGAACTCTGGAGAAAATTAAACTTATTTCAAAATGAAGAGAAAGAAAGAAAAAGAAGACTGGATAATGAGCAGAATAAAAATTAAAAAAGTACAAAAAAGAAGTAGCTAATAGAAAGAGGATGCAGCATAGAAGAAAGAGAAAGAGAAAAAATAAGAGAACAAAGAAGGAGAAGAAGAAATTATAAATAACTAACTATTCAACTATAATTGTAACATTATATTAAGTACAAGTTATGCAATATAGTTATAATTATATAAATATGAAGGAAAGATAACTGATTATAATAGAGGAGAGATCATTAGCAGTGATCTTTCCTCTATATGTAGTAATCTATCCATGCATCACGAAAGTCTAAATCATTGACTATGGTATCAAGAAGCTTGAACTCCAAATGGACACTAAAGTGTGGCAGATCATAATCGGGTGGAGGTTGATAGTCATCAACATCCACCATACCGGTTACTAGAAATTAACTTCCCATCACGTAGTTGAATACTAATGACACAGGCAACCAACATCTGGTATAATTATATCAGGCTAGACTTAAGTAGATTATGCCAGCATAATATGAAGCATAATAGACTGCACAGGATCAGACATAATGCCAGCATAATTGGAACCAATTTTTTGCATAATTTTGATCTTTGGATCTTTGGGCATAATATTATACTTATTGTGCTATGTAAACTAGTGATGTGATACATGGCCTTACCATAGAATTATGACACATACAAGGGAAAATTTTGTTTCCCAGCCATCTTCGGCTGCCTCAGAAAGAGTTTCTCACTCTCAACATAGAGCTTCAGTGAGTAGCAAGAAAAGATTAGGTGGAAACATCTTTGATGTTACTTCGAGAATAATAATTGTGATAATGAGTGTATTGAGGCTTGTGGGTGAGTGAAGTGAGTTCTCACAGGGGAGTGGATGGAAAACTTGATACTGCCGTGCTTTTTTTTGGGTGTAAGTTTCTATGTATGTATGTATGAACTCAACGTATGTTCACCTTACAAAAACACCTGTCTTAAATTAGCAGGCATATTAAACTGGGAGTAGTACTAGGAAAAAAATGGGTTGGCAGAAGAACTGACTGCATTGCAAATGAGAATGGCTCTGCTTGACAAATGCTTATAAATAAGCTAACAAGGTTCAATATGCAGTGGGGGGTTACTCTGGAAACCAGTTATGAATATGCTCACTGAAATCTGAAAATTGTTATCAGAAATAGATGTAGCCATTTGGATTTTGACTGTGGTATATAAAATGAATACATCTTCATTTCACAGGGAATCCTTCCCAAAATAACAAGCAAGCCTCTGTGCGGACTGTGATGGCCCAGTAGTTTGCAAATGCTTCTTTGTCCTGCTGAGGGGATGTGTGTGTGTGTGTGTTTGTGTTTGTGTGCATGTGTGGAAAATAATATTACCTTGAATTACCAATTGTAACCTATTGTAAACTACTTGAGATGAGAGAGGGGCCTAGCTCTATCTAGCAAGATAATTTAGCTGGCTACACATTGAAAATTATTCATGTTCAAAATCAATATATTTTTATTGACTTCATTCAAGCACTTGGAGTCATCCACCATTGAGCAACTTTCTTACACTCAGGTAAAGCTGCTACACTCCATCTCTCCATATTTTTACAAGGGAAGGAGCCCCATAAATGTTTGCCATTAACTAAACCTTGAAGATTGACTTTGAGATCTAACTAAAGCATGAAACACTATATACAATGCAGTGCTTAGCTGTAAGAAAGCTATAGCTACAAACCACATCTGTAGTTACAACTACCACATTGTACTAGGCATGATCAAAAGAAAGAGATTACTACTAACTTTCTAAGCGCCCACAGCGCAACTTACTTTGTTGTGGATTTCAATACTGCTCTTGATCGTGGGTACCTTAGCTACAAACCACAGTAGCTTAGTTGGTCTAGGCTAGTTCCAAAGAAGGAAGTCTACTGATGAAAATCTACAACGATGTCTACTACAGCACACCTCAAAGCCCACGTTGGTCAGCTGGAAATCGTTGTCCGTGTGGTATATGAGCGGATTCTTGCGCATGCCACAGCCTCAGATTCCAAATATTTTTAAGTACGTAGCCGTTTGATTTTCCAGAATGAATAAAGAAAATAAAAGGAGAAAAGCCTGCTTCTGAAGCCTGCTTCTGAAACAACTGAAATCAATAAAGATAAATGAAATTTGAAGAAAAAAAGAGCGAGTTTTTTTTATTTTTAAGTAATGGTGGGAGAAGCGCAGCAGCCCGAGATGGAGAAGCTTCCTTACGCTCAGGTGAAGTTTCATTGACTTAGCTACTCTATTCAGCAACACACAGCTATGGATAAAATGGAAATAATCGTCTCTTGGACAAGTTTAAAATGGAAATGATCGTTACCAATATACTGATACTCCTTGAGGATTATACTGCATTGGGTCTGACTGATCAAAACAGGTTCGAGAAAAACCGAGACTCTGCGATCTCTCAGTGTACTGGCTTCTTCTTTCCTGTGCGGTAGAGAAGGTGAACTGTACATTTGTCGACGAACATGTAAGATACGACATCAATTGTACCAAGATAGCCGAGTAGATATTGATCGAAACCTTCTCGAAGTCATAGGTATAGCAGAAACAAAGATCAGACTCATTAGCAATTTACAGTCTGATGGTTTCAAACTCCCCATGACAAGACAATACTTGCATGAAACCTTTGGGCAAGATTGTATTCAAATCCAATCTGTGGTTTTGATTAGCCCTATGCAAAACAAGTTCTACAAATATCCTTTGGGCCCTGATGAGAGAATGCTTTTGACTTGAGCAGGATTTAAATTGGGGCACCTGACACACGGCTGTACCACCACCAGATATTGCAGCTCGGAAGTTTTTTGTTTACAGAGCTTACAAACCACCAATGACTCCGGAAGGGGCTCGGGGTCAGATTGTGTACTTTGTGCGCAGTGTTGTCGTGGCCATCCAAGAATTGCATGATTCTGCAAACCTTGCGCATCTGGACATCAGGTTCGATAACATTTGTTTTGATGATGACTGGGAAGCCATACTGATTGACATGAACCGTGGCCAAAACAAGACTGATCTGGCACAAAGTTTGTATATGCATTATGGCCTTCACGAAATGTACCGTTGTCCAAATAATACATGGACATGTGAACAGCTAGATTGGAAGCAGTTTGGCATGCTTATTGAAAGTGTGATGGAAAAGAATGTGCTGCGGTGTGATTTTATAAAGAAGCTCATAAGAGTTATTTTGGGTCCATTAAAAAATGTGTTATAATCGGTCCTTTTTTTTAAATATTGAAGTGAGTGGAAGTGGACCAATAACGAGGCATCCCTTGTGGCTGGAAAAGAACAGCTCAGCTGTTGTCATTGTGCTGGGGCTAGGGTTATCTAGTTGCTAAGAACCACACTTGGCTTGGAAATAGTAACATTATGAATATCCATGTATATTTTAAAAAATCGCATAATTAAAATCGCATAGTGCAGCTTGAAGTGAGTATAGCATTACTTTAACTTCGCACAACCTTTAATATACCAATCCTACGGTATCTCACTCACCTCATTTTGGAAGCTAGGGAGAGGGAGGGAGCGAGAGAGGGATGGAAGGAGGGAGGTAGACATAGAGAGGTTGAATAGAATCATCTCGTATTGTGATAGAATGGAGTTCTAAAACCATCCATTACGCTACATTGGGGTACAATAGATTTTGTAACTGGATAATATAGGTTGCACTTCATCCGCACCCCTTCAGACTGAGTGCAAGTAGGGTGCACTTCATCTACATCCCACCAGATTAGTGCATAAGGATGCACTTCATCCGCACCCCTCGAGACTGAGTACAAATAATCTGCAACCCTACAGACTGAGTACAAATAGGATGCACTTCATCTGCAACCCTACAGACTGAGTGCAAAGAGGGTGCACTTCATCTGCACCCCTCCAGACTGAGTGCAAATAGGGTGCTCTTCAGGTGCACCTCACTATACTGAGTGCAAATAGGTTGCACTTCACTATACTCAGTGCAAATAGGTTGCACTTCATCTGCACCCCTCCAGACTGAGTGCAAATAGGATGCACTACATGTGCACGTCACTATACTGAGTGCAAATAAGTTGCACTTCACTATACTCAGTGCAAATAGGTTGCACTTCACTATACTCAGTGCAAATAGGTTGCACTTCATATGCACCCCTCCAGACTGAGTGCAAATAGGATGCACTTCATCTGCATCCCTACAGACTGAGTACAAATAGGATGCACTTCATCTGCAACCCTACAGACTGAGTGCAAAGAGGGTGCACTTCATCTGCACCCCTCCAGACTGAGTGCAAATAGGGCAGGTGCACCTCACTATACTGAGTGCAAATAGTTTGCACTTCACTTTAATGAGTGCAAATAGGTTGCACTTCATCAGCACCCCTCCAGACTAAGTGCAAATAGATACACTTGATCTGCACCCCTCCAGACTAAGTGCAAATAGTGTGCACTTCATCTGCATCCCCACCAGACTGAGTAATTAGGATGCACTTCATCTGCACCCTTCAGACTGAGTGGAAATAGGGTGCACTACATGTGTAACCTCACCAGACTGAGTGCAAATAGGTACACTTCATCAGTACCCCTCCAGACCTATTGTAAATAGGGTGTACTTCATCTAGATCCCACCATTCTAGTGCAAATAGGATGCACTTCATCCACACCCCTCCAGACTGAGTACAAATAGGATGCACTTCATCTGCATCCCTTTAGACTGAGTATAATACACATTATAGGCTAAATAAAAGACCATCACTCAAATCATCAGACACAAATCCAACACAAAATAAAATCCAACACAAAATATAAGAGAAAGCAATGACTGGAAAAGGAAAGGTAAAAAGAATCAAGAGTTAATGTCTGCAGCAGAGGAAGATAAGTGTAGTTACTTGAGTTGACGTTCCATTCCATATTTGGAGAATTCCTCAAGTCCATACACGATGTTATCTGATGGCCAAAGTCCCTGGTGTAAATGCCACCACGTCTAAGTAAGCCATGGTGAGCCAGCCAGAAGTTTCTCCTCAATACGAGTTAATAATATTCCTTTGGTTAGAGAGCAGGTCGACATTGATGCTCGACTGCAGGAGAAAGAGGAAGGGGTATTTTTGGTATGCATATCTCACTGTACTCTATGCATATCTCGCTGTACTGTCTATTTTTTAACAGACTCTACAACACAAGAAGCTGTAAAGGGTTAGAGCTGGGGTTGGGGCAGGGCTGGGGCCTGCTAGAGTGCACCCAATGCCATTTGGCTTGCTTTGGAGTCCTGGTTCATTTTGATTAGCGGTGTTAACCATAAAGTCGAGTAATTCTCTGTCCTCTGGTTTGCGGTGGTATTCGACTTATTCTTTTGAGTTCAAGTTCAAGTATATAACTGTTATTAAATTCGGCAAAATTATTATCACTCGACGTTGCGCAGCGTCGGAGCTGCTTTTTCAAGAGTGAGATGCATGCAGTGAGGGTGACTTATAAGGTTGTGGTTAGGAAGACAAGTGCGGTGGGTATGGGATGAATATGATTAGTTGGTTACAAAAAATAAACAGAACTGAGTAATTGGAAAAGTGGAAATATTACAATTTAATTTAGTGATGGTGATTTATAGTGATTTATATACTTGTGGGTTTGTTGTGGATTTAGAGGGGGGAAAATGATGGTGAATTGTTGATGAACATTTAAATGGTGTTTATTTAAAGGTGATTTACATATGGTGATTTGGAGAGTTTGTAAAGAAATGAGTTATTGAGAGAAAGTGTGTGTTTAGGCATAGAGAGAGTTGAGTCCATGGGGCAATCTTGTATTGAGCTTGGCAATCCATTGCTGCTCTGCCTCAAGGAGTTGTTGCTCGGTGGCACTCGGCAGGTGTTGTAGGATGGCGACTGTGAGGACATTGAAGTTGTGCTTTGCTTTCTTGAGGTGCCTGTATAGTGGCATATTCTTGTGTTTATGAACGGCGCGATGTCCAGCCATTCTGACCCTGATCATTCTCGATGTCTGGCCGACGTATCTGCCTCTGCTGGGGCACAGCTGACATTGCAGGAGATAGATTGACCCATCTGCTTCCGCAGTTTGTTTTGGGGGGTAGCTAGTTTGATAGGCCTTCCCTGAAAAAATTGTTTCTTTTTTTGACATGCCGCACGTGCGGCACAGAGCAGTAGCGCAGGGTGAGGTGCTTGCCATACGGTCTGTGGCAGATGGAAACGGGTACCGACGAAGGGAATGGCTTCTTAGTGTCAGGCAGCCTGGCCCTGACCAGTGAGTGGGCGATTGAAGCAGATCAGTGGTTGTGGTGCTTCTTCTGATGCTTGCAGAGCCAGCTTGATGTCGGGATGGTGTCATTGAACTGTGAGATGAAGGGCGGCCGTCTGGGTTTGTTGGGTTGCTGAGATGGGCTATCAGTTGTGTGCAGCAGCGCTGGTCTTGCTGCGAAGTTGATGATACTTTCTTGTTCTCTGAGGAGTTTGTTTGGATAGCCTCTGTCTCTAAATTTTCTGTGCAGCATCTGTTGGTTGCGGATAAACTCCGTCTGGCTGCTGCAAGCTCTCAGGATCCGATTCTTGTGAGCTCTCCTCTTACTATGCCCCTGAAGGTTGATCTGGGATGGGCCAACGAATAGTGAAGGTACTGGAACGTGTTGGTGGTCTTAAAATGTGGTCTGACAAGAATCTTTCCCCCTTAGTTATAGATTTTAAAGTCAAGGAAGGTAATTTTTTTGGAAGAGTGTTGGTAAGTAAACTTGATGGATGTACTTGATGGATGTATGCACAGTATTGATGTCCAGCAGGAATTTGTCCAGTTGGTTTTGGGACCCGGGCCAGATGACCAATATGTTATCGATGTATCTTTTCCACAGGAGTTGGCTGGATGGGTTCTTGCTGGAGAAGTGCGGTTTCGATGTCTGCAATAAATAGGTTCGCATAGGCAGGTGCCATTTTGGTGCCCATTGCCGTCCCCTGCACTTGTTGGTACATTCTGCCGGCAAATTCAAAGTAGTTGTCACCGAGTATGATCCGCAGGATCTCCTCGGTGACTGGTGGTGGAAAGGGCACATTGATTTCGGTCTGGTTTGGATCGTGGAGTCTTTTGATGATGCTGGTAATTCCCTCCTTGTGTGGGATGTTCAGATATAGAGCTGTCACATCTATACTGACGAGGATGCAGTCTGCGGGGAATGTCATGGCCTCCAGGTGGGCCAGGATTGTGCCAGAGTCCCGGACGTAGCTCTGCGTGCTCTGTACGAGGAGGGGCTGGATGTAGTGATCGATGAGGGACGAGAATCTTTCGGTGAGTCCAGCAGATCTGCTGACTATGGGCCTGACAGAGTGAGGTTGTTTGTGGATTTTGGTAAGGAAGTACAGTTTCTATGTTCTGACTTGCTGTGGCTGGTCGAAGGTCAGGTAAGTGGACATGTCATCGGAGAGGTAGCCTTTGCGGTGAAGCAATTTGACATAGGTGTTGATGGAATGGGCCAATTGAATGGTGGGGTCTGAGTCTACTTCTTTGTAGATTTGAGGATCTGCCAGATGTTTCAGGCCTTGTGATATGTATTTTTCTCTGTCTTGGACTACAATGGAGGACCCTTTGTCTGCATTCTTGATGACGATGTCCCTGTTGCTTTTGAGCTCAGAAATTGCAATTACTTCTGATTTCCTCAGGTTGTGCTGGTAGGGTCGACGCTCCATTCTTTTCAGTTTATCTGGTAGGTTTCTGAGATATTTTTCTGTGTCGGTAGACCCAGGAGGTGGGTTCCACGTCGATTTGGGTTTGAATGGAGGCGGTCTACTGTCTTTGGCTATGTCTCTGTCACCAAAGTAGTCGATGAGCCGCAATCTCCTGGTAAGTTCCAGTACCGCTGGGCCATAATTGGGTTCTTGAGTGGTGTTTGGGACAAATCCCAGCCCTTTGTTGAGCACAGCAATTTGCGGGCGGGACAGTATGTGGCTGCTGAGATTAACTATGTAATGATGGATTTAGTTTTATTCAATTGTCGGTGTGACTTGCGTGACTGGTGATTGGCTTTTTTGACGAATCTTCTGGTTTTAGTGGCTGTGTTTGTGGGGCGAGTCATTGGGGCTGCCTGGTGGCCTGCTGCCGAAAATGGTAATTTCTGTTGATGTAGCTTTGAGTCACTTCTGCATAGGAGGGCATCCTGTATGGATTAGAGAGAGGAAAATAGTTATTGCATGGAAAAAGAGGGGGGGGGGTTATATGGTTGACGGTAGTCGGATGGGTCATTGCATGGAAAAAGAGGGGGGGGGGATATGGTTGGCGGTAATTGAGTGGAGCTTCTCTTCGATCCCGTTGAAGGGACCAAGGGAGTGGGCCGCCTTGTTTGCTGCCAGTGTATATTACATGCACATATATAACTGCACATTTTTTAAATCCATGTTTAGAGGTGCTTATACATAGGTGCAGTTATAGGTGTGCATATATAGAACTAGAGATATAATGGTGCAAATTAATCCAGTCAACCCTCCTAGTTTAATCCAGCCGGCCCTCCTATACATCCACTTCTATATATTAATTTCTAGACATACATATATAGATCTACACATCTTCTAAATCCATGTATAGAGCTGCATATATAAAGTTGCAGATATAGTAGTGCATATATAGTAGTACAGATGTAGGGGTTGAAGTATGAGACCTCCTAATCATCTCTCCTAATCATAATCAGCTCTCCGAGTTCTAACAAAACCAGTCATACATTCCCGATCCTATTATACTTTCTGTCACCCTGCTAGGGCATCTTCTAGAGGCAGGCCTATAGGAGGCCTCGCGATCATGTGCAAGCCACATCTTAACCCAACCCTGATATGCTCAGATACATCCAATTGCTTTCTATCTTACTTCTTATTTTTCACCAGATACAAGTATAAAGGATATTCTTCTATCAATCAAATTGTGCACTGTCCTATACAGACTATATACTCATTCCATATCATCATAGGTGGAGATTTCAATTGTCGATTAGACTATGGAACAAGAGGAACTGAATTAGTGGAAGTTCTCTCCTACCTGGGATCCCTGAATATTGCACAGATGTCAATCTACATATCACCACAAGGTGACAGTACTATTGATCTCTTCTTTGTTAAATCGTTCGCAGAGACGGCTTTTCCAACTCAGAATTGTTGAAGATCCAATCAAGAAGCATCAAAAGATCAAAAGATCACTCTTTCTACATACTCCCTATTGATCTAGTATATTTTAAAAAAACATTTTTTTTTTAACTGGTGGAACTAAGCGGGAACATATCCATGACTGTAGTGATGTCATCCAGACTAATTCCAGCAATGCTAGCACCCAGTACTGACTGGATGATCAAAGAATGGGCTTCTACAGATACAGGATTTGAGATGTCTTCAGTGTTACTACAATTTTGAACAAAAAGTAAACATGACACACCATGCCTGCCCTATGGGGGGGAAATTTCTTTGGTTGTAAGGGTTGGCTACCACACATTAAATACACTTATTACACTTATATCTCCTTTCTATGACCTGTCTAAGCTTATCCAAGTTTATTAAACAATTACATTCCTGTTCTCCCACAACACCCCTCTAGTCCGGAGAGGTAGAGCCAGTAGATCCAGTAGCAACACTCCAGAAGAAGCAGAAAGATCCAAGAGAGCCAACTTCTTCCTGGTCAGGGTCGCCACTGGAACTGGCATCTTCAGACATTTTCAATTGATTGCAAGGTAAGTGAAGGTTCACAGAAGGGGCTATCCTCACCTTCGCGATCCGACAGACTCACTAACTGAGGAAGGAAACAGCAAGTAACTTTTTAGTACGGAGGTAGATGCCTGGCGCGGCTGCTGTAGCAGGCAGCCGCTAGCGGGACTTTCTTCTTCTAGTCCTTCTCACTCTTCTTCAGTGCGTGGCGTTTTTCTTGCTAAAATATATTTCTCCTTTCTCTTTTCCAGTGCGATACTGGAGAACTGAAGCTTCAAAAAACGTGATCTAAAAAAACGTGCTCGCCATTGATTGCGCGGTTCCGCCCCCCCCTCTGGTTTGCTAAGGTACGCCGTGAAATTTTCTGGTTGACGTCCATCATCGACTGCCTGAACTGTGATGGGTTAGACCTTTGTTTCCCAAAGTCAGGCCCAGGGGCCGGATCCGCCCCCGGAGGCCCTGAGTGATTATCAGAAAAGACACATTTTTTACAAATTAAATTGTATTTGTGGAGACACACCCTCCACATACCCTCCCCAACTGAACAGTGCCAGTCATCTTGTCTTGCATGTAATAGCTAACACATGCACAAACTGTATGAATTAACACACCAAATTACAAACACATGCACAAACTTCTCATGTTTAACACTTACAACATGACCACATTGGTTATAATTGGTCTCGGCCAAAAACCTATTTAAAGGAGCTGTCCTCAAGTCCCTGCAGATTTCCCCGAGATTCACTCCAATTTGCAACATTCACATCCTGGGTTTGGACTTCTCCACCTTGGATTTGTACTCCTTGAACATTGCTGCCTCCTCCAACAGTGCAGGGTCAGGATGGCACCGCCAAAGAAGTGGAAGGTGGATGCGGAAAATCGAGCCTTCAATGAAGAATGGACCAAAGAATTATTCTTCATCTCAGACAGGAGCAAGTGTCTCTGCCTCATCTTTCAAGAAAGCCTCGCTGTTACAAAGCTATTTAACATCCGGTGACACTACCAGTCAAAGCATTCAGACAGGTAACTTCATCTTTCAGGGCAAAAACAATGCGCTAGGCTGCCTGCTTTCTGTATTACAGGTATGATGGACTGGTAGGAGAACAACAAGTTGCCAAGGCCGAAGAGCTCAAGTCCAAGCTGTCCAGACAGCAGAACGTCTTCACCAGACCAGTCAATGAAGGCAAGGCTGCCACGAAGGCCAGCTTCATGGTGTCACAGATCATTGCCAAGCGAATGAAGCCCTTCAGAGATGGCGAGTACATCAAGGAATGCCTGCAGGCAGTCGTTGAAGTGATGATTCCTGAGAAAGCCTCCTCCTTCACTGCTGTCAGCCTGAGCAACACGACGGTCACCAGGTGGGTGGAAGATCTGTCCAAGAACCTGAAGGAGCAGCTGCACAGCGGAGTTCACAGCCTTCTATCTTGCCCTTGATGAGAGCACAGACATCACTGACACTGCACAGCTGGCCATCTTCATTAGGGGAGTTGATGCAGAGTGCAACATCACAGAGGAGCTCCTCTCTCTCTGCCCCATGAAGAACACATACACTGGAGAGAATGTCTTCCTTGAGCCCAACACGGCCATGCAGGAGCGAAAGCTAGACTTCAAAAGGCTGGTAAGCATTGCCACAGATGGCGCACCTTCCATGCTGGGGACCAGACGAGGACTGCAAGGCCAAGTCACGGCTGAGCTGGACAGGAGCGGTCTGCCACGTGACCTAGACTGGTGCCATTGCATCATCCACCAGGAAGCACTCTGTGCAAAGACTATTGGCTTCCAGGAAGTGATGAGCAAGGTCATCTCGCATGTCAACTTTATCAGAGCGCATGCCCTCAACCACAGACAGTTGAAGGAACTGTTGGAAGAGTTCGAGGCCAACTATGGAGATGTGCTCTACTTCGCTTCTATCCATTGGCTCAGCAGGGGACGCACTCTGAAACGTTTTTGGGAACTCAGAGAAGAGCTGGAGATGTTCCTTGGCATGAAGGGCCAGCCAGTCCAAGAGCTCTCCGATCCCCAGTGGCTGTGCGACATGGCCTTTCTGGTGGACATTACAGAGAAGCTGAACTTGCTCAATGTCTCCTTGCAAGGCAAGGAAAAGCTCGTCCACAACCTGTTCGGGAGTGTGCAAGCATTTCAGGTGAAGCTGCAGTTCTGGCAGACTCAGTTGGAGGCTGGTAACCTCGATCACTTCCCTGCCATGAAGAGTCTGCACTGTGAGGACAGAGCTGATGATTTTGATGGGAAGAGATATGCTGCAGAAGTTTGAAACCTGAAGACAGAGTTTGAGCACCACTTTGAGAAGTTCAGGTCGAGAAGCATGGACTTTGAATTCTTCTCTATGCCATTCACAACTGACCCAAGCAAAGCTTCAGCTGGAGCTGATTGAGCTGCAGAGCAACATGGACATCAAGTCCCAGTTTATGGAGGAGCTGAAGGAATTCTACAAGGCCCTGCCATGCAACACGTTTTCTAACCTAGCTGACAATGGCCAGAGGTTCCTTGCCATGTTTGGCAGTACATACATCTGTGAGCAGTTTTTCTCCCCAGGATCAAGTACGCCAAGTCCTGGAATTTGATCTCTGATGTGCACTTAGAAGACACTGTGAGAGTGGCTTCTTCCCATCCCAAGCATGATATCAATGTCATCATGGAACAGCAGAAGCAATTCCATGTTTCACATGATTGTGATTACTTTGTGCAACTGTCATGTGTTTTCTGCTTCACATGTACCAGAAATACAGAAACAAAATTGTTCTTGTGTCCTATCCCCCCCCCCCCCCCCCCCCCCCCCCCCACCTCCCAATGGCCTCCGGCCTTCGACACACTCAGGGTAGTCCCCACCGGCCCCTGGGCCTGCCGGAGTCTAAGGGCACATGGCCAGCATGCCGAACATGGAGAAGAGTTCACAAAAGCCATTCTAGCCATCATTTTTGCACATAGGAATGTGAAGGGAAACCTTGAGTACTCGACTAACACTGTCAAAAAGTATTAGTTTCTGTTATTGGTTAAGAGTAGACCCTTGAAGTCGATATTTCATCGTTGGATTGAGTAGCTTTAATTAAATGTGCTGGATGGGATCTATGAAACTGTGGTTTGCATTTGGCACAAATGCTACATGATTTTGTTGCTCTTGTCACATCTTCCATCAAATAAGGCAGGTTTCAGGATTTTACTGATTTATCATTTTTTATTTTTCCTCTCTGCTCCATGTCAAACATATATGATACCAATCTCTGATCTTTCTTGAGTGAGAAATGTTTACAGTTAGATAATGCTTCCATCGTGGAAAAGTCGCTTGTGCTTCCTTTTAATTATGATGTATACCAATCTCTGATCTTTCTTGAGTGAGAAATGTTTACAGTTAGATAATGCTTCCATGTGGAAAAGTCTCTATTGATGCTTGTGCTTCCTTTTCTACCGATTGGCGTGTCTCTGGCCCTTGGAGTGTGTGAGAAAAGTAAGAGTCAGGTTGCCATGCTTGGTTGAGAGTTGCTGCTATTGCAAAATCTGAGGCATCAGTTTCAACATCAAGTTTTACTGGCTCATCAGTACTGCATACCACCAATTCTTCAATGGTTTTCTTTAAAGCATCCATGCTTCTTGAGTACACAGAAATGTTTTTGCAAGCCGGATTTTATCAGAGTAACCAGATAACCTATTAGAATAGTGAGAAGAAGCCTAATGTGTGCTTGTGGGCTTTCATATTAGAAGAGACTCGTTATTCTTGAAGTGGGTGCAATCACTCTAGATCTGGCTGAATCTCGACCAAGCATCCAAGTATGTGAAAGTCTGTTACCAATGGTGAAAACAGAAATATGTAGCTAATTAGATATGACATGCACACCAATATCTATCCAACCAATTGAGGGCTTGCATTGAGTGGTGAGCGAAGAAGAAAAACAGAAAAACTGTCTACCATTAGGCATTGTGGCAAATAAAAGAAAAGAAATAAACTAGAGCATGTTAATGAACCAAATCATCATCCTTTCCCGTCAGCACTCTCATCTGCATTTGCAACTAAATATAAATGCCTGTGGGGAGAAGGTTTTGGAGGACTTGCAGGAATTTATTAAGGTTTCTGTTTGTTGTTTATCTCATTTTTGCTATCAGGTAAGGGATCACATAAGATATTAGACCATGTAATTCATTCTCATTCGTAAGCGCAGCAGGTAAGTCTAGCTTAGGATCTCCCGGCATACACGCAATCATTCTCTTCACTATAACAGCAATTCTAGATTTAGGAGAGTGACCCATTCACATTTTTTATGGGTGAACATATAGTGAATACATAGAGAGATGCCTAGATTCATAGATACATATGTCATGTACAGAAATACCAAGTCTTCTGTCTAACTCCCCACTCACTTTGCTCGCCACTACATTCATCTCATCATCCTTTCTTGTCAGCAATGAGGCCACTCACACCTACCTGTGTTGCTAATTTTTGGATTTCAGGGGTTTATTATTGGGGTCTTTATTTGTTGTTTGTTCTATTTCAAACTGGCTTGTCCTGTTATATATCTGGTAAAGCTATTAAACATTGCACTCCATTCTCACTTGTGCAGCAGCAGCTATACCAATTTATATTATTATTATTATTATTATTATTATTATTATTATTATTATTATTATTATTATTATTATTATTGGGATAGAGACCACTGGAGTGTTTGGAGGGGAGGCATCTTTGTTCCTTCGGGAGTTAGGTGGCCGTCTCAAAGCAAAGTGCGACGAACCACGTTCCTATCATTTTCTCCTCCAGGGAATTTCCATTGCGATCTAGCGTGGGAACACTGCAGCGGTGTTAGGAACTTGTCAGTATACTAGTGATGTCTATTTCTTACTTAAATTAGATAGCTAGTTCTTTATTGGTAGTTATATATAGGGCAATATCCTTATTATTATTATTATTATTATTATTATTATTATTATTATTATTATTATTATTATTATTATTATTATTATTATTATTATTATTATTATAATTATTATGTTTATTATTATCTTGTTTTTTTGTTTGTTTGTTTGTTTGTTTATTTATATATTTACATTTGCATCCCATTCATGTGCTAAATGCATGTGCCAATTCACATGTTGGACATGTGTGCTGGTTGTGCTGGATGCATGTGCCAGTATGCCAGTAGCATGTGGTGGATGCCCCTGGGTATACCTAATGATTACTAGGTACCACATAGTGTATTGAAATAATATAAAATAATATAAAACATGTACATAGCAAGCACCATCGCATGAGGCTCTGTAATTTTTTAGACTGCCTAGATGCATGTTCGAAACTGGTGAACCTCTATGACAGTGTAACAAGTATACAAGCCAGAAGGCATCTTAATTTCATGCAAGTTCATAAAATTGACCATTTTATAATTGTTCTGTTGAAAATGTGTCAGTCTCATGTGAGAGTATGTAACTAGCCCTGAAGTGAATCAAGAATTATATAGTAAGGCATCCAGTCTGACCTAAAGACATCAGGAGGACATCAGGAGGGTCTGCAACATCAAAGTTACTTTTAGATCGGGAACAACTCTGAGCAGAGTGAAGGATGAATTACCAGCTAGTATGCACTGGTATGTAGTGTACCACATCCCTTGTAGATGTGGGAAGTACTACATAGGGGAGGCCATCAGAAGAATGGAGACCCAAATGAAAGAACATCAAGATGCCTGTAAAAAGTGTGCTACAATACTGGCATGTCAAAAATATATATATTACACCGGTTTGATCAGATTCCCTATTTCCATGCATGCATGCAGTGGCCTGACCTTCTCTAGTGTAATTATTGGTAAAGGATCAGGCAAACTGAACATGTGATGATGCCAGCAACATCCATGGAATAAGAACACAAAGCCCTATTGGAATCTAAGTGGTTGTGAGACCAAACTCAGACACTGATGAGCATGTTTCCATAGCCATATAATTGAGCATAGTAGTAGTATTCTTGATTTATGGATAGAATTTGGTTGGTATATAGCATTACCACTCCGTCCATAATATTTAGCATGGCTATAATAAGCATCTGTTGCTTCGAATTGGTAGCAGGTACTCGCACTCTAATTGTAACCTGTCTTGAAAAGTTTGCCTTTCATCCACACTGTCCAACGTATACTGTATTCCCTCATATGCATCACTCACTTAGTTTCAGCACCCATGTTCTCTAGCATGCATAATCCTGGGAGGGGAGGAAGGGGAGGGGAGGAAGGGGAGGGGAGGTAATTAGTTTGACCTTGAAGTGCATTTCAATGCATCCTGCTACATTGCTGAAAGAAATGTGTGTCTTTATCAGAAGATCAGTTTTGGTTCTGTTCAAATTGGTGTGAGCGATTATTGTTGGCCGTTTGTACTGCAACATGCTCATTTAACCAAAGGCTATTATTCATGCTTAGCTAAACATTCAACAAAAATTAATTTTTCAATTGTGCACTTGACCACATACTCACCTAATGAAACCACTTTTTGTATGCAGTAGGGCTTCCTCTCGCCATTGGTGCTAATTTCAGCTCTCTAGCACTCGACAAACTGGAGTTAGACTTGTTGCCACTCAGGTTTTGAGGTACCCCCACTTTAGCCACAGTAACTTGGGTGTAGTTATACCTATGAAAAATGTTTTAGTATCAAATGTGAGCACACAGAGAGACCTATTTTTAAGTCATATATATCAAGTCCATACAGTGAAGTTTTCAGAATCTATGAAGCTATAAAGTGGTAGCCATAATTATTTTAGCACAAACTATTTTATGGTATCGGTGCTCCATTTGAAGTCTGCACCCAGGAGATGATGAGATAAAATACCACAGTAGACACACCATTATATAGGTACCTAATTTACACTGCTAAACTATTAATTGTATTGGCATAGTATTTCATTTCTAAGTTGACATAACAAAATTACAATGACCTTCGACTTGACTATATAGCCCTCATCAGCAGTAATGGTTGATTATTGAGAAGGTCATTGTAATTTAATTTCTAATTTATTAGCACCCATTCACAGGACAAGCTTTCACTACACTTTTTTTGAAGGTGAATATTTAGTGCCCATGGACACTTAGCACATACATTACAATATGTAAAATCTAAAATACACTCAAAAATTTGCACGAAGCGTAAAAGAGAGATTGTTACACATAATCAATTTCCACAAATAGTTTAATGTTATTCTTTGTCCGTAGCACTACTCGGCACCATCTCCACATGGTGGCTCTCATCCACCTTCAACAAGAAACAGTTGATAATCATCCCAATCACAACCTTCATCTCATTCATGGCAAAAATCTGACCAATACAGTTCCTGTTTTCGACTGAAAAAGGAATGTAGTCATAAGGAGCGTGCTTCTCCACGTTATACGGCTGGAAACGAAGAGGATCATACTCCATAGGGTTCTGCCATGTTGCCATTACGATGAATAAACATCGGATGAGTACCACATGGAATGGATGGATATGTTTGCAGGATGCATATAACCATTATAATTAGTGGGAGGGATCTCAAAGGATAGCCCAATATTTTCTAGCGTTCAAACTTTGTTCTCTGTGATGGCTGTTGATAGTCTTGCAGCCAGATGTTCCTTTGCAGGAAACGAACTTTGATGTCTGTTACCTGATTTTCCTGAACGTATCCATGGGAAGGCGTGTCTGTTGCCAGCAAGTCAGTGGCAGAATGTTAAACCTGATCCGATCGTGTCACAATATATTTTTCTACAGTCATTATAATCTGCAGACACCAGTTTCCTCTCAAGGGCTTGTCTAGTAGGAGATGAGAGGGAATATAGACTTAGCGATGGCGGCCGGCCAGGAAAGATGACATTAGGAAGGTGCGTAAGGTTACGTGTCGTGGGTGTGCCTGATGGAGAGCAACCTAAACTATATTTGACTCGTGAGACTTTACCTGCTGCTGTGTGAGATTACCTACCTCCATTGTGAGAGAGTTTTCAAATTGTTTTGCCATCCATTGGAATTAAAAACAAAAATACAGGACGCACTGAACAGCTAGCATCTAACAAATGTTATATACCTTGTTTTGACTTCTGGAGTGATCCTTCAAAATGGATATGTATGCAGGATGCAGGTTAAGGTTAACCATATAGCCATTAGGATCTAGTGGGAGGGATCTCAAAGAATATCCCAATATTTTCTAGCATTCAAGCTTTGCTCTGTGAAGGCTGTTGACTTGCATGCCAGCTGGTCACATGGAGGAAAGGAACTTTAATGTCTGTTACCTGAAGCTAGGAAAAGCTTTCCATGGCAAAGGCTAAGGAAATAGGTGGTGTCTGTTGCCAGCAAGTCAGTGGCAGAATGTTAAACCTGATCTGATTGTGTCACAATATCTTTTGCTCGAGTCATTACAATCTGCATACACCAGTTTCCTCTCAAGGGCCTGTCTCGTGGGAGATGAGGGGTAATACAGACTTGGCAATGGTGGCAGGCCAGGAAGGAGGGAGGGAGGGATAATCCATACCAACCATAATGCCTGCATATATCATTTAGGGTTGTCTGGAGAAGCCCTCTCAATTACGAATTTTAGTCTATTGCTAGAATTTTGTGTTTGTATTATCCTTTACAAAGTCAATACAAAGATTGTTGCTAAGAAGGATTTCAATGATCTCTGCCGCTGTTAAAACTTGAAGGATGACTCTCAGCTGACACCATAACGGTTGCTTCAAGTTCTACTATCACTGCAGGCCCGTATGCAGGATTTTTGAAAGGGGGGTGACAAAATATGTAGTAGACATAAACTAACATGTAATAGTCATAAACACATCATTCTGTTTAATTATGGTCAAAAATCATATTAATACAAATTAAGAAAAAAGTAAACTTGCTTTTTCCATTTTACGTGGATATTTTTGGAAAAACAGCTTACATACATGATCAATGTTAATGTCACATTCATAGTTCATGTGAATTAGGGCTAAAGCACTTAGCCGCTCTTCTGACTGTGTGCATCGCATGTAATTGTTAAGTGCAGATGCCGATCTTTCACATGAGCATGAGCTTAATGGAATTGTCCAAAAAGCTTGAGCAATGTAAAAATGTTGGGAAGTGAAGTAGAGCAACATTGCACTAATTGTTTTTGGACGATCTTGTTGTTTCACTGCTATATAGCCATTTGGTCTTCCAACAACAAAGTTCTTCATCGAGGATGTTGGGGTTTGGAAGATCTTCAGAATAAAATGCTATGGCCTCATTCAAGTCAACAATTGAAGAGTTGACTGTAAAGTAAGGGAGGCATTTCAGTGGACTAAAAACTCATATATATATCCTTTCTTTTTGTCCTTTTTGGGGGAAGGGGGGGGGGGGGGGGGGGGGGGTTTGCATGTTGCAAGAGACACAACCAAACTTGAGAGATGAAAAAATGTTAAAAAAATTGGGAGGGGAAGAAAATGAAGGAAAGAAAAGGGGAAAATAAATAAGAGAGAAAGAGGCAAAAAATAAAAGAAAGAAGAACATAAAAAGATTTGGAGGAAAAAAAGGAAATAAAAGATAGAAAAAAGGGGGAATTAAAAGAAACAAAAGAAAAAGGAAGTGGTGGAAAAAAACCCAAAAGATGAGGAAAAAAGAATGGGGAGAAAAAAGAATGGGGAGAAAAAAGAATGGGGAGAAAAAAGAATGGGGAGATAAAGAATGGGGAGAAAAAGATGGGGGGAAAAAGTCACAAGTAGAGCATGTATAGCCATGACTCAAACCCGAGTGTTCAGGTTGGGAGTCCCTACACTACCACTGTGCCATAAAGATTTCAAACATACAAACTAAGGCCAGACCTAGTAAAAAAATTGTGCTCGGGCCTGGCGTGCAGAAATATTGACCCGGGCTCTTCACAGCACTGCATGACAGTGGAGACACCAGATACTATGTCCTTATTTTTGCCTTGTAGGTTTACAACTGCTTGTTTAAGGTATAATAAAGACCTAAAAAGGGTTACCCAAATTCAAAAGATTCCAGTTTCTTCATATATGCAAGTGCATTTTGCTTATCCTCTGATGACCATCCATCATTGTATAAAGGAAAATCACTACTTCCATAAAGGATTACTTCGAACATCTTCACCAAGAAAGGATGAGCCAAAGAAAAGCGCTCCCAACCGTCTATATTCTCAACCCAACGAGTAATACAGACATTAAGTAGAGGTTGTCTACTTGATGGATTTGTACTCTGTCCTGTAATTGCTTTAAGGAGAGCTTCTCGTTTTGGGGAGTATTTAATCCAAATGGTTATACTTTTAATACTCTCAATGCAATTTCTAATTTCTGGAACAGAGCATGATTTTACAATCACAAGATTAAGTGAATGGGAAGCACAGTGCGTGTATAGTGCTTTGGGTTGCTTTTCTCGAATTCTTGCCTGAACACCTGATTTATGTCCACTCATTGTAGATGCACCATCATAACCTTGGCCACGTAACTCACTCAAAGATAAACCAAGATTCTCCAAACATTTAACTAGAGCATCAGCAATGTCAACTGCTCTAACTCTGTTTAACTTTAAGAAAGCTATAAATTCTTCACGAATGTTACCTTCACTGTCCACAAATCGAAGGCAAACAAGGTAATTGCTCAACGTTGTGGCAGCTAACTTCATCAGCAAGAACTGAATAAAATTTACTTTGTTTAACCTCTGCTACTATATTAGCTAAGATTATGTCATGGCCAATAACATTGATGATGTCATTCTTGAGATCTTGGAGAAATATAAGTGGCATTCTTGGCTCTTGGTTTATTGAGGTGTTTAAAAACAATAGAATCACTCTCAGCAAAACACTTTAGTAAAGCCAAGAAATTTCCAGGATTTTTAGTAGTTCTGAGATCTTCATTATCACCACGAAATGGAAGTCCCTGCTTTCCCAAGAAAAGAATGGCACGAACTATTTGGCGAATAATGTGCTTATTCTCATCCATTCACATTTGGATACCACTATTGGCCATATATCAATACGCGAAGCTGGATTGTCAATAGTATTTTTCAAGACATCAGTGTATTGCACACAATCCCGATGATATTGAAGGGAGGAATGATTACTCAAAGCACTGGACCAATTGGAGTAAGACCTATTTACAAGTAATCCTTTATCTTTTCTCTTGTCACTAGAAAGGAAGAGTGATCATGGTCCACAGAAAACATCATCTAACTTGGGGCTATAGAGAAGAAAGGGATACTTTGTAAGCCAAGTGGTATTAAACTTCCGATTGCAACCACGAGAATATGTAGTGGGTAAAATGTTAGGTGGTACTGTATGATGACACAGCAAAGAATGCTTTGCCTCATTGGATAGGCTACTCACCAACTGGCATATGGTGTCAATGGATTTTGTTGGCTCTAACAAATTTCCAATGTCTTCGAATGGTGGTGGTTCATAAAGCAAAGCATCAGATTGTTGGCTGATCAATGGAGCTTCTGGAATAACAGGCTGGTCAAGTTCCTCATCATCCCTACCAACAGAGTGCAATTGTGTGACTGGGACACAGACTGTAATCGGAGGCTCTGAAGATGGCCCTAAAATATGGATGAAAAATGAGTAGTTTTTGTACCCTACACAGCGAGTACTTACCACTGTCTTCTTGAGCAGCTTTTTTACTGAAGTAAGATCTTATATCACTGGATTGCCGTTGTCTCTTCATGGCTGGTGTGCTCTTTCACATACACTAGCAAGTATCAACATGTGACACTGACACTAGGTGTAAATTATTCAAACCACATGTCAGTTGTAGGTGGCTTGTTTGAAGTCAGAGGTTTTAATTACTATTGCCAATGTGTGGATATTTTTGTAAAGAAGGTTAGTTGGATATGCATATCATTAATTTGAAAGGGGGGTGCAAGTGCACCCCCTTGCACCCCCCCCCCCCCCCCTGTGTACAGGCCATCTACAGGCATCTATGGCTTAGAGGTTCATGTTGTGGCTACTATGCTTTAATAGGAGAAAGGAATGTGCTTAATTAGCTAGCTGTGTCTAAACAGTCACCTAGCTGAATGTGATCCATAATGTGTCTGATTGCTGCAATGTAGAAACCACACCAGATCAGACACATGATGAGCGTGATTTTCACATGCATAGTCAAGAGTACAATGTTTCTACTGCAGCAATTGGGAGTACTTGCACCTCGTCGCCACCATAAACTAGTAGGTGCTAAAAAACTTGTGCTTTTCAATTTATAACTCCATAAATTCTGCACACTTAACTATATGGACTTGATAAATAGTTCAAACGATAGGTCTCTCTGTGTGCTCCCTTTTGATACTGAAACATTTTTCATAGGTATAACTATACCCATGAGTGCCTGATTTTTCAACAAGAACAAGTCTACTCTAAATGAAGTCTCAGTTGACATTACAATAACCATCAACTTGAAACAGTATTCTCTCTAACATTTTGACAAGAAGCTCTATCCTTCATCATGAATAATCTGTTAAAGGCTATCCAAACGTCGAGATTATTGAGAAGGTTATTGTCAGAATGAGTCCGGTTTGTCAAGTGCAAGACATGACCTGCGGCTATATAGAAGCCCACTGCATTTTACACGACGAGTGTTTTCATGATCAAGCACATGATTGGAAAATGAATTTTCTAAATTTAATTTTCGAACCGCACGATTTACCAGGTACTCAAGTTTTAACGCCTAATGAACAGTAGGCTTCCCGTCTAGCCACAGGTGCTAATTTCAGCTGTCGTGCCACTAGGCAAACTGGAGTTAGATTTGTTGCAAAATTAGGCACTCAGGTTTCGTGGTCCCCTCACTTTAGCTCCAGTAACTTGGGTATACAGTAATTATACCTATGAAAAATGGTTTATCAAATGAGAGCACAGCGAAAAGTCCTATATATATATTATAGTGAAGTATGCAGAATCTACGAAGCTCTAAAGTGGTACCCACAAATTTTTTAGCACATACAATTTTATGGTATCAGCCCCCCTTTGAAGTCTGCTCCCAGGAGATGATGAGACAAATACCACTGTAGCCACAGCATTCTATTATAGAAGGTTTCATTAGGCACCGAATTTACACTGCTAAACTATTGGCATAGTAATTGGAACTCTCAGTTGACATAGCGAAATTAAAATGAACTTCTCATTAATCAACTTGACTAGCCTTGATCAGCAATAATGTCATTATTCCTGATAAAGGCTAGAGCATCTAGTCAACATTTTGAGAAAGTAAATTCTCCAGTCCAGTTATTTATTGAGAAGGTCATTGTAATTTCATTTCTAGTGTAGTAGCGCCTATTCACAGGTCAAGCTCTCACTGCACTCTTTTTGAAGGTCAGTATTCAGTACCCATGGGCACTTAGCACGTACACATTACAATAATTATGTGAAATCTAAAATGCACACGAAAATTCACACAAAGCTTTAAAGAGAAATCGTTACACAATATCAATTTCCACATAGAGTTTAATGTCATTCTTTGTCCGGAGCACTATTCTTGGCACCATCTCCACATGATGACTCTCATCCACCTTCAACAAGAAATGGTTGACAATCATCCCAATCGCCACCTTCATCTCGTTCATGGCAAAAACCTGACCAATGCAGTTCCTGTTTCCAGCTGAAAAAGGAATGTAGTCGTAAGGAGCGTGCTTCTCCATGTTACACGGCTGGAAGCGAAGAGGATCATACTCCATAGGGTTCTCCCAAATGTTTCCATTACGATGAATAAACATCGGATGAATACCTACATGGACATCTTTGGGGATTACATACTGACCAACTTCCACTTCTTCACTTGTCTTCCTGTAGAAGCTAAAAATAGGAGGGTACAATCTCACGGCTTCCTTGATGCACCACGTGGTGTAGTTGAGATGCTTGAGGTCATTGAAGTCCAGGCACTCTCTACCCATCAAGATGCTCCTCACCTCCTCACGAACCTTTTCCTGGTATTGGGGATGTTGAGCCAAGCAGTACAAAGTCCATGACATAGCGCTTGTGGTAGTGTCATGACCTGCAAACAGGAATGTGTCCACTTCATTTCTGATCTCTAAGTCACTCATTCCCTTTCCTTCTTCATCTCTGATCACCAGCAAGATGTCAAGAAAGTCCATATATTTGCTTGCCTTGCCATTTTTTTCCGTAGATCCTTCATGGCTTTTGTCTTTGTCATTGCTACTGATAGCTGC
Source organism: Cladorhizidae sp. MBARI D1340-BT2 (assembly GCA_028752905.1). Classification (NCBI taxonomy): domain Eukaryota; kingdom Metazoa; phylum Porifera; class Demospongiae; order Poecilosclerida; family Cladorhizidae; species Cladorhizidae sp. MBARI D1340-BT2. The sequence goes on from JAQNBH010000001.1 coordinate 25,068,366, forward strand.
CTTTCTCTCAGCAATAATATTCTCAGCATGCTGATGGACAATGTTGCACAGCCTTTTAGTTTTCCTGCCATGAGGCGTAAGCCAATAAATCCAATCTACCAGGTAGAGAGGATTCATTATTCTATCTGAACAGAGAATGACCAAATTGGAGCAGGCATCCACATATGGTTGTTGGACTTTTGCTGTCTGGCAGTGACTCTTGAAGCTAAAAGCACATTGCATGATAATATCCAGAGACATGGAGCTTAGTGTGTCAAAAAGAAGGACAGACTCTCCTTTCTGAGCAGACACAGACCACTTGTCTAGCAGCACAGAGACACAACTGTTGTAGACAGACACATAGCCCTTCAGAATCTCATAGTGAAAGGCTGGAGTGAGTAGACGACGATTCCTGAACCATTTCTTCCCCTCTGCTATGATCAAACCTTCACCAAGCCAGGGGGAAAGCTTGCTGTACAACAGCCTAGATTTGGGCTCTTTCAATAGCTTTGCAACAAATTTGGATTCAAAAATATGAACAAAAGTAATTAAACCCAATTGCACCTTATAAACAGTCTTATCTTTATTGCAGGGCATGTTAATTTCTGCCACAATTTTCAGGAAGATTTCTTCATCTTGCTTTCTTAGAGCAGGAATGTACCCAAGTAGCCAGTGGTAAGGAAAGGAATGAGGCACAGGAATCTGCTTCAGCAACATCCATCTTCTGTAGTGCCTTCTGTAGATTCCTGGTAAATCTAACCAGAATATAAATAAAAGGGACAAAGCAACCACAACTGAAAGGATAAGCATAACCAGACTTTGACCACGAAGTATAGGTCGTGTTGAGGTGGAACTCGCAGTTTTATCAAGGATGAAATTACGAAGCCGTCTTCGCGAGGCCGGCGCGAAGCCGATAGCTTAGTCGCAGTCCGTTATGAGAATGCTTTCAAGTTGTTTCGGCATTCGTCGGCATTTAAAATTCATATAAACAAAAAAACACGACCCACCAACCATATAGGATGTAGTGGGGAGGGAGCTAAAAAAATACCCAAAGACTTCCTAAAGTTCAAACTTTGTTCTCATGATGGCAGTCTTGCATGCCAGATATGTGCAAACATTACATTGCACCTTTGTTCTTGTCATCATAACCAGGGTATCTTAACATTAGCAGACTATGCTATTTGTGTATCCTTTGAATGTATTTTCATGAATTTTTATTAAAAAAAATTTAATCTGTTATATACCTGATTTTCCCTGAGCCTAGGAAAAGCTTATGGGAAAGGCTTAAAGAAATAGGTGATGTCAGTTGCCAGCAAGTCTGATCTGATTGTGTCACAATATCTTTTGCTAGTCATTACAATCTGCAGACACCAGTTTCCTCTCAAGGGCCTGTCTCGTGGGAGATGAGGGGTAATATAGATTTGGCGATGGTGGCAGGCCAGGAAGGAGGGAGGGAGGGATAATCCATACCAACCATGATGTGTGCATATATCATTTAGGGTTGTCTGGAGAAGCCCTCTCAATTACGAATTTTAATTGCTGGAATTTTGTATTTGTATTATCCTTTACAAAGTCAATACAAAGGTTGTTGCTAAGAAGGCTTTCAATGATCTCTGCCACCTTATTACGTGAGTAAAAAGCTGATTTTTCAAAACTGGAGGGATGACTCTCAGCTGACACCATAACGGATGCTTCAAGTTCTACTATGGTTTAAGGAAAGGTTCATGTTGTGGCTACTATGCTTTAATAGGAGAAAGGAATGTGCTAGTGTGTCTAAACAGTCACCTAGCTGAATGTGATCCATAATGTGTCTGATTGCTGCAATATAGAAATACCACACCAGATCAGACATGATCAGCATGGTTTTCACATGCCTAGTCCAGAGCTGAATGTCAGCAACTTTGTACAACGTTTCTATTGCAGCAATTGGACATTGCACCTTCTGTGAACTGTTAGCTAGTTTGTTTAGAGGGGTCGATGCCCAAATAGAAGGTGCTTTAAAAAACTTGTGGTCCCCACTTCATAGCTCTATAGATTCTGCACACTTCAATATATAGACGTGTCATATAGCTCAAAAGATAGGTCTCTCCATGTGCTCCCTTTTGATACTAAAGCATTTTTCATAAGTGTAACTATACCCAAGCTAAAGTGGGTGTATCTCAATACTTGAGCGCCGATTTCCCAGTTTGTCAAGTGCCAGCTGAAATTAGCTGGAGGAAACCCTATGCATAGAGAACGAGTGGTTTCATTAGGTGCTAGCTTGAGTACTTGGTGAGCGTGTGGTGGGAAAAGAAATTTTAAGCATAAAATCACTGGTAGGGCTTCCTCTAGACGCGGTGTTAATTTCAGCTGTCTATATACCACTTGACAAACTGTTATTCTCGTTGAGAATTCAGGCACTCAGGTTTTGAGGTCTTCCCACCTAAAGCTCCAGTAACTTGGGTCTAGTTATATCTATGAAAAATGGTTTAGTATCAAATGAGAGCACCTATTTTTAGCTATAATATATCAAGTGAAGTGAACAGAATCAATGAAGCTCTCAAGTGGTACCCACAAATATTTTAGCACATACTATTTTATGGTATCAGCCACCCTTTGAAATCTGCACCCAGGAGTTGATGAGAGAAATACCACTGTGGCCACACCATTATATTATCTAGGTACCTAATTTACACTGCTAAACTATTAATTGTATTGGCATAGTAATTAATTTCTAAAGAGCTCTCACAGTTGACATAACAAAATTACAATGACCTTCTCATTAATCAACTTGACTAGCCTTCATCAGCAATAATGTCATTATTCATGAGGAAGGCTAGAGCCATCTAGTCAATGGCATCTAGTCAATACATTGAGAAAGTAGAGAAGGTCATTGTAATTTAATTTCTAATTTATAAACACCCATCCACAGGTCAACCTTTCGCTACACTCCTTTTGAAGGTGAGTATTCAGTACCCAGGGGCACTTAGCACGTACATTACAATAATTATGTGAAATCTAAGTACACAAAAGTTCACACAAAGAGTAAAAGAGAAATCGCTGCACATAATCAATTCCACATATATATAATGTCACTATTTGTCCGGAGACTACTCTCGGCACCATCTCCACATGGTGGCCCTCATCCACCTTCAACAAGAAACGGTTCAAAATCATCCCAATCACAACCTTCAACTCATTCATGGCAAAAATCTGACAAATGCAGTTCCTGTTTCCGACTGAAAAAGGAATGTAGTCATAAGGAGCGTGCTTCTCCATGTTACATGGCTGGAAACGAAGAGGATCATACTCCAAGGGTTCTCCCAAATGTTGCCATTATGATCCGGATGTCTTTGGGGATTAAATACTAACCAACTTCCACTTCTTCAGTTGTCTTCCTGTAGAAGCTAAAGACAGGCCAGATACACTTCCTTGATGCACCAATGGTGTAGTTGAGATGCTTGAGGTCATTAAATTTCAGGCACTCTCTACCCATCAACATGCTCCTCACCTCCTCACAAACTTTTCCTGGTATTGGGGATGTTGAGCCAAGCAGTACAAAGTCCACGACATAGCACTTGCAGTAGTATCATGACCTTCAAACATGAATGTGTCCACTTCATTTCTGATCTTTAAGTCACTCATTCCCTTTCCTTCTTCATCCCTGGACACCAGCACGATGTCAAGAAAGTCCATATTTTTGCTTGCCTTGCCATCTTTTTTCGTAGATGCTTCATGGTTTTTGTCTTTGTCATTGCTACTGAGAGCTGCCTTTCTCTTCAGCAATAAAATTCAGCATGTTGATGGACAAGGTTGCACCACTTTTTAGTTTTCCTGCATCCTGCAATGAGTAAGCCAGTAAAGCCAATCTAACAGGTACTGTTGATGATTAGGGCTAAGTGGGGCCTATCCATAGAATAGAAGGTGCTATTAAAAAAACTGTGGACTTTAGAGCTCGATTTGGTACACTTTACTGTATAGAGTTGATATACAGCTCAAAAGATAGGTTTCTCTGTGTGCTCTATTTTGATACTAAATACTAAAAGATTATGGATAAAATTATACCAAAGATACTGCAGCTAAAGTGGTATAGTTCCACAGTCAGAGTGAAACTTCACTATCCAGCTATTAACCACAGCTAGTTCTCATTTTCTAGTTTTCTTTCCTCTAGATAGCTTCAGATCTGCTTCGATCTTTCTCTTTACAATGATAACCATTCCCAATTTAAATAAGCCCACATTTATGCGTGCATACCATTGTTATTACAATTTCTATTTAACCCCTTGAGGTGGAGTTAATTTCTAGTGACATTGTCATAGATATGAGGAGGTTGAAGAACTTTGAATATCAACTGCTATATACCTGATTATGAAAACAGAGTCTACCACACTTTAGTGTCCGTTTGGAGTTTAAGCGGCTTTATATTAAATACATCTTGCTAATGTTTGACTTTTATGATGCTCCTTCTCTTATAGAAACATGGACAGATGGAGTGTAGTAGCTTTATCTGAGCTTATGGAAGCTTCTTGATCATGGATGATGCCAAGCACTAGCATTGAAGGTAAAAAATGACAACAGGAATAATTATTTAATGTGTAACTATCCTAGATTGAGGCACGGCAGTAAGGGAGTTCATAATCTGTATTACAGACTTAGCTAGAAATAGCCAAGGTTTGTCTGCTAATTTAAGTTTGAGTGAAGCTGGTTCTGTTGTCTGTAGGTCTGGTGGAGTTGATGATTCTATAGATAAGCCAAAAAAATATGGTGGATTGGTAATCTAAAATTGCAGCTAAATAATGGCAAAAACATATCCTATAAATTGCCAGTTGCATCAGCATTATCTATATTCATGGCAAGTTATTATCCAGCTACAACACCAAGTTCTCAAATCTTCTATCCAAGCCTCCATGCATTTGCCTCTCTCACACACACACACAGACACACACACACACACACACACACACATGCACAAATAAACACAAACAACCCGAAATTCTGCTAGTGCAGGAAGCAGTTGTCCATTTCTAGTATGATAAAGCCAAATTGAAACATTCATGGCAAATTTCAGGGTCAGCCTAGTGTGCAAAGCAGCCTGCTTGTTGCTTCCCTGTGAAATAACTATGTGTTCATCTTATCACAGTTGTAAATATCCTCACTGTAACATAAATAATTATGTGTAACTACTTCAGATTTCAGATAACGGAATGTGAAGGAATGCATGAGAAAACTCACAAAGAAAACTGGCTGCATGGGAAATTAAGGAAGGCACTGCTTATGCAGGAAACAAAGCAACTCTTACCAAATAATATACGGCGGGCTTACTCTGGAAGTCACAGCTATGAATATGCACATGCACTGATATCTGAAAATAGCCATTTAAATAAGCACGCATTATTTAATATAGGTTAACTTTCTTATTTTTTATGGGTGAACAGTGAATACATACAGAGAAACACATAGATGATAGATACATATGCCATGCCACGACAATACCAAGTTTTCTGTCAAAGTCCCCAATGAAGGTTGCAATGAATGGATCACCCGCCTTAAATAATGCCGACTGGGTCATTACAATGAAGTGAATGATCGTGAAAACAACAGAAGTTAGAGGAAAGAAAACTGGTTGCTAGGCATGTGAGGATGGGCTACTTGGGAAACGTCTCATAAGAAAGGAGGCTGAAGTTTCATTCTAACCGAACTACTCATTTATCAACATGCTCTAGCCATGGAGATATGATACCACCTTAAATAAAAAGGGGTTTGCTAAACAGAAAATGACTATCACTGAGCATGTAAAGATAAGTATAATGTATTAGGGATTCAGCTATACTGGGGTTAGGCTGTCATAAGATTTTTTTAAAGTTTTGTCCAAACTAAGACCGGGGTCCAAGTGTAAAAAATGATGACATCAATAATGTATAGATCAGACTATTGTCGGGGTAGCTAGAGCAATGTAATCCACAACCTTACAATTTCAAGCTACCTTTTACTTTGCTCACCAATTAAGCCTGGCATTTGGATGATAAACTTGGTATTGCCGCATATGGCATACCCATGTATTCACTGTATGTTTCAAATGGCTGCAAGATTAGGATGAAAATCAGCTCAGATAGTTTCAAGATTGACATGATGATCAATTCAAAGTTAGCAAACACATCCATAGCTGTAGTGTGTTGATGAATAGTGGCTAAATCTGGATGAAATTTCACCATCCATTCCTGTCAGCTATTAACCTTGCAGCCTATTCTTACTTGTCTGTGCAGCCAGTTTTCTTTCCTCTAACTAGCATCTAACTGCTGATCACCATTCATCCCAAATCCAAGCTGATGATATCCAAAAATAACAGCTATATACAACCTGACAGATGGAGAATCCAATCCTCTCTTCCTTCTAAAGATACAGCCACTGCTAGATACATGGATACATATATAGATACATCATGCATGGCTTTTCATCCAACTCCCCACTGATTAACTTGCCAAATACTAGTAACTAGTAATGAATGCTAGGCCTTGAATGGCAAAAGAATAAAAATAAATAAGTGGATTAACACTGATCCTTTCCTGTCAGCCATGCATGCCATTCTCACCTACCCATGCAGCATTTTTTTTTGTATGAGTGATATGAATAGGTGAAGTAGTTTTGCAGAGGTTGTGGAGAATTATTAGATTCTTGGTCTATTTCAGGTTGCTATCTGGTCAGGTGTTTTACATCAGCCATTAACTTTGCAGTATGTTCTCACTGTGTGCACCACGCCCAACCAGGTGCTTCGAATCTGCTGATGTAGAGATGGTTTTAGAGGACTTGCAGGGATTTATCTGTTTGTTGTTTATCTCATTTCAGGCTGCTATCAAGTAAGGGATCACATAAGCTATTAAACCATGCAATTCATTCTCACTTGCAGTGCAGCAGGGAAAGTCTAGCTTAGAGTCTCCCGGGATAGACTCAATCCATCGACTCACTATTATGACCATCGTATATTTACATAAGGCCACATTTTGAAGGTGGGTTACCCATTCACATTTTGATGGGAGAATGTATAGCGAATACATCGATAGATACCTATTCATAGATACTTATGTCATGTACAGCAATACCAAGTTTTCTCTCAACTTCCCGCTTGCTTTGCTCGCCACTACATTCATCATCCTTCTTGTCAACAATGAGGCCCACTCACACCTGCCCATGCAGCTAATTTATTTCTATTTTTGTTGTGGTGGGATTTCAGGGGTTTATTATTGGGGTCTTTATTTGATGTTTGTTCCATTTCAGGCTGGCTTGTTCTGTTATCTGGTAAGGAGTCATTACATCTATTAAACATTGCAGTCCTTGCAGCCCAGCTAGACCAACTCTAGCTTAGAATCACTGGGCATTCACTTGATCAATCACTTCACTAAATAACCATTGCCAATTTATGTAAGCCGCATTATTTAAGGTGGTTGTCCTATTAGCATTTTTAATGGGTGAATGTATGGTGACTACATTGGCTGTTTTTACGTAAGTAGTGCCATTTTCACTTGCCTATGGAGCCAGTTTTCTTTCCTTGAGCTAAGAAGTTGTTGTTTTCCATTCATTCTCTTCACTATGACGACTATTCCCATTTTAAATTACCCTGCACTAAGTTAACCATTGTTTTTGCAGGTGAACCTATGATGAATACATATATACAGAGAGAGATAGAAACATATTGGCCTAATCGCCACTGAAATCTCGCTGCACTCACCAATTTTAATGACATAAATTTGTGTTGCTTGGATTTTGATATGGAGAAGTAGTATATTCCCAAAATGATGAAACTTAGACAACAACCAGTTCAGATATTCTCAATATTTTTTGGGAGTGTGGTGATTACTAGGACACATCAAACTACAACAGGACTACCCAACCGGTGGGGGCCTGGCCAAGGAAGTAACTTATATCCTCAAACTACTAGTGTTAATTCCATATTCTATGCAAATGGCATGATCGGTCAAGCACCTATGGGAATTTTGCTGGACTCTGGTGCTGCTGTGCCAGTCGTATGTTATGAATCTTTGCAGGTAAGTACCATCAGAAATTCCTCAAATCAGCAGGAGCTGTAGGGGGCTAAGTGTATGCCACTGGATGTGGTTGGACGAACAACAATAAGCTTTGGGATCATTCAATGCAGAACAGGGCTTTACTGTGATTGAAAACCTAACTGTGGACTGCCTACTGGGAGTTGATTTCCTAAAGGAGCATGGGGCAGTGATGGATTGCAGAAACAGTACTCTCTCTCTTGGAAAAAGCTCATGTTTTGAGTTCCAATGTTTATAGGGCAGAAGGATTTTGCAATTAGATAATAGTGTGGCAGTCACAGCTCCCAAAGACATGGAGTGTCCAGGTCAAACAATACAACTGATATGTGGAGAGTTTCAATGGAATTTGAGCTGTTTTGGTGAGAATGAAGAAGCACTGGTTGAATCGATGAAGGGAGCATTGACTACACATCTATGTGTTGCACGAACACATGTCATGACATCAGGAAAGCAAGTCACATTGCAGATCACGAACACCAATCCCACACCGTCACCATCTATGAAGGTATGAAGCTTGGAGAAGTCACTCTCAGGTACAATGTACTACTGATAGATCAGGAGCTGATGACAGTCAGGCAGGAACATTGAACTAGAGAAATTGACCTGAATTCTACAGACTTGACACATACTGAGAAAACACAACTCTGTGGTCGAGTTTTTTGCTCCCACAGGAGATCCTGTTGGCAAAACCTCAGCTATCAAGGATGCTGAGAACACCCATAAGGCAACCAATGTGCAGACTACCTGAAGCACTCAAGGGCACGGTTGAGGGTGAGGTGACAAAGGTGCTTGAGCAAGGAGTGGTGAGAGCTAGTTGCAACCCATGGTCATCTCCAATAGTGATGGTGTGGAAGAAGGAGGGTTCTTGGTGTTTTTGTGTTGACTATCACAAACTGAATTCCATTACCCATAAGGATGCATACCCATTCCCCAGGATTAATGCAACCTTAGATTCTCTCACTAACTCTATACCCATAGACCTGGCCTCCGGCTATTGGCAGGTAGAAGTTGAAGAACTAGATAAGGAAAAGACTACATTCTCCACTCCTAAATAGTGCAGCGGCATACCAAACTATTGTGCATTTTTTTAATAAAAGCACCAAAATTGGTACACATGTAGATTAATACCCTATGAACATTTTTAGATATGGAGGCGACCGCAATAGTACCCACACTGGCCATGACAGCTATTTTCCAAATTGGCGGCCATGCACTAACAATGTGGTCTTAAATCACATGTGGTCTCAAATCACTATTACACATTTCAATGCTTCCAATGTTGCCATATTTGAAGTTCATGTTCATGGCAGCAATTTTGTACAAAAATGCTAACATTTGCCAAAAAATAAATCTTTATCAAAAACGAATACTGCAATACTCAAAACGAACATTTTAAGGCAATACTCAAAACGAACATATATAACTACTGTAAAATTGATATCAGAATATATAGAGTGTAAAGTTGCGATAAATCATTTGTGTGGTACAATACTGATCTTTGTTCAGTTTGTTGGACATTCTCCTTCACACTTGCAGAGAGCAGTGCATTGGAGTCAAGCCTTTTTGCACTTGCAGCAGGTACGACACCCCTTCTTGTAGCCGCAAGAGATCGACTCATAGCAGATCTTGGATGCTTCTTGAAGTGTGGTCCAATGTGGTTCGTATAATCCACCATCTGTCTTGATCCAACCCCAACTACTTGAAGAAGGAAAGCACAGGGTCTGGAGAAAGTGCTCACCCCCAGACATGACCAACTTCGAAGGCAGCTCGCTTGACATGCTGCTCCAGAGCAGCGTGTGTTGGAGGAATTCTCTGTACAGAGGAGGTCTTTGCAAAGAGCTTCTTCCTGGCCTTATTCACGTCAGTGCAGGTGCTTGTTCGGTCATGATAAACCTCTCTCAATGACATGCATACTTTGTTCTGGGATGTCAGTAGGCGCATGTGCCAGTTCCAGTAGTGCATTAGTAAGCTCTGAAAATGAATTCCATGTAGCCCATGCAGTTTTCTTGCCATGTCCAACAAATGCTGACACACTATCATCACAACCAGTTACTGCATGAAACATAGGGAGGGCAAGTGACTTCTCTGATCCAAGACAAGCTGCTATTTGGTGGGCTGCCAAGTATCAGAAAATTTTAAATGCTAGCCAAACTTCATCTTCGGCTGGTAGTATTTCAGCTACCATCACAACCAACACCACAACGTCAGTGTCAACAGTACGTATTAGTATTTGGTGATGGCCATGTTGTGCAGCATGTGCTACATGCAGCATCATACGACTGTCATGGAGCAAGTAAGTGTACATCCTGTTGTGCTGGCACATAAAGAACCTGATCCCCATCTGTGACAACCAGTTCCTTTTTATCCAGTTTGATTGACTCAACAATTGCCTTTGAGAGGAAATTGAAGAGTTCTTTCTTATTGAGGTCCACACGCAAAAAGTTTTGCCAGTTTCCCGGTATGGGTGCAGAATCAACAACACGTCGGCGTACCCCTTTTCCACGTTTTGCCCTGGCTGTTGCTTTGAGAGTGTCGACTACATAGCTGTCCCACACTAGATCTAGATGTATCACATGTTGAAGCTGTCCTGAGATGAAAGGGAGGAAGCCTAATGAGCATATTCCTCAAATGTCTCTGCAGCACCTGGCTTCAGCATCTGAACGATAGTAGTTCAATCGCTTCAGACTGTGCCTCAGAAAGAGCCTCCAGACACACTAGCATATCACTCTTGGTACCTAGGTGAAGTCTCCCTGCGGCAGAGAGTGATGGGGGACACGCTTGATTCTCATGTCTGAAAAATTCCTCCAGATTTCCAGCACGTGTCTGACAGCCAATATATAATCGTGAGAAGAGTTCAACATCACACTTCGGGGAGTTCAGCTGTTGCTTTCCTTTGGATGCTTTGGATGCCTGGGTGCCAAACAATGGTAGCTTGTTGCGATGGATTGTATCATCTATTGACTTGGTCCTGTCTATTAGACATTCCTTTGTGAAACTGTCAAACTGATCCTGACCAATACACTTGGCACGACGGACTGTCTTCACTACAGCAGGGTCTGCAAGTTCTTTGGTATCAAGAACAAGCAAGTTCTTGCTCTCCTCTTCGAATGGGTTTCCCAACTCTTCAATGACGGTCACCAGAGAGCGAACATCTCTTGCAAAATATGTCTGTAGACTTGCTGTTTGGTCATGGTGATGTGTGTCCACTCTAAATTCCCGCAAGTCAGAATTTTCAAATTCCCCAATTACTATGGCTACCTCTGGCCCAGCAATCATCCACCACCGCAGGGCACTTGGATTGTCGGTGAGGCCAACTGCACCTCCATCACCCTTGACACAGGCATTATTTTGTTCATGTGCTTGGTCAATGGGGATGGCCGAGAAAACTCGCTTGGTCTTTTGCACTGTGAAGTGGCCAGTGTTGAACTCTCTGTAAATATCTGGGTGTGTCTTGGGAAGTTCAGCCATATCTCTCAGATGCACTGGTATCCAGCAGGCATAGTTTGTATGATCTAGTGCACAGAATCAGGGAACAAGTGCTGTTAAGGAATCTAATACATGAAGCAGGGAACAAGTGCTGTTAAGGCATCTAATACATGAAGCAGGGAACAAGTGCTGTTAAGGCATCTAATAAATGAAGCAGGGAACAAGTACTGTTAAGGCATCTAATACATGAAGCAGGGAACAAGTGCTGTTAAGGCATCTAATACATGAAGCAGGGAACAAGTGCTGTTAAGGCATCTAATACATGAAGCAGGGAAGAAGTTCTGTTAAGGCATCTAATACATGAAGCAGGGAAGAAGTTCTGTTAAGGCATCTAATACATGAAGCAGGGAACAAGTTCTGTTAAGGCATCTAATACATGAAGCAGGGAACAAGTTCTGTTAAGGCATCTAATACATGAAGCAGGGAACAAGTTCTGTTAAGGCATCTAATACATGAAGCAGGGAACAAGTTCTGTTAAGGCATCTAATAAATGAAGCAGGGAACAAGTGCTGTTAAGGCATCTAATACATGAAGCAGGGAACAAGTGCATCTAATACATGAAGCAGGGAACTAGTTCTGTTAAGGCATCTGATACATGGCAAAGTTTGCTTCTCTCAAGGACCGCACATAAGTGAGAATGCAAACCTCTAGTTCCATTGTTGTTGCCCAGTAAGACTGAGGGCAATTCTGTTTTCTCTGATCACACCAGGCCTCAAACTCCACAGGGGTTTGATCGTCTTTTGAACAGGCAAGACTATAAAGGCCATAGGCACAATGTTGCAGAATATATAAGGCAGCAGCCGTAATTTGGTGGTCCTTTCTTGTGCGCATAACTTGTGATGCTTTGTGTAGAGAATCAGCCATTCCTACTGTTGCAATTTCAGTTTATTGTTTGATTTGCTTGTTTATTTGTTTCGTTGTATACATTCAGGCTAAACAAGTGTTTGCATGGCGGCCATTTTGTAAACTGTTGCTATGGCCAGCGTGGGTACAATTGTGAGCGCCTCCATATCCAAAAATGTTCATTAGGTATATGTGTACCAATTTTTGTGCTTTTATCAAAAAATTCACATTGGTAAGTTGGACTATGCCGCTGCACTAAAAGGTCACTTTGAGTTTAATTTAATGCTATACCAATGCACCTGCCATGTTTCAACATCTGATGGAATGTGTATTGGCTCGGTTGACAGAAGAGCAGAGTTTGATATACCTCCATGACATCGTTTAGTAAATCTTTTGAAGAGCATCTACAATGCCTAACAAATGTCTCCCATGCACTGTGAAGTGCTGGCCTGAAGCTGAAGCCAAGCAAAATCTCATTTTGCTAGGTTAAGTATCTGGAACGTGTAGTTTCTGCCACAGGTATTCTGCCAGATCCTGCAAAGGTAGAAGCTGTCTCCATGTACCCGACACCAAAGGATTTCAAAGAATTTTGGGAGCTAGCACAAACTATTACCGCCGATTAATAGCCAACTACTCCAAGTTTGCAGAACCACTCCGTGAACTTCTGAGGAAGGAGAGGAAATTCCAGTATGACTCAAATTGCCAGAAAGCCTTTGACAACCTCAAACACAGACTAGTAAGCCCCACCCATCCTTGCATTTCCAGATTTCATCAAGACTTTATGCTGTACACAGATGTATTTGACACGGCCATTGGTGGTGTACTCAGTCAAAGCCAGAATGGTCAGGAATGAGTCATCTCCTACTGGAGTAGACAGCTAGAGAAAGCAGAATAAAACTACTCTATGATTGAGAGGGAAGATCTGGCCAGAGTCCCGGCCATTAAGGAATTCTACCCTTACCTGTAAGGCTTCTCATTTAAGCTGTTTACTGACCATAACACACCAACATCACTGAAAGGCCACAAGGATGTATATAGGAGGGTGTCTCACTAGGTGGATGATCTTCCTTCAACAGTTTGACTTCCATATCATGGATATAGATCGGGGTAATGCAGACGCCATGTCTAGGAGCCCCTCCTGATGAAGTAGCAGAAGTGATACAAGAATTAAGTACAGATATTAAAGCACTGAAGGCAAACCAGCTTGCAAATGTAAAACTGCACGTGTTGTTAAAGCACTTATTGAAGGAGATTCCACCTACAAATTCAGCTCCTGGACTAAGATGCCTTTCTCCAAAAAGCTGGAAATTTCAAGAATCATCATTATCAGCAACAAATACACAATTGATAATCCCTAACAATACAAAGGAGGCAGTTCTCTAACAACTCCATGATCAGGCAAGACACCTAGGGGTCTGCAAGATGACAGAAAATGTGAAGGAGCGATTATATTGGCCTAGATATGAGTCAGATATTGAAAACTGGGTATCAGAATGTCAGCAGTGTTAGAGATGCAATCCTCCTCAACTTGGCCCACAAGCATTCCTTGGGCAATTAAAGCTACCCACCCTTTTGAGAAGCTATCTGGGGATATTATGTTTCCATTACCCATGAGTTCTAAAGGAAGCAAGTACATCGTCATCATTGTGACTGACATTTTTTGTGAATGGGTTGAAGCTTTCCCCCTCAGATCAACAGACACAAAAACACTAGCTACTATAATGAGATTGCTTGCCGATATATGGCCCATTAACCCTCCACAGTGACCAAGGAGCCAACTTAACCAGCCAAGTGTCTTTGTGAGCATTTAGGAATTGAACTCACACAAACATCAGCTTACCACAAGGAAATGGACAGGTTGAACGTTTCAACCGTACTTTGGAAGCAATGTTATCCACAAGATGGTAAGAAAACCAAACTGATTGGGATCTACACTACATTCCAAAAGCCTTCTTTGCCTACCAAACAGCATTCCATGAATCTACTCCTTTTCGTGTCAACTTTGGTCACGCACCATCCTTCCAGTCAATATCATGCTGGGAAGAGTCCCTGCATCTAGTGATGTAGAGGAGAAAGAAGTCACAAAATTTGTAGAAGAAAACAGCCATTCCTTGCAAACTGTCTATGATGACATGTGACAAAGTTTGTAACAGGCCCCACCACCGGAACAAAGTGAGATACAACAAGAAAAATGCTGGAATCAACATTTCTGTGGGAGACACAGTATAGCTGTATGTACCTGCCATCAAGCAGGGGAGAACTAAGACACCATCCTAGAAAGGATTGGTTCTCCACTGCACCTTCACCACTCACCATCATACCACTCACCAATGCACCTTCGCTCACCACTCTCCACTGCCACTCCCCACCGCACCTTGTGAACTACCGAATACAGCTGATTGGATCTGCTTAAACACTCGTGGTGCAGGAACTGACTGGAAATCTACTATATACGGTGTGAGCCAATGGGTAGAAGTCCTAAGAATGCTCAAAAAGGGATTGTACCCACATCACAAAGGAAGAGACCAATTCCTTCATCTAGCGCCCGGCTTCTTTCCCCCCCCCCCCCCCCCCCCCCCCGAACCATCTTATGCAGACATAGTTACAAGAAGATAAGGAATCAGCCCAGTCGTGGGATACACAAGTTCATCAAATTCTGGCCCAAATGATAGAGCAGTAAGGCCACAAAGAAACCAGGCCACAAAGAAATCAGCAGTCTCCAGAACGATATAGGGATTATGTCACTCCCGACAGATTCTTGTGAGAATAGGGCTAGGGCTAGGGCTAGGGCTAGGGCTATGGCTAGGGCTAGGGCTAGGGCTAGAGAGAGGATGATAACATAGTCACAGAATGTACGATTGTAATCTGTGTGTGGTCTAGTCTATGGTCAGAGATAGCCACATGTGGACTTGGTGTGGTTAAATTCCATATTCCATTTAGTATGCATCTGTAGGAACAGTGTCTTGCAATGGGGTACTTGCATGATTACGCGTTTATACATCACCCGCGTTCAGCCCCGCCTACGTATGGTATCAAAAAAACTAGGACCCATAGAGAATGTATTACAAATCATGACCATTCGTGATATTCATGAGCACTGCACCTGCATTATACCGTATATTTCTAAACAAAATTATAGGCATGGAGAGCATAAAATTTACTACAAGCTGATATTATTCACGTGTTCAGTCGATCAACGGTTAGCGAATTATGGAGAGTAGAAGTCAGAGAGTTGGTGCCAATGTCAGTACTGAGCTTACCTGTGAGCTTGATGCTAGTTCTTCTCAGAACTCATTGCCAGGAAGACTAGATGTCAATCTAAATCTCCTGAATGGTATAAGGAGCGTAGCTGCAGAATAACATCTTCTTTCTTTGTGAGTGTGCCAGTACACCACCAGATTCACTTGTGAATTCTATTGTGAATCAAAGATTGTACCATTCAATGCCACTATCCTGTGCCTGGGGGAAGGACAATGAAGACAAAGCACTAAGTGCTTACAAACGAGAGTGGCATGAGAGGGGACACTCCAGTCTGGAAGTAACAATGTCCGGACTGGTAATCAACCCTAATCATTCTTGGCTTGGAGCTAGTCCGGATGGTGTAGTGCATGATCCAGATTCCACTGATGATCCTAATGGTTTGCTAGAAATAAAGTGTCCTTACGAACATCGTGACATCAGCCCTTTTCAAGCTGCTTCCCAGAAGGGGTTTTGTTGTCGGCTGGAAAAGGGTAAGCTTGTTTTAAGAGAGCAACATCATTATTATTACCAAGTCCAAGGACAGATGGCTATTTGCTCTAAAAAGTGGTGCGACTTTGTAGTATATACTAATGCTGAGATTTCTATCCAGCGGATATTTTTTGATGAAATATTTTGGACAGCTATGATTTCTAAGTTGAAATGCTTTTATTCTACTGCTATTGTGCCTAAACTTGTAAAAATGTTGTGATTTATTATAATATTTATGACCATTGAAACTGATGAAACAAATTTACTGAAATGTCATGATATATTATAATAATTTATTCATATCACTGAAACTGACAAAAACCAATTACTGAATAAGGGCAGGAAGAAAATTTGTAAGTACACAACAAATGAACCAAACTTCATCCAACTGTGTGTGCAGAGAAATTGGAATTATACCTTTTAAAATACGATAATGTTTTACACGTTCAATTGCTCTCTCCACATGAATACGTACTGATGCAATACTTCTTGTTTCTATTTCCTCTTCAAGTGATAACTGTTTCTTTCCTCGCATAAAGGGTGGTATATTCAAGGTAACACAACCACATCACCAGACTCAAGAAGCTCGATAAGGCCACACTCTTGAGTAATTTTTTTGTCAGATATGTGACCCCCATATAGACAAGAAACAAATGTCACAATTCCACTATATAGGAGCAATACCAACAAGGCCCTTAGCAGTGTTGTGGCTCTTGTACGAGGAGTATGTTTGTGACTGAGCACGAAATGAAGAAGGCATTTCAATAAATAACTCGGTGCAGTCGATAATAATACGAGTAGTAGAATAATTAGCCATGAAGCAAGAAGGCATTGTTTGTTTTACTACTTCACGAGAAGCCCACAGAGGTAGTTGTTTTAGAGTATAGTATAAAAAGTTGATCCAAGTAGTTAATATACGTGAAATTGTGCTTGAGTCTAGACCAAACTGATCTCCAAGTTCTTTTTCCAAAACGTTACATCTCAAACGATAGAGCACCAAAAACATTTCATCTATTGGTTGTAACTTATGACTGGGGCCATGCTTTTCCTCAGTTAAAGGACGATTCTCAGTATTATCTGAACCCCAGTAATTTAATTGAGTGGCAGAAGGTAGAAGAAATTCATAAAAACTAGTTAGAGTAGAGTAATTTGGAAAACCAGTGTAGAATCGAATGTCATCATCACTGCCAGCAAAACGTTGTAGTCCAAATGTTAACGAAGCTATCTTTAACTTCATGCCAGCTTTTTCAAACTTCATTTCAGCTATCTCTTGCTTCATGTCAGCCATTTCTGACTTCATGTCAGCTATTTCTAACTTTGTGTTAGTTTTCTCCTTTTCCAAGGAAGAGACTAATCCACACAGAAAATCAATCTCTTCAACAAAAGCAGTTGCTAGGGCTTTTGATTTTCCAATTTTCTTCCTTTTGGCTGGGGGTACGAGTGGCAAACGCATTTTTGGAGACTTTCTCTGCTTGGACTGAGGAAGCAAGGGAAATATAATAGGGACATCTGCTTTGCCTTGCTTTTTGGCGTCATGAAAATGCTGTGAGCATACATGATGCTGCTCACCAGGAATAAAATCCTTTCTCTTAATAGAATTTATCCATTTCTCTCTCAAAGATATATCCCTAGGAAACTTGTGGAAAGACACTTCCTTGTCTCTTTTTGTGTTGGAGTAGCATCCAGGAACACAACAAGTATATCCTCCTCTTAAAGATTTCTTCCTATCAGCATTCACCTCCATAGAACTGCTGCCTGGCAATGAGTTCTGAGAAGAACTAGCAGCAAGCTCACAGGTAAGCTCAGTACTGACATTGGCACCAACTCTCTGACTTCTACTCTCCTAATTCGCTAACCGTTGATCGACTGAACACGTGAATAATATCAGCTTGTAGCAAATTTTATGCTCTCCATGCTTATAATTTTGTTTAGAAATATACGGTATAATGCAGGTGCAGTGCTCATGAATATCACGAATGGTCATGATTTGTAATACATTCCCTAGTTTTTTTGTTACCATACGTAGGCGGGGCTGAACGCGGGTGACGTTTAAACGCGTAATCATGCAAGGACCCCATTGAGAATTGAAGCACACACAGACTGGACTCTATCTCTGTGAGAAAAGGGTTGACAAATCCAATAGGACTTAAAAAAATTATACACTGAGGACAAAATTGACTGGGTTAGAAATATTATGTGCTTAACGAGTTCTATCATGTTTATTCATGTTCTTCTCGTTCATTTCTCGAGCAGTATGCCAGCATAAAACTTATTATAACTCAAGAATGTAATGTGTAATGAGCTGAAACTTGAGTGAAGTATAGAATCGTGATGTAGCTATAGCTTTATTGAAAAAAGCTAGAACTTGAAACACAATATAATATTATAATAACCTTCTCAATAATCAAGTATTCATTCGACATTTCGACTATATAGATACTCTAGCCTTCATCAGGAATAGTTATTTTATTATTCCTGGTGAAGGCTCGAAACGTCGAGTGAATACAATTTGAAGTTGATTATTGAGAAGGTGATTATAATGTCATTATATCAACTAAGAGTTCGTTGATGCAATATAATAGTAAGGTATCTATATATAGAAACATGAAATAACATTTTGAAAATAAGCAAAATAATAATTATACGGTCTGGTCCTCCCTTGACAAGAGCCCGTAACTCTTCTACAACTGAGAATATGTTACTGGTCCTGCCAACTCTTTTGAGACTTCGACATCTGAGTGTTTTGATGGTGTGCATAGGGAGTTGAAATCCCTTGATTGGAATAACATGATTTTTGAGATGAAGTTCACTATCTGTAGTCAAGAGAAAGTTTACTATCTGCAGTTGAGATCAAGTTGTTGTTTTTTGTGTCCCTTTCTTGTTGATCAGCTACACACACCTGATCAGGAAACATTTGCTGCAGGAAAGAAAGAGGAGAGAGTTGAGGGAAAGGCAGAACCAACGAAGGTTGCGACTGCATGAACTTCAGAACTGCAGATGCAGGATATATAAATATAGCAACAGTTCTCTAGCTTTGTAGTTAGGTAGTTTGGCCGCAAGCCACAGATAGTATAGAGCTAGCTCCAAAGTTCTAACCTGCTGCCATTGGTGAAACACAAGAGAAAGAAATTATTTCTACCCAAAGTCACATAGTTATTAATTTTTCAACTCACCACCTATCGAAGTGGACCACATTAATGTGCATTATTCTAATTTAAATTCAGTATATATAGAAGCAACCAATGTGTATTAATGGTATTCAATTGTGCAGTGTACAAGTTGATCAGATAGAAAATCACTGTAAAGGTCAAACGGCTAGCCTACATGCTTACATGACATCAAACAGATACTCTTTATTCGTGTTAGTGCAGACCAGGTGTTAAATAGTACTTTAACACAGTTTAAATAATCACCTGTTGCTGATTTTTAAGAGACCAAAATCTGCAGGTTCAATCTGGTTATTTTTGCTATGCTAGAAGAAGTTTGTTCATGAAACCAATAGCAAATATTTTTTGGTTATATTTTGAACAACTTGGACCCTTATCTTATGAATACATGGTCATGCCCCATTGGTTGAAAATCAATTTCTTAAATTTAATTTTCCTATCGCGCAATTGACCACGTACTCTAGTTGGGCTTCCTCTGGCCACTGGTTGCTAATTTGAACTCTCTATCACTTGACAAACTGGAGTTAGACTTGTTGCGAAATCAGGTATATATATACTCAGGTTTTGAGGTACCTCCACTTTAGCTCCAGTAATTTGGGTATAGTTATACCTATGAAAAATGCTAAAGAGGACACACGGAATCCATATAGTGTAGTTGTGAAAAATCTATGAAGCTCTAAATTTGTAACCACATTTTTTTTTAGCACATGACTATTTTTATGGTATCCTCCTCTTGATGTCTGCACCAAGGAGATGAGATAAATACCACTGTGGCCACACCATTGAATATACCTGATGAAGTATTGGCATTACTCTCAGTTGACATAATGAAATTACAATGATCTTTTCTTCAACTATATAGCTTTCATCAGAAATAATATCTTTATTCCTGATGAAGGCTAGAGCATCTAGCTATATAATATCCAGAAAGTAAAAATTATTGAGATCATTTGAGATCATTGTCATTTAATTTCTAGTCTATTAGCGCCTATCCACAGGTCAGGCTCTCACTGCACTCTTTTTGAAGGCGAGTATTAGCACAATGTCATACATTACAATATGTGAAATATAAAATGCACACAAAAATTCACATGAAGCGTAAAAGAGAGATTGTTACACATAATCAATTTTCACAAATAGTTTAATGTCATACTTTGCCCGGAGCACTACTCTCGGCACCATCTCCACATGGTGGCTCTCATCCACCTTCAACAAGAAACGGTTGACAATCATCCCAATCACCACCTTCATCTCGTTCATGGCAAAAATCTGACCAATGCAGTTCCTGTTTCCAGCTGAAAAAGGAATGTAGTCGTAAGGAGCATGCTTCTCCATGTTACACGGCTGGAAACGAAGAGGATCATACTCCATAGGGTTCTCCCAAATGTTGCCATTACGATGAATTATGATTGGATGAATACCTACATGGATGTCTTTGGGGATCACATACTGACCAACTTCCACTTCTTTAGTGGTCTTCCTGTAGATGCTAACAACAGGTGGATACAATCTCATGGCTTCCTTGATGCACCACATGGTGTAGTTAAGATGATTGAGGTCATCAAATTCCAGCCACTCTCTGCCCATCAGGATGTTCCTAACTTCTTCACGAACTTTTTGTTGGTATTGGGGATGTTGGGCCAAGCAGTACAAAGTCCACGACATAGCGCTTGTGGTAGTATCATGACCTTCAAACATGAATGTGTCCACTTCATTTCTGATCTCTAAGTCACTCATTCCCTTTCCTTCTTCATCCCTGGCCACCAGCAAGATGTCAAGAAAGTCTAGATTTCTGCTTGCCTTGCCATTTTCTTTCATAGATCCTTCATGGCTTTTGTCTTTGTCATTGCTACTGAGAGCTGCCTTTCTCTCAGCAATAATATTCTCAGCATGCCGATGGACAAGGTTGCACAGCTTTTTTGTTTTCCTGCCATGAGGAGTAAGCCAGTAAAACCAATCTACCAGGTAGAGAGGATTCATTATTCTATCTGTACAGAGGTACACCAAATTAGAGCAGGCATCCACATATGGTTGTTGGACTTTTACTGTCTGGCAGTGACTCTTGAAGCTAAAAGCACATTGCATGATAATATCCAGAGACATAGAACTTAGTGTGTCAAAAAGAAGGACAGACTCTCCTTTCTGAGCAGACACAGACCACTTGTCTAGCAGCACAGAGACACAACTGTTGTAGACAGGCACATAACCCTTCAGAATCTCGTAGTGAAAGGCTGGAGTGAGTAGACGACGATTCCTGAACCATTTCTTCCCCTCTGCTACCAACAAACCCTCACCAAGCCAGGGAACGAGCATGCTATACACCAGCCTAGTTTTAGGTTCTTTCAACAGTTTTGCTACAAACTTGGAGTCTAAAATATTAACCATAGTGATTAAACCCAATGACACCTTTAAAATAGTCTTATCTTTATTGCAGGGTTTATTAATCTCTCTCACACCTTTCATGAGATTTTCTTCGTCTTGCTTTCTTAGAGCAGGAATATGTCCCAGTAGCCAATGGCAAGGAAAATAATCAGGCACAGGAATCTGCTTCAGCAACATCCATCTTCTATAGTATCTTCTGTAGATTCCTGGTAAATCTACCCAGAATAGAAAAAAAGCTATCACAACTGGAAGGACTATTAGCATTACCAGACTCTGATCGTGAACTGTGTATCAGGGTGTGTTTTGTTATCTCTTTGACGATCCCTTACGCGACCAATTATTACGTCACCGTATATTGACTCGTGACCACAATGATATGCCCTAAGCAGTTTGGCTATGAACAAAAAAGAAATTGATAGCTAGTAAACAAGATCAGTGGCACTTCTTAAGCGTAGGCTGCTTAACTTAGCTTCGAAGTGGTAGTTTAGATGGTGAATCTCGGAACAACAAATCTAAACTTTAACCAAAGCTTTTGTAGGCGACGTAAGTGAGGGTCACCCATTCTTTGTCAGTCTAATTTGTACCAAGCTAGGTGTTGTGACTAAACAACCAAGGTAGTGGTGAGGTGCATCTTTCTCCTTTACAAACAGAGCAATCACTGAGAAGGTTGGATGTTTAGGGTATAATATTGCTAGCTAATTGATCAAACTAACTGCTAGTGTATCAAATGCCGAGCTCTAAAAGCAGCCCAGAATGAGATTCCCCAAGTTATTTTGACAAATCATGGTCGTAAGCTAGCTAGCTCTGATAGCTTTAATTTAACTCAAGCTGGTTTACCTAAGGTAGCTAATAGGCTATGTAGAGAGTAGTATTCCAGAGGATATTTCACAGCCTAACCATTCGCCTTTAGCACTAAGTAAATTTGCCATAGAAAAGGTTTAGCAGAAAGAAATTGCTAGCTAGCTAGTGAGTAATGGAGTAACAGGTTAATTGTGCTTCTAGGCTTTAGCTTCTTACCCTAGCATCGATGTAGTAGTTTTTGTATTAGATTGTCAACGAACGGAAAATCTAGGATGTGATGTGGTAACATAGTGCATATTAGGGTCACACCCATTCTTCTGTCAGCAAATTTTATAAAAGTTTCCAGAAGAGAGTGGTAACCAGCACAATGTTCATGTAGCATTCTGCTCTTCTAAGCAGCATATCTAAGCAGCATATCCATCACAGAAGATAGATGATATAGTTATTCAGTGTTAAGTAGCCAACTGGTCACTAAAAGCTAGGCTATCAATTGCCTAACTATTGCTTCTAGAAGTTCAGATTGTGAGTCCTAAGTTACTGTGTTCTTCATAACAAATTATGACTGAGCTTAGTAGCTAGCTCTTAGAATGCTAGTTGTTAGTTTTACTAGAGCTAATGTAGCGCTCAACCCAATTATGTCAACTGAGAACATCAATTGGAATATATAGAGACTCCTTTACCTTATATATATACACAATCAGATCTAGGCTAAAATACTGTTTGCAGATTTGGGGGATCAACTGGTCAAAGATAAAAATGCTGGAATTGGTGCAAAAAAAGAGCTACAAAGTTTGACCACATAATACAGGATCCTCCATTATTGCACTGGATGTAACTTCTAGACTTGCTGTTTCTGGTGAAGTGCTTGTAGTGTTCCTCGCCCAACTTTAACTTAAGAGACCATGTCTCATTTGCTTTATCCTCCATGAGAACATCAATGATCAAAAAATTGAGTAGACAGCCGCACTTCAGCTTCTAGACATTTCTACCTTACAAGAGTAGCTCTGAACCTGAAACTCTCTTGCCTTTATTGATCTTGACATTTCCTTTAAGCCCCCGAGCGTTTTTCAAATTTTTCTCATTTTTTACCTTGCTGTTTAAAATATTTATAACTTAAAAACTAAAGGGAATATTGGTAAGCAATATGGGTATAATCTAAAAGCTAATGAGCCATACTATTTTTTTTAATTTCAAAAGATTAATAAACCACACCCATAACAAATTATATTAATTTGAACTTAGATAAAAAATTAGGAATCAATATTCGTTCCGATTTCTTCAAATTTTTGTACAATAAAGTTCCTTTTTTATGACTTCAAACTATTACACAACCATCAATCATCACCACTGAACAATTTTTTTCCCATTGAAGATGTGTGAAATATGATAAATTTCATTATTTTATATTGCCGGTATTGGCATAAAAATGTATACGATTCTCATTTTTATCTCAAAAAAGATGTACATGTGTAGTTTTATTGTGTAGTATGGATATGTACTAAACTCTAATAAACATGTAATATATGTATACTAAGACCTAATGTTAGATCATACTTACTCAAATGACCACAAAGCCACACCCATCTGCGATTATGGTAGATTGTCAATAACAATAATTATATTTCTAGCAGAAAACAGATATTTATTTCAACAAGTTTTAGTTCCTCATATGGTCACATTGACTAGAATGCCAAACTTTGAAGCAGTTTCTGTTGGGTTCAAAGCAAAGATACATATCACATGCAACACACTTCAATCTGGTGCGGTGTCGGGGTTTCTTCTATTTTGCACAAATCACAATATTGTCGCTCTTCACGAGGAGTGTGTGTAAGCTGGTGAGGAGCCCTAATACTCTGTTTATGTGAAGGAGATAATAAGGTTTTTTCAGAACCATCTCTTAGGTCACATAACCGAGCTACCAAATTCTCCCGAAATGCTTTGTGAGTACATTTTTTGCGTTCTTCTTCAGGTAGGTGGAGTTTGTACAGAAGATATGAATTGGTCACCATTACGTCCAAAAAATGCAAAAAAAAGGGTGCGCCAATACTTTCGAGTCTTGCGTAGAATATTGTAGTAAGATATAGCCTGGTCCGAAAGGTCAACACCTCCCATATATTTGTTGGACTCTACTATAGGAGGAGAAATCTTGACTTCCTTGCGCAATAATTGACCAGCTTTATCTTTCATTTTCCGTATCACTTTCTCATTGCCTGTGGCAGTATGCATAGTTGAAGCCACAGTTACTACTTTAGTGTCTTTCCACATAACATACACTAAGCTTTTGTCCCGAACCCATCGACCTTCTCCCCGTTCAGTACACGATTTTGCTAGTTCAGTCTTCAAAGATTTGAGACATTTAGGAACATTACGACGTTTTATATCAATTGTACCACATGCTTCGAACCCATTTGCTTTGAGGTACTCAAATAAGATAGGGCTAGAATAGAAATTGTCAGTGAAAAGTCGATATCCTTGATTTTCCAATCCTTTTACTAAATCAATTACTACATCATATGCTAAACCATTACTTGATCGTACTTCTCCTTGCTTTCTCCTGTACACTGTAAAGCGATAAGTATAACCAGTTTCAGAGTCACACAAACACCACAGCTTGAAGCCCCACTTGACTGGAAAACGCCCCTTTGATTTCACCATGCATTCATCGATTGAAATATTTAGATCTGGTTGAAAGTAGCGCTGACTTGAATCGTTCAAGTGTTCCATCATTGGTCGAACTTTACACAACCGGTCACTAAGATCTTCTGTGTCAATATCACTCACATGTAAGAATCCCCAGAGACTAAAAAACTTATTTCTGCTGATAATACTTCGCCCTGCAAAACTTCTACCATAAAGGAGAAATGAATCTCCTGTAGTCGTCCAATAATCAGTGTAGTATGCCAAACCGAAATAAATTAATAAGCCAACCAAATTCAATAACATAACTGCTGTCATTCCAGGGTATCGAGAATAATTATAATTATGGTGATCTGTCTTTATTCTTTTCAGCATACTTATCAGAATTCTTGCATATTAGTTTTATTATATCTTCAGTAAAAAAAAGCTTGAAGAAATCAAGAGGTGTGAAAGATTCATCATAACTGGCAACATATGAACCTGGTTCACGCACTGGGTTGAATGGGTGTACAGTCAATGCTGAAGTATCAGGATTCTCAAGAGTATTGACATGTGATTGGGAGATACTCTGTCTGCATGTAATACCCGAACTTCCTCCACTGTTATATTGACCTCTAGGATGGGTATTTCCTCGTATTCTACCCCTACTTCTCCGTAGACCACGTCGTCCGCGAGAACGGTGTCCTTGAACACCTCTTCCAGCTCTGCTTCTAAGAGGCTGTTCTTCCTCAGAGGATGGTGAAACTGAGGGTACTGGAGTTGCTTCCAGAGAAAATTCAACAGCAGTGGCATTGGATCTATATAACAATTAAATTATGGTAAATATATAGCTAAACTCTAGCTATCCAAGTAGAGAGCTGTAACTATAGCTATCTGGACTTACCCAGTAAATGTATCTCCATCAAAACCATCTTCAGGATCAGAAAGGTCACATACTGAGTCCTCACTGCTGCTGCTATCTAAAAGTCTCAAAACCTCTTCCAAACCCAAGGTAGCAGCTGTTACTGACTGAGTAGTGGGCATTGAGCCAGTTGCCATCTTGTTAGGACTAAGTTTGAACAAAGCAACAACAAAATATATTGGATACCCCTTACCAAGTATTTCAAATGAAAGGTAATTTCCCCCTGTATTTGAATATATGCATCCTGTTAACACAGGATGCAGAGTTTATTTATTATAATTAAATTGGTAAGTGCGCCCGTATGGGCTCAAAAATCAATGGGCGGGGGGCTTAAAGGGTTAAAACAATCAAGTGAAAAATAACTACCCACCTGTGGCAACATTTCCTAAGTAACTTTGACCATAACAATTCATGCTCATTTCATTGTTTCTGTCCCTGTAATAAATGTCGTATTTACAGTGTAAATCATAAACTCTCAAATAGGTAATATTACCCATTTTATTTTAGGGCTACTTCAGTTCTTGGAGCCAGACCTTGAACCACTAAATTATGGTCATCATGCCTTATATTTTATATTTCAGTGGTTGAGAAGTTCATAATAATGATAATGATAATAATAATAATAATAATAATAATAATAATAATAATGCGTTTAACATTATTCGTCGCGACAAGATGTTATCTACTGTTGAAGAGTTGGCTCCAGATCACTTCCATTTGTCCATTCTGCTTATAGTGCTCCATCCTCCCTCTTTTTTGGAAGTAAGATCATCCAATCATCTGAGGTAGTTCAGCAGGGTGACCCTTTGGGCCCTCTGTTATTCTGTCTTTCAGTTCACAAGATTACTCTTAAATTACTCTCCGAGTTTCATGTGTTTTATCTGGATGATGGTACTTTGGGGGGTTGTTCGGATGATGTGCTCCACGATCTGAACATGGTGGAAAATGCTGCTGGAGAGTTGGGTTTACAACTTAATCGTGCAAAGTGCGAGGTAATTTGCTCTGACCCAGAGACATTAAGGAAGTTTATCTGTGCCGTCCCAGGTATTTGTGTTGTCAATCCCGAGGTCGCCACTTTGCTAAGTTCCCCTATTGGGGGTATAGAAGGAATCGAAGAATTGATTGCTACCAAAATTGATACGCTGAAATTTCTGGGTAGCAGGCTTAAACATCTTCAGACACACGATGCCTTCAGCCTCCTCAAGAATGCATTCGCCATCCCAAAACTTGTATTTCATTACGTTCTTCTCCCGGTTTTTCCTCTAGTAAACTTCAAGAGTTTGACTCCCTCCAATGTTCAATCCTGGGTGAGATTACTGACACCCCACTCCACGTTAGCGATTCTTCTTGGTGTCAGGCATCCCTTCCAGTGAAATCTGGTGGTTGGGAATCAGAAGTGCTGTAATGGCACTACAAGTGGTGCTTGTGATCTCATTGACCAGATTCTGCCTGACAGTTTACACCAAGCTAACTATCCTTCATTTGATGCAGGCCTTGAAGTCTGGCATCTAGGGCATAGCAGTCCACTACCATCTGAGTCTGAGTATTCCAAGCAAAACCTGGGATGGTCCGCTCGTGAAGGCTGCTTTCAATTCTCTCCTGAATTCGGCTACAAATCCTTCTTCTCGAATACGGATTCAGGCAGCAGCTAGAAAGGAGTCAGGTACTTAGATTCTTGCCCTCCCCATGTCTTCATTAGGCCTCCGTATGGATGATGATGTCATCAGGGTAGCCATTGGTTTGTGGTTGGGTACACCTCTCTGTCATCCTCACAGTTGCCATCAGTGTGGATCTCAGGTGGACCAGCTAGGGACTCATGGTCTTAGTTGCTCGAAGAGTCAGGGTCGTCATTCAAGGCATGCAGCTATCAACGATCTTGTTAGACGATCACTTGCATCCATCAAGGTTCCTTCACATCTGGAGCCCTCTGGGATCTGTCGCTCAGATGGCAAGCATCCAGAGGGCTACCATTGTTCCCTGGAGGAATGGCCGAGTTCTTGTGTGGGATGCTA
The DNA here is from genome assembly GCA_028752905.1 of Cladorhizidae sp. MBARI D1340-BT2. NCBI lineage: Eukaryota > Metazoa > Porifera > Demospongiae > Poecilosclerida > Cladorhizidae > Cladorhizidae sp. MBARI D1340-BT2. The sequence goes on from JAQNBH010000001.1 coordinate 25,096,339, forward strand.
CGTGTGGACAATTTTGCTCGTTCGTATGCCACTATGTTACCTGATGGTCCAGGGTGCATTGCTGACAGGGCCGAGCTTCTGAAGAAGGGGAAGTATGCAAATATAGAGGCTACTCATTATTTTGTACCTATTGGTATCGAAACCACTGGAGTATTTGGGTCTGAGGCAAAGAATTTTCTCCAAGAGCTAGGTGCATGCCTCAAAACTGAGTCTGGTGACCCTCGTGCCTACCATTTCCTGCTGCAAAGAATTGCAGTTGCAATCCAACGAGGAAACACTGCTGCAGTGCTTGGATCCAGCTCAGTACCTGACGATCATTATTTCTTAAATTAAATTTATGCAATATGCATGTATTCTATATGCATGTATTC